>CM063506.1:50566876-50584376 GCA_032207245.1 Pardosa pseudoannulata | reverse complement strand
GAGACCGGGACCTACAGCTTAAAGCCGATTCCGAACGTCTACGTATATCCATGCCACAGTGGGATTCGAACCCACGAACTCCGGTACCGAAGGCCAGCACCCTAACCAATCGGCCATCGTTCGGCATTAAATTCGTAAGGAAAATCATTAAAGTGATTCTTATATACTACCATATAGTCCGTCGTATGACGGGATTAGTAAAAGTTTTAATTTTCTAGAATTGTAAAGTATCCTAATAATGTGATATCACGCAGTAGGTCACATTTCAGCTTATGACAATTCTGTCTTTAGTTTCAAATGGAAGGGCAATTTATTGTTTGTCTATTGGCTGTTGTAAACATGAAAATGAGTGTCAAGGGCATTATAGTAGTTCGTGATGTTGCGGCAAATTGCTCTATAGGCAGAAAAAATGGTTTGATTTTTGGCTGAGAATTATCTGGCACACGCTCAATATGTTTACCTTCATTCTCCTCTAAAGTCTTCCGATACTGTGAATGCAGTTTAGAATCACATTGAATTTATTTAGTCAAACCGTGTGGTTATGAATAAAAACAAATACACAAACGAAAAACTTCTTAATTTTCACAGATATATAACTGAAACGCTAGATATTTATTAGTCCAGGAAATAGACTCCTAGACTTTTATGAAAATAATTTGTTGTTCATACCGGTGATAAAATTTTCATTGCAACAAAAAATAACCAATGATTCAATTTAAAATTGTCACATTGTAACTAATCTATTATTTAAGCCAAATATAAAAGAAAATTATTTTCATAATATCTAAGTTCAATGACGTATAAAAATAATGCAGAAGATATTTAAATATTTTAAGTGACTAAATGAGATGGTTAAAAGAATGACGTCATAATGCCAGAAAAAATGTTATTTTTACCTATTTATCATTTGATAAATTCATAAATTTAATTACCTGCTCTTAACCGGTTCTTGAAATGATAGCATCAAACGCTCGAAAAGGGGGAAGTTGTGAATTCCGAACGTTTTAAAGGATCGCTTTGAATTTTGCTAACCCTAACTCATCAAGAATCGAATATGGATGCCTCTATTCATTCCAGCTCCAACCGCTTCGTAAATTTGAGGACAGACGGACAGATAACTTAAGCCTATTATTATATAGGGGATTTTTAAAATATTTTTTGTAGCTATTAAGCACTTTTCATTTTATTTATAAATACCAACTTTAACTATTGTAATAAAGTTAATGAAAGAATAATTTTCCGAGAAATTATACAAACGAATAATTGTATGCAAAGTTGGTAGGTTATTAAAAACCAACTCATTAGACCATGCAAATTTAATATGTAAACAAATTATATTGGTCTTAAAAATTTCCTTGATAGATACAGGAGTTTGAGAAAAATCCTGTTTTGTTCTTAAGAACTTTACTTAAAGGGGCATAGTACCATTCGAAACTTAAAATGTTCTTTACAGCAAATATTTTTTCGATTCATCATAAATAAAATGTTCTGCTCCTTTTAGAATTATTTTTAAAGTTTTTTTAACACCCTGACTTAAAAAAATTAGTTTTTTTCATTTCCAATAGTATACTTATAAAAATTACATAGAAAATATACACAAAATGTAAATAAATGAGATTTAGTTATTCACAAGATAAATTTTGAAGTATGTATACATGTTTTATTCCATGCAATGTTTTTAATATTACATATAACATAACAAAGTAATTTTAATAAAATCAGAACCTTGTTAATGATTGGTACAAATTCTATTCTAATTATGTAAAAACCTTTTATTTTATATCGAATTAAATATAGGCAACTACAATGAGTACTTTCAGTTCGAAAGGTACTATGTCCTCTATATAAAATATATATAAAGAAAAATAAGGTTACTGATTCCACATCAACCGGAGTAAAGCTATTAGCCGGAGTTGTCTACCTTCTGTATCAAAGTTATCTAAGTATCTCTATCAAAGTTTCTGTATCTTAACTCAAAGTTTAGAAATAACACAATATTTGACTAATTAGAAAAATTTTAGTTTGTTAATAATGAATACTCTCGACGAATGATAGTGGAATAGATAGGGTGCTGCCTATTTATAACGATTTGTGTTGCTTGGATTCGAGGCTTTGTTGAAGCACGAATGTGTGTAACCGTTCAGAATCAACTTGAATCATCGTGAAGAATAACACAAAAATGTCAGTTTAGTGCTAGTTTTTGAGACATTAAAATGTTAGGTTTAACATTGGCAATCTGAGTAATAATTGTAAAAAACACTTTATATTTCAACAACTCATTTAAAAAATGTTTACTCAGTTATTAAAATACACTACTTCAAATATGCTCTACAGCCTAGATGTACCTGCAGCCGTCTCAACCCGATTTTTTCCATCGGAGTCTATCAGATGATATGTGTTCCTAGTTAGTAATTTTTAATTTTATTAAATCTTCCTCAACATCATGAAGCTATCTGAGTGGGAGTCTTCCTAGTTTCCAAGTGTCTTCAGGTTTATAGGTAGTAAATAGCTTAGTAGGGTTGTTATCCTCTGATCTAAATAAGTGTTCAAGGTACCTTATTCTGCTTGGTTTCAAAACTTTAACAAAATATAACTGTTTATAATAATTTATTATAAATATTCTGATTGTAAAAAAATTCTCCAGAGTTTATTTGGCAGCAGCGAAAATTGTGCATAGTATTTTTGCTTTAAAAAATTATTAGTCAATTTAGGATATACTTACTCCATGTCCAGATTTCGCTCAATTAGATTACTACTGGTCGAATTAGTGTTTAACACGTTGAATGCACGGCAATTTTCAGAAATATGGCCTAAAATGAAAATTTGATTTAATCACATTATATTATTAAAAACTAATTTGTAGACAAAAATTCAACAAAGTACTGAATTATTTATTTTCCAAGAGCATTGATTTTTTGTTCCTTTCAGAGAAGCCATCTGTCGATATTAGCACTGATATACTACGAGTTGATTCGTAGCTGCACAAAAATGGCAAATAAAAACACAGTACGAGATAACTCGTAGTTGGCGTACTAGAAAAGAACTCAATCTACGAGTTATCTAGTAGTTAGCAGTCAACGTGTTAATAACGAATTGGTTTCTTAAGCCGACTATATATATATATATATATATATATATATATATATATATATGTGTGTGTGTGTGTGTGTGTGTGTTAGATCGTGATGCAGAGTTAAGACGAATGGAACACAGTCTTCTTGATAATAATAAGTTTTATTAACTCATCGTTCTTACAGAAAGCAACAAGCGCTATTTTCAATGTTCGTGGCGAATCTATGCGTGAAGGTGTCGACCGCTCCATGTCCACTCTCCATATTCCCAACTTATCTGTTTACAAGCTCATCAAATCGCTAAGAAATGCTTCCGCCTGACCGGATTATCCTGAAAGATTACGTGAGCGTGGGTCTTTTTCATTTATTTTATTATTATAAAAGAGTTATCTTTTTAGAAATATATATATATATATATATATATATATATATATATATATATATATATACATATATATATATATATATACATATTTATATATATATATATATATATATATATTTATATATGTATGTATATATATATATGTATATATGTATGAAATAGATGTATATATGTATATATATACATATATACATATTTATATATATATATTTACATTTATATATATACATATATTATATATATATATATATATATATATATATATATTTATATATATATATATATATATATATATATATATATATATATATATATATATTTATATATATATATATATATATTTATATATATATATTTATATATATATATATATATATATATATATATATATATATATATATATATATATATATATATATATATATATATATATATATATATTTATATATATATATATATACATATTTATATATATATATACATATTTTATATATATATATATATATATATATATATATATATATATATATATATATATATATATATATACATATTATATATATATATTATATATTTATATATATATATATATATATATATATATATATATATATATATATATATATATATATATATATATATATATATATATATATATATATATATATATGTGTGTGTGTGTGTGTGTGTGTGTGTGTGTGTGTGTGTGTGTGTGTGTGTGTGTGTGTGTGTGCGTGTGTGTGTGTGTAATAAGGCTTTTTGGTAATAAGGCTATTACGGAGTTCCACAGCCCTACAGTCCTGGAACCTCGCGATGAGAACTGAATCAAGGCACTGGAAAATTTAATCTAACTTCATTTATTCATGTAAATATCGAAACTGCCGGAACACTCCCTACTACATCAGTTTGCAGAAACTGTAATGGGACTCTATCGAAACGTTATACGGAACACCGTTTTGAAATTCCAGACATTTGCTTAAATAGTCATTTGTGCCGATCAATCAGCTATTACTTGAAGTCACGTGGGTAATGTAACCCACGCGTTAGAACTCTATTTTTGGATATGGAACCGGAAGAATTTCTACTAGCGAACATTCTAGAATATTCGCTAAGGTTCCTTGAGACGAATTACCGGGAAAATAGATTCTTAAACCGAAAGTAATAAAAATATCATTGCGCGTCTGTAACGCTAATTTTGATACTTATTTTGTTGTTTTCCAATTTAGCATGTAATTAGGAAAAAACTACCCCGTTTTTGCTTTTGCGACTCTGTTCGGCATATCTCATAGAAGTCGTAATCGAGCATTATTTCATTTCAACCTCCATTAGAACTCTTCTTAAAAACTCCATTTTATTTTACCTTAACTTAGGAACTTGAACAGCATTTACCAAACGTCTACCTAACTAGAAAGTTGCCAGAAATTTGAATGATACTTATCTAGTAAGAGAGACGAAATTTTCCTATCATCTTAGTTCAGCATATTTATCATAATGATTTGGACAATTGGTTGATAACAGGGCCTGACTAAGATACTTTTGTGCCCAGGGCACAATCCAATTTTTGTGCCCTCCACTCCCATTGCAAATTTATAGTGACAAGTTATTATCATAATTACAGTCATATAAAAATTATAACATTGAATTAGCAAACATATTTAAGAAATTAACTTTAAAGTAATATTCAAAATCAAAAATACCAAATTTTCGTTTTAAATAATCATTATTATCTCTGTTTAGCCATGCTAAAAATTAAGGACTTTTAAAGACCTAGAGTGACCCACTTTTTTTATTTTTACTTTGTCACACTCACAAGCTCTGTGGTGCAGAAAATAAATATTAATAATAGAATTAAAAATAATTTAAATTGATGCGATGATTTAATGGTTTATAGTGGTACGTTGCTAATAATATATCTTATAAATATGCAATAACCCATACGATAAAAAGAGCACCAGGTTTGTTCATGAGATTAATTATCAGGTAAATAAAAGTAATTAAAGTAAATAGGAATCAATATAGTTCATGACAAACACAATTACCTCGTACACTAATTTATTAAAACTTAAGGATAGTAGCGTAAGTTTGTAATTTTTCCCCACTCAATATGTGTTTCAAACACTCGACTAAATTTTCGTGCCCCCTAAATTTTTCGTGCCCAGGGCACGTGCCCCAAGTGCCCGTGCGATAATCAGGCTCTGGTTCATAATGCTAACAGAATAGGAAAAAATTAAGGATTTAATTACTGGGAAAAAGGTAGTAATTACACACAGGGGATGAGGTTCATTTTTTTCCTCACGATATGGAATTAAAATTTAGGAATATAATTTGTGTTTAAGATGAATTTTAATATTACATATCTCGTTTATCGCATAATTTTCTCCCTTTATTTACCGTTGGTCTTCGCATTCCTTTCTATTGCTTATCTGGTATATAACTGTCTAATTTATACCTTTGCATGATTTTTCTGTTAATCATTTCAGTGTTAACTGTTAATTATTTCAGTGTTAATGATAAGTCTTATGAACATTAACTCGGAATACTTGTATGTGCCCATAATAATAATTTCCCTCTAAATTAATATTATAGGGAAAAAATTTTACTTGCAAAAGAAAAAATTCTACAAATAAATGCAGAGAAATGAATCGGTTATTTCCCCCCACCTCATAATGTGCACATAAAGGAGAAAAAAAATTCCCTCCTCACCGTGCTTATTTGAAATGCTTCTTTTGAACGCATGAAACCCAAATGAATACAGCTGTACATTTCGAACTTGGTCCACTTTTCCTCGCAAGCTGGCAATATTTACTTCGAGTGTTTTGCACTCATAATTTGAAAAAATTATGGAAACTGATTGGGGAAGTTCATTTGAGCTCTCTCACGGCAGCGCTGCTCCCGCTATTAAAAAATTAATAAAGTTAGTACTCGACGGGTGCTAAGAGAGTGCTTTTTGAGAAGGCGTCCAGGCCCTCTCGAAGTGTGAAAAAAGTGGAGCGTAAAACAAGATTAAATAAAAGCGCCCGGCACTTAATGTGTCCTTTCATGCATCAAGCCATGTTTGTCGCTTTTTCTGCGCGTAGGGAATATTTTGCTGGCCGCAGGGGAAAAATGGACCGTGGGGGAAATTTCAACTGCCAAGTTGTTATTGAGAATGGGTGTTATATATATTAGGGGAGGAATTGCAGGTTGGTTGGGAGTTGTGCTAGTAAATTTTACGGACGTTTATTTTAAGTTTTATTAGTACATTCAGTGGATGATTAAGAACATAAATTCTTAATTATTAAATGTGTATAATTATAAAACTTCATAATTATAAAGTATGTATAGTTATGTATTAAAATTATTGTACATTTCCAGTTAGTAGGATAGTGCATTTCAAATCACAATGTTTGCAAACATTAAATTTTCTGTACCATTATTTTATTACATAATTCTTGTCTAAAAAAACTGCAGTAATTCTTAAAAAAGCTGGGTATAGAAAATTGAATGCGAAAATATTTAAAAAGAAGTTTACAAGTTTCAATCCATTATCATTTTAATATTTTCATTTCTATTGGATATTTTTATAAATCTTTATTAGATTCCGTATTGCAATTTAAAAATTTTTTCTTTCACTATAAATTTGAAAATTTAATTTTTTTTTGTTATGACTCTAAGACAAAAATATGGGTTTTAGACCTTCCTTTTTGTGTAGTACGAGGCCCAATCAGATATTTTTAAATATGGCAAAATAATGCAAGTTAAACTTATTAAATTTTTTGAGTACTCAAAGTAATGCCATCCGATATCAATGTATGAATGTTGGCGAATCTTCCAAGGTTTAAAAACTTCAAGATATCTATTTCTTAGAGTTGATGAGGAATATGCTTTTGTATCTTCATCAATCTCATCTTGGAAATTAAATAGTACAACAGTATATGAATTTTGGCAAATCATCCAAAGTTTAAAAACTTCAAGCTATCTATTTCTCAGAGTTGATACGGAATATGCTTTTTTATCTTCATCAATCTCATCTTGGAAATGAAAATGTACAACAGTATAGGAATGTTGGCAAATCTTCCAAAGTTTAAAAACTTCAAGCTATCTATTTCTTAGAGTCGATGCGAAATATGCTTTTGTATCTTCATCCATCTCATCTTGGAAATGAAAATGTACAACAGTATAGGAATGTTGGCAAATCTTCCAAAGTTTAAAAACTTCAAGCTATCTATTTCTTAGAGTCGAGGCAAAATATGCTTTTGTATCTTCATCAATCTCATCTTCTAAATGAAAATGGAGACCACGTAAAAGTTTTTATATTAAAAAATAACTCAGAGTCATGCAAAGCAAGATCAGAAGAATAGGGTGGATGTTCTAGCATTGTCATGTGAAATTTGACTGTCAATCTTGCCATACGAGAAAATGCACTTATACGGTGAGGCATGAATTAATTCGTATTAACTTATTAAACTTTCTGGGAAACCCATAGTAGTGTAAAAGTTAGCTGTTTCTATCTTCTGTCCTAGCATGAAGGCTTTAATCAGTGTATATCTGAAAAAAAAAAAAAAGAATTAAATTCAGGATGAAAACTAAACTTGAATGCATTAACATTTTATGATAATGAATTGCTTTATTTTCAACATTTCACGAAGAAATTTATGTTGTTAGTTTAATGTAATCTAAAAAGTAATTCAAATATTGAAATAAGTATACTCTTCATTTGGGAAGAGTAGTCCAGTCTTAGTAAATAGACTGAGTTCATCAGACTATATACCCACCATATCTATATTCATAAAATAACTTTTATATATTCCCTCAATTGGGTGGTAAAAATTTAGGAATATAAGTTGTGTAACTTTCTAGACAATATTGATGTCATATTTGACAATTCAGTACTTAAAGTCATTTTGTTATATAGACAATCTAACATTTACGCTTTAGTTTATTATTAATAATTCGGAATTATAGAATTGTTTTTGAATCCATGTACGTATATAACTTTAACCATTTGCAGATAAGTTTGGCTTGGAGCGCTACGTTTTACTATTTTGCAACACGAGGGCTAATTTAACCGGGACCTACTGTTTAAAGCCGATTCCGAACAGCTACGAACACCCATGCCATGGTGGGATTCGAATCCATGAGCTCCATGTTCCAAAAATCCGCACTCTAACCGTTTGTCCATCGTTCAGTCACATTTTTTTGTAAGTTAAATAATGTTTACTTATGGAAGTGTACATTTTCTGTATGTTATAAATTCTTTTTTAATTTAAAGTTTATGTTTTAATACATGTATGATAGATAAACTTTTACTAAAATTCCAGAATCAAAGTTAATAAAATTGTAAGTTTTTCAGAATGGTAATACCTTATGCTTGAAATCATATGTTTATTACCTTATGTTTTCTTTTGTTACCTTACAGAACCTGTATAATATTTTATTTTCTTAAAGTATAATCAAAACATTTGGATAGAATACAATTTTTATATGAAATATCACAAAAAATTAAATTTTAAAAATTAGTGGATCAGTAACTTAACCCTTTTTATCCTGACGGTACTTATAAGTACCGCTTCAATCAAACACCTATATATTCCTAATAAAGCCGTTTCTCCTCACGGTACTCACAGGGACATGAACGATGCAGTTCCTACAGCAGAAAAGAAAGGACAGCACCAATCAGGAATCCTTTTTATTCGCATAGTAGGGATTTTATAATTGGAGTGCTGCATTAGAAGGTCATTTTGTGGTAGACTTGATGCACGTGTTGCTCAACTGAGTAAATTTAGTGGTTTATTACCAATTATTTGGTAAGCCTTTCATTTGTTTTATTCATAACTTAATGTTTTATTTTCTATCATAGAATCAAAAATATAAGCTGGTACTAGACAGTACCAGCTGTAAAATTAACTGCTAAAATACAGTAAAAATTAATTTTCTTTTTTCAATGATTATTCTCCATTAAAGCTTATTTAATATTGCGAAATTGCAGTATGAAAGCTTATAGTAAATTAATTCAGGATATAAAGGGTTAATGTTCATTTAATAAATGTTTTACGACATCTATCTGATTATTTAAGCGTTTATTCAGACTTGTATAATAATCAAACCAGCATAGCATTTTTTCGTGACTTAAAATGAGTATTTTTACAAATATATTATTTATTATTTAGCTGTATTGATATTTCAGTTTTTTTTTTTAATTTTTGTTAAGAAATTTTTTTGATTTTCTAAGTTTGAGAGGCGTTTCATTTACCTCCCACCCTGTTTTAATGTAATATGAGAACCAATGCATGGTAAGTATATTTATTTTAGCTTAATGTATAGTTTTAGAAAATATAGCAGGGAGAAAAGGATATGTAGGTAAATCTGCATTCTCGCACTCAGAAACGACGACTGAAAGAGTAGAAGGGTGCTCTTCGAAACCGATTAAATGGATTCGAATCTCATTGCTGGCTTGAATAATCGTAGCTGTTCTGAAACGACTTTAAGTAACTGATCTCAGTTTCATTAGTCATCGCGTAGCAAAACGTAGACAGTAGTAACTCAAATCTACAAACCACTTTACAAAAAACAAGAGAAATGTGCCTTATTATGTAATGAACCCAGCATTGTTCGAAGATGTATTTTGCTTGTTTTTTACCCATAATCCTTCGACTTTCATTTCAGAGGATAGCTACGAGAAGCTTTTCCCTGTACTATTTCTTATTTTTGTAGATTGCATTTATTTTGATAACACTGAAATAAAAGACATATGTAAAGGAAACACATTGGCTCATTCTAGATTTTGACAGGATATTCATGTTTTCTCACACCGAGGAAAAAGAATGTCGAGCTTCGAAAAAATTGTCTTTCTTAATCTCTTTTTATTTCTGCAAGCTATATATTGTTTCAAGCCGCGGTAACTCAGTCGACAAAGACAACAATCTCGTAACTGAAAGGTTGCGGGTTCGGAACCCAAGCTGGTTTAAGATCCACCGTGTTCGTTAAAGGTGAGGCACGTAAAATAGGTTCGTGGTCACAATGTCCTCCAAGTTCTCAATCAATATCTCTGGTGGTGGTAAGCCAAGCCTATGGGTCTTCTGCTTATTCCCTGCTTCTAAATTGCGAGAACCCACTTGAGCATAGGTGGTACTTTCACCTTAGCGGTACTCGTTAAAACGAAAGTCGCACCCCTTTGCCTTAATACGAGTAGCGTATCGGTCAGTTGTGCTTGTTTGACCAAGTGGCATCAGAAACAACAACATATATTGTTTTCCATTGCTACATTCATGGTCGGTCTCACCAAAGTCGTTTAACAGCTAACCGCGATTAACCCATGGCGCCAACCAATGGTGGAACGCAATTCTCCCTTTAAACAGAGATTAATGGCGGTTAGCCGTTAAACGACTTTAGTGAGACCGGCCCTCAATGTTATAAGCATGATATAAATTGTTATGCATTGATCATTATTAATTATTTCATATAGGGGCTTATTCTGGACTTTACGAGTCGGTTCGAACGTTCGTTGTGACGTCATTTTGACGTCAGCTTGATCATTTACTCGCATAATATCCGCAAGCTGACTTCAAAATGGCGTCACAACGAAGGTTCGAACCAAACCGCAATGTCCAGAGCAAGCCCCCACCCCCAACTTTGTTTTATTATTTATTTCGTATAAAGTTTGAGCTAATAGAAATATAAACTCATTGACATTGATCATAAAAATTAGTTTTATAAAAATAAAACTGTAAAAACGACGGTTATAAAATTTCATAAATTTCGTCCTCGAAGCGAGAAAGTAAGAAACTCACCAGCAGAAACAATTTTTGTAGTAGCTGTCAGATTTACTTTTCTTATTTCATTTGTGCGTTTTGTAAGTTGATCTCTTCGTATTCACTATTTCTGGTAATGATTTACCGTTCAATTTAATTAATCTGTGTTTAATAACTGAAAAGTAAATAAAAAAGTGTAAACAATGGGATTTCTCTTTAAGGACATTTTAATAGCAGAATATAACATAAACTATCAATTTTAAATACTACAAAATTACAAAATAAATGAGTTAAAATGGCAGAATTTTTCAGGGAATGGCAGTCCAAATTGAGAAATTAAATAAGCGAAAGAAAATATTTAACAGAGGGAATAACTTTAACACTTTTAGGGAAAATCCGACATCATTATTACCCTCTTACTTCCATCTCAGCCTCCAATGACTGCGCAGACAAAATTTCGCAAAAGCGTGAAAAATTTTTCCCCAGAAAAAACAACCTCCAGTCAGAGTTAAAAAAAAAAAGCAGCCTTCATAATCTGGAGCTTTTCTGGCTCCGCTTATCTTATTGCCAGCCGGAAAAATCATGATCAAATTTACAGAAAGGAACTCGCACTGCTTTAGTCAAATGACCATCGACTCTTCAGCTTCGAGAGAGAACTTGAAGGGGGGATGGGAGGGAGGCTATTAGAGAGTGATACACCCCTGCCCCCCACCCACCCATTTCTAGAGTAATACGTGACTGATCAATGAGTTGTTGAGGCGTTATCCAGTTTCCAAGATCTGTCTTTGGGGGGAAATCCTTTTTTTAATCACGTGCCTTTTTCGGTGTTCCCCGACAAGTGGATGGGAAAAGTTTATAATGGAATCCCATTCTGCGGGTGGAAGTTTTTCACTTAATTCTCTTTGGAAAAAAGACGTCGAGAGTGATGATTGCGGTTCCACTGAAAAGGATGGTTTTGCGGGTGAGATTCTTACGGTTGAGCACGTTTCGTGGCGGTGATAGTGGCGTCACATTTTTATTAGGGGCACACCTTTTCACCGACGATTATTAGCTTTGGGGCACTTGGAGGCTGACAAACCCAACGACGAAACCCTTTAGTCTGGAGATGAGCGCGATAGTACGAAACCTGGGATGCTATCTCCCCCAGGAAGATATAAGAAGTGAGCTTTCACCCCTTAGTTAATTCACGCAATTAATGCAGACAAACACAAGTGTTAGAATTTAATTCTTTCGATTAGACCAGGAAAAGTCAAACCTCCGGAAGTAGGCTTAAGCAAAGGTTTGAAGAATGCAAACAGATCAAACGGTAAGAAAACTATCGCATAAATCGACTAACACTATTTCTCATCCATAATTATTCTAAATTAAACAATAAAATAAACCACAAAAATGCACATAAGGATAGCACTAGTGCAACAGAAATTTCTTTTTGGAAGGGGGTTAGTATCAATATTTTAAGGAAAGAACTCTCCAACTTGAGGGATTGAAAGTTTTTATATCTAAAGCTAAAAAAGGAACTTGTGTTTTAACTTGCTACTTTGTGTTTCCAATTAGCTCTTTCCAAAGTATATATGTTCCTTTATAAACAGTTGTTTGAAAGTTTGGTTAGTTGGTTGGTTCAAATTGGAGTGTTACAGGGCACTATTTTGCTACACAAAGGCTAACTGAAAATTTGGAAGTCCCATCGATAAAAATACCTTGCTGAAAGGAGACTTCATATACTATATCTGCAATAATTTTTTATTCTAAGATCTATGCTTTAAATAATTGTTTATTAAAATAAGTTGTATAAAGAACGGTATAGTATTATCACTGACGCCATTACTGTTATAATAGCCCAGATCTATGAACCAGTAAAGATTTCGGGTGATCCCACCTCAAAAAATGTATTAATCCGATAATAAATTCAATAACAAAATTGATTTTATGTTTTCAGTTATATGAACCAGCAAAGATTTTGGGTGATCCCACCTCAAAAAATGCATTAATCCGATAATAAATTCAATAACAAAATTGATTTTATGTTTTCAGTTATATGAACCAGCAAAGATTTCGGGTGATCCCACCTCAAAAAATGTATTAATCCGATAATAAATTCAATAACAAAATTGATTTTATGTTTTCATTTATAAGAACCAGTAAAGATTTTGAATGATCCCACCTCCAAAAATGTATTAATCCGATAATAAATTCAGTAACAAAATAGTTTTTATGTTTTCAGTTATATGAACCAGGAAAGTTTTTTGTATTTCAGTAATAAATTCAATATATGATTTTATGTTTTCATTTATAAGAACCAGTAAAGATTTTGAATGATCCCACCTCCAAAAATGTATTAATCCGATAATAAATTCAGTAACAAAATAGTTTTTATGTTTTCAGTTATATGATTTATTAACTGCTTGATGACTAGTTTTATTAATTAATAGAGATTGAAAATTACAATTTTTGTTAATATTGGGGTTTAAAAGGGATTTAGCCTCTAGAGGGTAAGGAAAATTGGTAAATGTAAGGAATATTTTAAACTTCTTTACTTGGTCCAATGATAAAGATTGGAATTATGTTTTCATTTATACTAAAAAAACCCTTAGCAAGAATTTCAGCCAAATACAATTTAAATTTGCCAATCGGGAGGTGTGTGGCGTTACCTGAATGCAAGCGTATCTCTTTCAAATGAAGCGCATTCGATTTTATAAATAACAATCCTTCTTCGGTGTATCCCAACCCTCCCAATTTTGTAAAGTATCCACAAGAACGTCCCTCTAAAAAACTATTTCAAACATTTGATTACTTTAGAAATGCCTTATTGTGTTAAATCTTTAAAACATTTATATTGTTTCAGCGATGATCTTCAATAAAATCAATGATTTCAGGAAGATCGCCGTATAATTTTATGCTTGTACATCACACTTCTTATGATTGCCAAACTGAAAACGTTTTCGGCACAAAATTCTGTCAACGGGATCTTCTAGTAGTTAAGAATATTACAAGCTTTTCCTTTTTTGTTATTTAAGTTTGTGCTCATAAAACTGAAGGTCCTGCATTTGTATCCTGTAGCTAACAAGATAATCAGTTACTCCTATTTTAAAAAAAGTTGGAAAAATTTAAAACTTCCATTTCTTTATTATTTTTTATTGCGGTATCTCTAAGTTTAAAGAGTTTAAAAATGAGAGGAAAATCTTTACTCCTGGTAGAGATTTGAGTCCTTTTAGTCTACGGCTCCGCCACTGAACGATAGCATGATAATTATACAGACCAATGGGTGGCATCCTATGACCCGCAGGTAATCTAGTGACCCAATAAACAATTCTCAATTACAACGATTGGTAGATACTTTTGTCAACGGTTTCAGGTTTCGTTTGAAGAGCTACGGTTTACTTTTTTGCAACACGAGGACTGAGACCGGGACCTACTGCTTAAAGCCGATTCCGAATGAATACAAACATCCTTTCCACAGTGGGATTCAAACCCATGAACTATGGTACCGATGATCAGCTCCTTAACCATTTGGTCATCGTTGGGCCAACTATTTCAAGTGGGTGTTTCGATTTTGTGAAATAGCCTTCGGCAGCCTGCTGTCTGTGGCATTTCTCTGCTATATGATCCGAAAGAGTGAAAAGGAATATGCGTAGTTTGAATTGAATACGATGCATCGCCTCAAACATAACGACGATGTCATGAAAACACGATAAATGAAATCCATTTTCGTCTTTTCCATTTCATTTAACAATTTGACGATAGTCAGTAGCTACGTTTTGATAGTCGGCTATTGTCGGATATTTCCTTCCCCAAATCAAAGTCACCAAGTATGTATTTTGAAGTGTATTGAAATGTTTGTACTGTGAAATCTGATCTCATAATTAATATGAGTGTGCCAAAAGCCAAAAAAAGTAAGGATGTGTTCAACTTGGCGAGCTTTTATTTTACTCACTTTAATTTTAGATTATGTGTAATCTGAAGTAAAAATAACGTCACCCACCAACAAAACATTTTGTGAATAAAAATGATTTTGAATATCCATTTGATAAAAATTACCAACTACATCTTTAATCTATTATTGTATAAAGTGTCCATTGAATATGTGAGTGTTATTGTTTCTGAAAATTTATGAAAATATACAAAAATAAGATACGGGGATAACAAAGAAGAAAAATATCTTTATTTATTTACAGGCGAACAATTAACATTAATTTACATTTCTGAAAGTGATGTGGGCAACCAATAGAGAAATGTGTTATTCAGGCAGATGCATCGAAGATAAATGTTATGTTGATGATTGCCTTGCCTAACTAAGCACGTAAAACTACGAAGATAGTAACTATGCCGACTGTCTGGCTGATTTGTACCTCTAACATTGCGAACATCTTTTAGTTTTGCGGATAAATAATAAACACACGGGGTGCCGTGACAGGAACATACAGCTTCTTAATGTCTTTTGCCAAGAAAAATATTTGTACGCCAATATATCTTTTTCATTTTCCAGTCTACTACATTTTTGCTAATACTTGACTTTCCCTTATTTATTAATTTCATATTTCCTTCTGATGTTATTTTCTTGCTTTTAAATTTAATTTCCTACGTTATTTGTTTACTCAGCAAATAGATACATCGTTTAAATGCACTGTCGAGAATTTTTTTATTTCTGATTTCTTGAAACATATTTCTCTCTCTCTCTTTTTTAATAAAACATCATCTCAGCTGCCACGCTATAAAGAAATAGAGAGTGATAGTTAAAACGGATAAGAAATCAAAGATAAAGTTTAATAATTTTTAGTGAATAAAATTAGATTTAATTATTAGATTAACTTTTACTTTATAAAAATTAAAGTTTTTATTTTTTGGCCCGTTTAAACTTCGACTATTTTTTATTTGGCCGTTATTAGTGCTTGAATTCGACCTACTTCATGTAAAGTGATAATATAACGATCATTGGGGACCCATAAATTACTTTACGCCATGTCAAATGCCAGAATATGCCGAATAGAAAGTGATAGTTAAAACGGTTAGAAAATCAGAGATAAAGTTTAATAATTTTTAGCGAATAGAATTAGATTTATTAATTCGATTAAATTTTACTTTATAAAAATTATTTTATTTTTTGGTCCATGTAAACTTCAACTTTTTTTTGTTTGGCCGTTATTAGTACTTGAGTTCGACCAACTTTATGTGAAGTGATAATATAACAATCATTGGCGTACCCATAAATTACTTTACGCCAACTAAGCTCCTACTCTATGCACAAATAGAAAGTGTTAGTTAAAAAAGTTAGGAAATTAAAGATAAAGTTTAATAATTTTTAGCGAATAAAATTAGATTTATTAATTAGATTAATTTTTACTTTATAAAAATTAATGTTTTTATTTTTTGGCCCATGTAAATTTCAACTATTTTTGTTTGGCCGTTATTAGTGCTTAAATTCGAGCTACTTTATGTAAAGTGATAATATAACGATCATTGACGTACTCATAAATTACTTTACTCCATCTCAGCTGCCACTCTATTCACAAATCGAAAGTGATAGTTAAAAAAAGTTAAGAAATCAAAGATAAAGTTTAATAACTTTTGGTGAATAAAATTAGATTTATTAATTAGATTAACTTACATTTCTATAAAAATTAAAGTTTTATTTTTTGGTCCATGTAGATTTCAACTTTTTTTTTGTTTGGCCGTTATTAGTACTTGAGTTCAACTTACTTTATGTAAAGTGATAATGTAAAGATCAGTGACTTTCTCATAAATTACATTTGCGAGGTACATATTTTCATTGTAAAAAAGAAGTAATTTCTTTAGCTTAGAATTACCAGTTGCTAAGAACTAAATAATAACTTATATAATCATATTTCATTCCTTTAAAATTAATCAAAGATTGGTATAATTTTTATGCAGTTAAAAGAAATTTCAAAAATGAATATCTTTAAAAAAATCAGAAAGTGATCGTAAAAACAAAATTTTCTACTTGCCAGAACCGATGGAATCCAACATTGAAAAATTAATAAAAATCATTTAATTGTAGGAAAAATGCTCACAATTTATAAAATGATTAAAAAGTTTTGCAATATAAAATACGAAACATTTTACAAAACTATACTTTCTCTCCAGTTTGTTTTCAAAAACTATTTAAGTTCTTACAGATAGGTTTTTATATACGCATAATGAATAAAGAATATATTTTTATATATGTTTTTATAAATGTACCATCTGTAGGAATGCATCCCCTCTCTTTGCCTACAAACACTCACATAGATGTAGTCTTTCAGAGATAGAAAATATCAATTTTTATTTTTCATGAATTAGTTGAGGTGAAATATTTATTT
>CM063506.1:50524376-50564376 GCA_032207245.1 Pardosa pseudoannulata | reverse complement strand
GCACATAATTAATTTATTCAAGGTCATACATTTTACCCAATTTCTACATCCATTTCCCACGTTCATGGTGTTCTATTTCAGACCACTTGAAAGACTGCAGATCAAAGTTCCACTTTATAACTTAAAGATGTTATCGGAAAAGTTTACTAGACGAGGTGGTACTGACATGAGCATGCCAAGTGGGAAACTTGTGTCTATGGAGACTGCATTTTCTAGCAGTATTATATTTTATAAAATGTTAAATATTTCTAATTAGTGTTGTACACAATTTATTCAAAGTCACACATTTTACACACATCTACATCCATTTCCCACATTCCTGGTGTTCTATTTCAGACCACTTGAAAGACTACAGATCAAAGTTCCACTTTATAACTTAAAGATGTCATCGGAAATGTTTACTAGACGAAGTGGTATTGACATGAGCATGCCGACCAAGTGGAAGACTTGTCTATGAAGAATGCAACAACTTCTAGCAAGTCGACACAGTAAAATTTGAAAGTCTCGTTATGCATTCAAGCTGAAAGATTTCAAAATTAAACGAGATTTGTTCAGAGCCATGCCACAACTGTTTCACATCTCCTGAAACAATGCCAAATACATCGGCGCCGGCAACATAGATACAGCAATCGCAAAAGAAAACATCACAACACGTTAAGAATTAAAAGCAAGAAATTTTACAAGGTCTCCCTGAGTTTGTGCGGGTCGATCTCGAAACACGATAATATCGAAGTTACAGTTGATAAAAAAACATTTTAAATTTCAGATGTTAGTAATTGAAGCAAAATAATTTTTGAAACCAGAGACAACACCATTTTATATAAAATTATTTTCATACAATTTAAAAATATCAATTTATATCAGTGTAGTTTTAAATGTATTTTAAAAAATTACGACGAACAATTTCTATTTTCAGATCTTGGAATATTTTGAAATAGCTTGGGAGAAATAGTTTTATATAGTCTAATTTGGATATTTGGATAAAACCAAGAATTAATATAACAATCGTTTATAACATACTGAATGCAATAGTTCAAATATTATATCAGGAATTTTAAGATTATTTTAAGATGTAGGGTGTATTTGAAATACAAGTGAGGAATAAGGTTTTTCAAAAAATCGTTTTATAAATAATTCTATTGTTCCAAATTTCTGCCTTCAAACTTGGGAGAAATAGTTTTTTTTACAGTATAACTTCGATATCTGGATAAAACACAGAAGTAATACAACAATTGTTTATAACATACTTAATGCAATACTTCATATATTATACCAGGAATTTTAAGATACTCTAAGATGTAAGTTATATTTCAAATACAAGTGAGGAATAAGGTTTTTCAAAAAATCATATAAATAATTCTATTCTTCCAAATTTCTCCATTCAAGTTTGGGAGAAATAGTTTTTTTATAGTCTAATTTGAATATTTGGATAAAACCAAGAATTAATATAAAAATCATTTATAACATACTTAAGGCAATAATTCAAATACTATACTAGGAATTTTAAGATTATTTTAAGATGCAGGGTGTATTTCAAATACAAGTGAGGAATAAGGTTTTTCAAAAAAATCATATTATAAATAATTCTATTGTTTCAAACTACTGCATTCAAGCTTGGGAGAAATAGTGTTTTTTATAGGCTAATTTGTATAGTTAGATAAAACCAAGAATTAATATAACAATCGTTTATAACATACTTAATGCAATAGTTCAAATATTATAGCAGGAATTTTAAGATTTTAAGATGTAGGGTGTATTTCAAATACAAGTGAGGAATAAGGTTTTTCAAAAAATCATATTATAAATAATTCTATTCCAAATTTCTGTATTCAAGTTTGGGAGAAATAGTGTTTTTTTATACGCTAATTTGTATAGTTAGATAAAACCAAGAATTAATATAACAATCGTTTATAACATACTTAATGCAATAGTTCAAATATTATAGCAGGAATTTTAAGATTATTTTAAGATGTAGGATGTATTTCAAATACAAGTGAGGAATAAAGGTTTTCAAAAAATCATATAAATAATTCTATTGTTTCAAATTACTGCATTCAAGCTTGGGAGAAATAGTGTTTTTTATAATCTAATTTGGATATCTGGATAAAACCAAGAATTAATATAACAATCGTTTATAACATACTTAATGCAATAGTTCAAATATTATACCAGGAATTTTAATATTATTTTAAGATGTAGGGTGTATTTCAAATACAAGTGAGGAATAAGGTTTTTCAAAAAATCATATTATAAATAATTCTATTGTTTTAAATTTCTGCATTCAAGCTTTGGGCAAATAGCTTTTTATGGTCTAATTTGGATACCTGGATAAAACCAAGAATTAATATAACAATCGTTTATAACATAATTAATGCAATAGTTAAAATATTATATCAGGAATTTTAGGATTTTAAGATGTAGGGTGTATTTCAAATACAAGTGAAGAATAAGGTTTTACAAAAAATCATATAAATAATTCTATTGTTCCAAATTTCTGCATTCAAACTTGGGAGATATAGTCTTTTTTCATAGTCAAATTTGGATATCTGGATAAAACCAAGAATTAATACAACAATCGTTTATAACATATCCAATGCAATAGTTGAAATATTATACCAGGAATTTTAGAAGATGTAGGGTGTATTTCAAATACAAGTGAGGAATAGGGTTCTTCAAAAAATCATATTATAAATATATCTATTGTTCTAAATTTCTGTATTCAAGGTCTAATGTCAGAGTTTTTGTAAACTTGAATGTTGAATACATACGTAAGAATTTCTAATGGAACATTTGGTCTAATTTCTTTTTATATATCTTTTGTTTTATTATTGCTACTGATTAGTTTAATCTTAACGGGATTTTTTTAAATAAATGAGCAAATAATGAAAAAAGGATGAATACATTTAGTTGCATGGAACATAAGGCTTATAACGAACAGTTATCTTGCAAGAGTAAAACAGTTTTGATTTCGTTCTTTTAAAATTCCAAAATAAATTATTTATATTATTAGTACTTTGAATGACTGTAAACGAACCTTACTGTATATATATATATATATATATATATATATATATATATATATATATATATATATATATATATATATATATATATATATACATATATATATATATATACATATATATATATATATGTATTTGTATATATATTATATACATATATATATACGTATATATATATATATATATATATATATATGTATATATATATATGTATGTATATATATGTATATATATATATATATATATATATATATATATATATATATATATATATACATATATATATATATATATATATATATATATATATATATATATATATATATATATATATATATATATATATATATATATATATATATATATATATATATATATATATATATATATATAGATATATACATATATATATATACATATATATACATATATATATATACACACATATAATTTTATCGCTAGGATGACTTGATACTAAGAAAGAAAAAAATTCTGTGTATTTATTATCACTAAAACACTATTCAGCTGAGGAATAAAATAATTTGATTATCTTATCATTATCCATCTTATTAAAGTGTTTCTGTTCAGTGCAATTCTGAGAATTGCGTATTTAAGTAACGTCGAGGGGGATAATCTTTGTTTTGCTAAGATGTGTGGGGCAAATAGATCATGGATCCAAATGAATAACAATATCCTCCCAAGCAGTTTTGAGTTTTGTCAAGAATTTGAGGATTGATTGACACGGGTATTTTCTTTTGGATTGCGACCAATGCTGTCGAATTTGAGAGAGCGTCTGGAAATATTTTTAGACGACAGCCTTGATTACAGACGTATTGGTGGTAAGTGACGGGGATGTACGTTAAGTGGGACGTCATTCGTCGATGACTCTGACAGGTAATTCGGAGTCGCTTCTTAACGTCACAGACGTGGCGTTAAATTGCGATCCTCCTCCACTCGCTTTTTCGCAGCACACATATGCATTCCACACTTCAGTCTAGCAACAGACATTTTTTTTTCAAATAGGCGCTAAACAGGATCTCGTTTTG
The DNA here is from genome assembly GCA_032207245.1 of Pardosa pseudoannulata. NCBI lineage: Eukaryota > Metazoa > Arthropoda > Arachnida > Araneae > Lycosidae > Pardosa > Pardosa pseudoannulata. The sequence continues at coordinate 50,560,307 of CM063506.1, read as the reverse complement.
AAAGGCATAACAACGGTGATTCTTTTTCCGAACGGAATTCTAGGCTCTCAAACTACAAATAACGTTATTCATAAATGTTTTATTTTTTGCAGTTAATCAAGTGCATTTTTATAAGTATTTAATCTGAAATTATGCAGAACAGTATTTTTCTATGCAGCTTTCTTTTAGCCTTGCTATAACCGATACCTTTTTTCGCGATTGTTAGTTTTAAATATAAAGTAAGGTACAAAATTAGATAAATATTAATGAGCCAGTTACCTATTAAGAATACTTTGTATTATTTACTTGTAGATAATCCCTTGTAAAGCTTCAAATTTGAAAAAAAGTATTATTAGCATTAGATAATGTAATACATCTAGAGTAATATTTGTTGGGAAACTAAATTTTAAAATTCTTTCCTACAACATCTTTATGACGTCATTCCAAATTAATGATGCTATACAATACAATTCATCCTATGTGTTAACTTTAATCACGGATATATTTGACCGGGACTGTTAACCGAATAAGGCGATTTCACGCAGTAGGGCAAATTCTCAAATTCTGACAATTCTGACTTTCCGGCTGGAACTTCGAATAACACTTGGAGAGGCAGCATAGTTTCGTTTTACTCGAGATATGTACGCTTATTGATGAATGAAGATTTTTTTTATGCTTATATTAGAAATGCTCTTTGTGTATGAGTGTAAATATTATGAAGTAAAATGTATATAGTTATAAGCTCAAAAATGCCCCCCCCCCCAAAAAAAAAAAAATCAACATGCTAGTCTCAGTTTGCTTACTACGTCGCAACGTCAAAGGAACAATGCTCTTAGTATTTCTGCCAAACCTAGATGTCAAATTATAATGCTTTCTCAGTGAGTATTTTATGAGAAAAACAATCTGTTGAGGACATCATGTTTTCCTTATACACCTGTTATATTATATAGATTTTTAAATTCTGTTTGATGAGTCATCAGAATTACCATTTGCACATGCTATTCAACATTCAAAGTAACCAAGTTTCTCAAAGTAAAAATGTTCTTTGAGTACAACTCGTACTGCCATCTGACGGAGTCTAGAAGTGTTAATATTCGTTAATAAGCATTAATACCAAAATTTCCGTGATTAGAATAAAGGAAGTATAAGGCGATTTCCCGAAGCAGGGAAAATCTCAAATTCTGACAATTCTTACTTTAGTTTCAAACGGAAAGGCAGTTTATTGTTTGTCTATTGGCTGTTGTAAACATGAAAATGAATGGGAAGGGCATTATAGTAGTTCGTGACGTTGCGACAAATTGCCTTATTCTATATGCAAATATAACGCTAGATTTACGGACCGAGGCAATTTGACTCATTAAACATTTGATCACGATATATAAAACTTTAATATCACTTTTCAAAAACATACGTTGGTTTTTAGTTAAGTAATAAAATATATGTAAACTTTCATTTCTCTTCCCCCGTAGACCCCTTCATTTCGCATTATCAAATGTGGTATACCTATTTTCCCGCTTGTGAGCCAATTGGACTCATAGAATGGTTTAACAGTCAATCGCATAACATGAAATTTATTGGTCCTATCAGGCCTTGGTATATTTTCCAATTGGCTGAAGAGCTAAGAAGTAAATATAGAGAAATAGTCGAGAACACTTCCTTTCCAATGACAGAAATTCATGCTACTGACTAACGGAAGAACTGTCAAGTTTAACAATCATGCAAAAGAAACAGATGTAGAAACCATTGGGCTAAATGTAATAGAAATGTTTGCGGAAAATGTGTTTCAAAAACAGATTTTATATGTGGAAAATATTTTCCATCAATTTTCTGATAATAAACATTTCATTTAAATTAATTTGGAACTGTTTTCTTTGCAAAAAACTTCAATTTTCTAGTATGAGTCAAATTGGCTCACTTCAGTGAAAATAGGTATATGATCAACATCCGTAAATCTAGTGTTAACAGTTATTTGTACTATTTAAGCGTGTGATTAGTCAGCACTGCAGTTTTTATACTCTTTTGCTAGGTTTAGCTTTTTCTTGGTAGACCGGTGTGCCAGCAACCTTTTGTATAATAACATTGTCATGTAGCCCTTATTTTATACAACTGATTGCTGCAGTTAATTTATATTTTATTTATATAGTTTTAAAATAAAATATTAGTAAATGTTCAAGTTTTAAATGGAGTTATTTTTAATCTGGCTTATCGTAGAAGTCATTCATTCATCCGTCAACTCCACTTCTATTAGATGTTGGTGAATTGATTTAACTACCAACAATTTTCCATCAATATTGAATAGATAAGAAATGAAGATTACAAAACATAAGAGATAAATAAAAACATTTTGTACTACAAAGTTAAGAACTTCTAAAATTACAGTCGATTCTCTTTTAACGGGACTAGAGTAAGCTGGTTAAGCGAAATTCCAGTTAAAGCGGAATATGAAGAAAAAAGAGGATTTAACAGATGGAAATGCAGTTTTCTGTAGCAAAGTAAGCAATTATTAAATGTGTCAACATATTATAAAAGTTCTGCATACAATTAGCAGGAATGTTTAAAAAATTATTTTTTTTCTTTTAAGACTGAAAATTCGGTGACTCGTTGCTTATTTTCACCATTTTTATTAAACCGCCAAATCAACGGATTAAGCCTAAGCCTGTTGTCCCACATACCATAAAGCAAATTCCAATGCTTAAAATAAATAGAGAATTATCAGTTCTTTGTACTTTTTTTTTGCTTATATTTGGATGTTTGTACCTAAATTGATTATGGCCTGGTTAAATGGAAGCCAGTTAAGTGAGAGGCTACTGAACTATCATGTTTTTAGTATGGCATTCAAATTCAGCTATACATATTGTTGTAATGTACATACAACCTATACACCAGTGTTCGTTACAAGGGGGAAACACAGAATGAATATAATACCTTATATAGATTCAGACATTTATTCTATACATTTATTTACAAAAATATCCTTGGTTATCATAATGATCAATCATTTATATCTTCTATTTACAGAATAATTATCCCACATCACTTTATAAGGAATTATTATTATTAACAGAGGCCTAAGTCAAAGGACTGTAAATATTATTTATAAATTACCTCCATTAAAGTCACAGGGGAGCAGGCAGGGGCTTTCCTCACGGGCATACGGGACGAGTTGGTGATGGTGAGTGGGGCGGTGTTGGTCCGGGCGCACGGGACGAGCTGGTGCTAGTGGATCCTTGTTCCACTTCTCTCGACTGCCCACTTCTTCCAACTCCACCCTCTCACTCGTTTTCAAAAACCTCACCTCAGGTCCCAACGCCCCCCTTTTTTTCTTCTTATCCAATCCCTTCTCTTTGGAGAATTTTCCCACATTAAATGCCCTTCGGGAGTGCAGGTGGGCTCATTAAAGTAGCCCCTTTTTGTTCAAGCTGACATTACATTTTAGCCCCTTCTCCCATAATTCACGCTTACAGTTCTGTGCGAGATTGACCGTTATGCTGCCATTCCGTGAAGTATCCTCTCTGCAGGGGTCCCTAAACTTGACGTAAATCATTGGGGTTCTAAATTTCTGAAGGAAAATCCTCCCACGGCTCTGCATGCACGTGCAGATCACCGTGAGAAAGTACCTCGGTACACATATATTCATTTTGAAGCTGATTTAAAACCTAAAAATTTGATGATTGGTAGATGTCAAAAATACAGTGTTCCCTCGCCACTTCGCGCTTCATGTTTTGCTGCTTCAGTGCTTCGCGGGTTTTTTTTTTCAAAATATTCATCAAAACATAAAAATGAAAAAATACAACCATGTCGGTAGCCACATTGTAGAAAGGAACGTTTTTTCATATTGATGTAGAGAGAAGGATCCTTACATGCCAAACAAGGAGATAAGTCGGAGTCATAATACATACCAAGGGCTCTTGAGATGACAAAGTCTGTAAGTGAGGAAGAAAATGAAGAGGAAGAAGAAGAACAAACTGAAAAGCCTGACCTTACCCTGGAGAATCTGCAACAATTGTGCAACATGGCAAGACTTTGCACAAGACATTGACGAGGGCGTTGATGGGGTTATGTCCTTGTAGAGGGGAATCTTGAAGGAAAAGAAAGAACAAAGACAACTACCCATCACCATGTTTCTCTCCAAGGTAAAGCCCTCTGAATCTGTCAGCGCCTTCAGTAGAAGAGTCTCCGATTGAGCCTAAAACTTCTAAGAGTCAAGTGAGAGCCTCTCCTCCGCCACCAACACAAGGCTCTTCGCCTTTCTCAGCAAGCAATGTTGATTAATTTTTATTACTTTATAAGGTTTTGTAATTAACCTTATTAATTAGCACTTACACGTTTAAGTAAATACGTATACTGTTGTAATTTTTGTCTTAAATGTGTAAAGTATAAATACTGTTTACATATTAAAAACATTCGTGTACCCGCATACACTAAAATTCGTAGGGACATAGCCTACTTCGCGATTTTTCAGCTTCCGCGGAAGCTTCTGGTCCCCATTAACCGCTTAAAACGAGGTATCACTGTAGTCATATTGCACTTAAAATTTGGAAAGCTTTAGGAAGTTTGGATCTACCTGATACCTTTATATAAAGGCAAAACATTTAGCATGCGATTGGAAAAAAGACATTTGGATATGTTGAAGCATTATAAAATAAAACAAAATTAACCTGGGAAATAGGTTCGATGACTTGTAGACAATCGTTATAAAGATCAGAGGAAGTTAAATTTAGAAACTGATAGTTACGTTTTCGAGTTTGCTGCTATAAATTTTTTTTCCCGTAACTAAGCTTTAAAGTCTTGTCAGTTTACATAGCAGAAGTGAAAGAAAATAATGCATTCGATTTCTGGCACCAATTCTAACTTGATTTCAACGTTCAAGTAGATCATTTGTCAAGAAAAGCAGATTTCAGGTTCGGTTGATGCAAGAATTTTCTTTTCGAAATAGTATAATTTTCAGTTACTTTTAGCAGTTATTTCTTTCTTTTCCAAGTGCTGAACAAAGTAAACCAACATCTGCTCTAGACGCTTCCGTTTCTAATCAGGATTTCAACTTTCTCCATTATGAAGGTACTTTATCTTTTTGTTTCACAGTGATAATACGAACTACAAATATTCGGATATTAGTAACATGTATATTTACCGGTTTTTTAATATAATCGGATTTTTAATAGAGTCTAGTTACTCAGTTTTGAGTGCTAAGGAATGAAACTTTTAGTTAGGCATATAATATATTCAATAAAGCCAGTCACACATACATACAACAACAAAAAGAAGTGAAAGTGTAAATAATTCTCTCAATAATCAAAAAATATCAATACTATAAAATCCAAATATCTACCTATTTACATCTACATAATAATCTGATATGACATTTCTATACATTAAATATCTTATTTTCTATTAGGACTTTACTTATTGTTTCCCAGTGATAATAAAAACTACAAATATTCGGGTATTAGTAACACGTATATATACTGATTTTTTAATATAATGGGATTTTTAATGACATACAATCTTGTTTTTATATTTTGAGCTCTAAAGAATGAATTTTTACTTAGGCTCATAACATATTCAATAAACCAAAAAACTGATAGAAGCAACCTATAACCTTAAAAATAATTTTAAAAAAATATCACTATTATAAAATCAAAATATCTACTTATTTATATCTATATAAAAATATTTGCTTAAGCTTTTATACTTTGAATATCTGTTTTTTTCTTTATTGACTATTCTGAAATCGGTGGGCTTTACCAGCGTATTAAATTTTAACTAAATAAGTACACCTAACATGGTTGTGTTTGATCTTTGAAAAAAATCAAAAAGTTTTTAATATTTGTTTCTCAGCGGTAGACATGTGTATGTATACCTATTGAAGCGCTGAACATTAAATAGTTTTATTTATTTCAATATTTTATTTATATTCAGAATAGCAGTCTTTGAACATACAAATACTTTAATAATTTAAAAAGAAATAAAGCATCACAAGCTAGCATTTGAAATTTGAATAATATAGAGGGTTCTTGAGAAAAAATAAAATGCCCATTTATGTATAAACTGATTAAAAAAAATAATTCTTCTATACTTTAAATTGCAAAAATTGCTAGTTAATTTAATATAAACATAATTCCAACAAAATTCTCCTAGACATTTTTAATAATTAAAATCTAGTTATTTTATTATATCTGTTTGAGTTTTAGCATTTTTAATGCCGTCATATATACAAAAACCAGAAAGAGATTAAATTAATTTAAAGATTTCAAATTGAAATAAATATTTTAAAGAATTAATTGAAATAAATATATAAATTTTATTAATCAACTATTTTAAAATTTTGTGAGCATTCAATAGCTTGTTATAATTTTCTCTTCTCGCTATTATTTTTTTTTACAAATTTAGCTCATTATTTTAGAATTGTTAACATCTTTATATAAATTTAAGCAAAGTAGAATTCTTAAGAAAAACTGCCAAATCATGTCATAAAACCTTTATTATTTACATCATAGGTTCCCAACGGAGACCGCTTGTCCCATGGGGACAGAGCCGAACGAATGGTAGAGCGCTGTTCGGAAGTTCGTTTCGAGTCCGCTGCTATATGTTTGTAGCCGTTCGGAATCGGCTTTAAACTGTTTCTCATTAGTCGTGTGCAAAACAGTAGACCGTAGCGCTCCAAAACCAAACCAAACCCATGGGGACAGCAGCGGATTCCAAGACATATGGAGTTCAATAAGTAGTCAAAGGGGTTCCCAGTAGACATAATACCTATTAAAATATCTACGATATCTGTAAAAATAATCAATAAATTGAATAATGTTATTGTGAAGACCCCCCCCCTTTGTTCAGAACACGAAAGACCGAAATCAGCTGATCTGAATTTCTCCTGTTTCGATCCGGCTACAATAGCGCGGCGACGCAATGTCTAGGATGTTGACAGTTCGGTTGAATAGACGTCACCTCCCTGATTGGTCGCGGTAATGATCACGGAGGGTGTTTCGAGAATTCCAGAATTGGGACAGCTAGGGAATGAGAATTCAACTAAAAAAACTAGCTGTAACTTTAGTTCCTTAGCTGGATTTCTCAGGTAACTGGAATCGTAACTGACCAAAAAACGGTTGGGGGGACCGTAACTAACCCCCAGGTATAAAAAGCCTAGAGTTTTGCGACTCGGGGCTTTTCGACATTTTTTTACGCAGGTGCTTTGACCTCGTGGAGGCTTCAGCGACTTTTGACCGGCGACTTTTGACTTTTTTCATTACGTTCCGGAGACTCGTAAAGTCCGCTCACATAAGGAACGACAGGGTCTCGGACACCGAACGGAAGATAGATTGGGTTGCATAGCACCCTGGAAAAGCCTCCCCATTTTCTGAGATTATTTAATATCCTTTTCGACTGTGATCGTCGTGGTAATTTTATGCAAGCAACAATCCTCTACATTAAGATAGATTGGGTTGCATAGCACCCTGGAAAAGCCTCCCCATTTTGTGAGATTATTTAATCTCCTTTTCGACTGTGATCGTCGTGGTAATTTTATGCAAGCAACAATCCTCTACATTAAGATAGATTGGGTTGCATAGCACCCTGGAAAAGCCTCCCCATTTTGTGAGATTATTTAATCTCCTTTTCGACTGTGATCGTCGTGGTAATTTTATGCAAGCAACAATCCTCTACATTTCGACTTGTTTTGGAAAATTAGAATTCTTTTGTATATAACCAGTATTTACTCCAGAAAAAATAAAAATGATTTCCAATTCTGTTAAGACTGTGATCCTTCTTCACGCTACTTCACTCAAGAACATTGAAGTCGTTACATTATTATTATAATTTTCAGTGCATTATTATTATAATTTTCAGTTGCTTTTACAGCATTCGCCATTCAGCACAATTTTTCTATGGGTGCACTATATAGGCAGGCAACATTACTAGTCTCTAGGATGTTTTGACATTACTCCCTGGAAGAACGTGAACAATGTGGGTCTTCGTAATTTAGAAGCAGGGGGCTTAGTTTGCGACCTCCAAACGTATTGTTTGGGAATTTGGAGCACATTGTGACTAGGAATGCAACGGATGTCAATTTGGCCGGATAACGGATACCGGATATCTGGTCAGAGTTTCAGCCGGATATCCTGCCGGATGTCAGTATGTTTTACACTTTTTCTTTTTAAATTTATTTTCAATAAATCAGATTTATATACTTTATTTTTTAACCTAATTGTAGTATTTTTCTCGCCTTTTATACTTTTCAATTAGTCAACTATTTGTACTATAATTCATTTTAAATTTTTTTCTTTATTTTAAGTTTCAGTGCTCAATATCTCAATTAGACACTAATTAATTAAAAAAAATCAACTCTGAATAAAAGCATTTTTAATAGTCCTTTACTTTCCTTCTTTAATGGTTCTTATGTTTGTGTATGAAAAATTTCAAGAACATATTCCAATTTTTTTTTTAGTAAATTGTCTATCATCCAAAAAATATTCTATCCTCCAAAAACGTAAGTTTCGTCTTTTGTGTTCTCAGATGTAAGAACAAAATTTTACAGTCGAGACTGAAAAAAGACTAATTTATGATTTTTTGTAATAAAATGTATAAATAAACATTTCTTTCCATAAAGCTTTTTTTTTTACATAATGTTCCAAAATACTTATAAGTATTGCTTCATATAGTATATTGCTTAAAATTTTGCTTGTTTTTGTCATATTTATGTTATTTCTTGGTGTATAATTTTTGGCCGGATGTAATGCCGGATAATTGCAATATCTGGCTACTGCAAATTATCCGGTATAGTGGCCGGATATGCCGGATGCATTATGTTGGCAGGACGGATGCAGTATGTTGTGGTATGTTGTACGTCGCATCCTATTTTACGTGCTCCATTCACTATTAATGAACATGGTGGATCCCGAATAATATATTTACCACAGTAAAAACGATATTTTTTTTTAAATATAAATCATGCGAATTTCACAACGAGCTGACTTCTAGCCATCTTGGGGTAAAGTACAAGAATTTTAATTAGATTTCCTGCACCGGATTTGTTAGAAGGGGAGCTCAGTGCAGTTATCTAATTGAGTGTATAAGAAAAGGAACATTTGTAAAAGTGAAGATTTACGAACGATGTTAATAAAATTAGAACCTGGCATTAACAAACTGTTAAAACTCCACTAGCCTCAACCATCTCACTAATTATTTTTATTTCTTATTAGCTTTAGGCTTATTTTAAGTTTTTAGTAAACTTTTTTTCTAAATTTGACGAACGTTTTAATTGATATATTATATATTTTTATTAATATATTTAATAATATAATTAATATCTTATTAATTTATATCTTATGTAGTTTAATAGATAGATAGGCAGATGAAATATGTATAGATAATATAGAAAATGTTTTAATATTTGGTATATAGTATATATTTTTTCTTGTATGGGATGAGATAGCCAAGAAAATGTAGGGAACTTACATCATTAGTACACTTAATACTTATTGAAAATCCTTGATTAAATATTTCTATAGTACATTATAAAAGCATGAATAATGGATAATTAATTTATATCTTATGTTGCTTAATAGATAAATTGGCAGATGAAATATATATATATATAGATAATACAGAAAAATATTTTAATATTCGGTATATAGAATATTTTTTCTGGTATAGGATGAGATAGCCAAGAAAATGTAGGGAACCTACATCAATATTACACTTAATACTTATTTAAAATCCTTCTCTAAATATTGCTGTAGTATATTATAAAACCATGAATAATGGATTTAAATATTTTTAGTTATAATTTATAGAATAGAAATGCCACCAAAAAATATTTTTCTTATTCACAGAGACATATGTTTAGAAAAACTTATTTTAAAAATATTTGATAGCATGATTCCTTACCTTTTTTATTTAAATATTCCCGTTTATATGCTATATTATTTTCTTTTAGAGCTTTGACCACTCGACTATGCAATATATAAGGAGGGCCAAGCTCCTAAATAGTCCGAGCCATTTGTCAAAATTTGAAATTTTTTACGAGCCGCAATTAAATACGTATTTAAAAGGTATACAAAAAAATTTTTTTACAGAAATTATATTTATTGCATGTCATTCGAAAGTTCTTCGTCCTTTAATTTTTCAAAGAAGTTTTTGAATTGTCGATGATTTTTTGATTTGGTGTGAATGTAATTTACAATGTGTTACACTGTTTTCATAACATCAGGATATTTTAAATATTTTGTAACGAGACGTTCGCGGTGAATTATGCAGTGAATCGGTATGAATTGTGGAATTTGAGAATAATCTCTTAAAAGCCCAATATGACCCATTTTTTTTTACCCAGCATTACCGGAGCTCCATCAGTTGTAATAAATTTTTTAAAATATAATAACACAAAAATGAAAAGGGAACTTGGGCACGAGAGCCACAAATAATCCTTCAAAGAGCCTCATGTGGCTCGCGAACTGCAGGTTGCTCACTCCTGCAATATATCATCTGTGCATCAATTTTGTAAAATAGAGTTTCTAAAACTTATTGAGGCAAATGAAATACAGGGTATTTCATATTGAATGGGACAAAACGAATAGCGCAATGTGACTGACGTAATGGATTTATTCAGACGAAACAAATTTATTCTGTAACTACAATTATACAAGATTTATTTGGCAACAGGGAAAAATTATTAAATGACGAACTCGCCGCTGTTAAACAAAATGTCGTCCATGCAGGAGAAAGCGTACTGCGTTTTCGAATATGCCAAAACCTCCTCGGTAACTGTTGTGCAAAGACATTTTCGCACAAAATTTCTTAAAGAACCACCGCATCGGCATAACATAAGCAGGTGAAGCAGTTCCAGGATACCGGTTGCTTATGCAAGAACAAAAGCCTAGGACGAAAAGATACAAAACCTGCTATGCTATCACGAGGAGCTTGATTATCATGTAGACATATTCGTGTCACCGGAGGGGCACATATTGAACACCTGTAGGAACTTGAATAAATGTAGTTTTGAGGTAAATTTGAACTTTCTAAATACATTAATTACAACGGTCACAATCATGTTTTCTTTTTGTCCCATTCAATATGAAATACCCTGTATTGAAGGCATGGTAAACAAACGATTTAAAGGAACACAATCATGATACAAATTCTTTTTTTAAATAAATATCTAATTATTAATCATCTTAAATCTATTTCCAACAATGTGCAAAGAATATTTTAAGCAAAACAACGTAAAAAATAGATATTTTCGTCAAAACAAGAGTATTAAGTACCTTAAAAAGATAATCATATTCTCATGACAGAAAAGCGGATCAAATGTGATTTTTTTTCTCGAATTACTCTAAATGATTAAGAGTTAATCTGAGATTTATTTTGAAAGTATCATCAACATAACACATACGAGAAAAAATATTGAACAAAATTCCTCAATTACCCCAGAGCATTAAACTTTAGATCAAACTGTTTATATAGTGGTTACAGCAAATTATACACGAATTCAACAATGTATGAAACTTTTAATGTTTTCTAGAAAAAGCTTGAATTTGCGCCAGCAGCCGAAGTTGTTGGAAAAGTTTCAAACGACTAACGGTCTATAGTAGAGCTCTTCAGTTGTGGCATTTCAGTCAAGACGTAAATGTGAAAGGTTCTTCTCATATACTACTTGGGAAGAAATAGCAGTCATTGAGGCTTTTGAAGACAGCGCTTACTTTAACTTTTAACTTTGACTAAAATTTATATCCTCATTTTTTTTTCACCACAAAGAAAAATGTTACTTTACTTTATTCTTCTTTTATGCTCTCAATAATTTGAGAGCATGTAATCTTCTTTCATTTATAAACGACATTTATAAAGTATAATTCTCATCTTGTTACATTATTATAATTATAATTTAAATGTATTACGGAATTTAGTTCTTGTCCATAAAGGACTAGTTTTTTTCATTAATTAAGGATAGAAATTAAAATGTACCATACTTAGATTAAACCTTTAAAGTAGCATTTCCCAAATTTAATTCTACTCCGCCTCACAACCTTTTGTTTTTAATAGATATAATTTATATAAATACGTTTCACACATTGAGTTCTTTTACGCCCTCAATAATTTGAGAGCATGTAATCTTTTTTTATTTGCAAATAACATCATAGTAAATTATAATTCTCATCTTGTTACATTATTGTAATTATAATTTAAAATTATTAAGGAAACCCGTCCTTATCCATAAAGGACTAATTTCCTTAATTAACTAAGGATAGGAATTAAAATGTACCATACTCAGATTAAACCTTTAAAGTATCATTGCCCAACCTTTATGCTACTCCGTCTCATTACCATTTGTTTTTAATAGGTATAATTTATATAAACACGTTTCACACATTGAGTTCTTTTATGTTCTCAATAATTTGAGAGCATGTAAACTTTTTTTATTTACAAATAACATCATAGAAAATTATAATTCTCATCTTGTTACATTATTGTAATTATAATTTAAAATTATTAAGGAAACTAGTCCTTATCTATAAAGGACTAGTTTCCTTAATTAACTAAGAATAGGAATTAAAATGTACTATACTCAGACTAAACCTTTAAAGTATGCTACTCCGCCTCAACCTTTTGTTTTTAAAAGATATAATTTATGTAAACACGTTTCACACATTGAGTTCTTTTATGCTCTCAATAATTTGAGAACATGTAATCTTCTTTTATTTACAAATAACATCATAGTAAATTATAATTCTCATTTTGTTATACTATTGTAATTATAATTTAAAAGTATTAAGGAAACTAGTCCTTATCCATAAAGGACTAGTTTCCTTAATTAAAACTAAGGATAGGAATTAAAATGTATGATACTCAGATTAAACCTTTAACCATTTCCCAACCTTAATGCTACTCCGTCTCATTACCTTTTGTTTTTAATAGATATAATTTGTATAAACACGTTTCACACATTGAGTTCTTTTATGTTCCTAATAATTTGAGAGCATGTAATTTTCTTTTATTTAAAAATAACATAATAGTAAATTATAATTCTCATCCTGTTACATTATTGTAATTATAATTTAAAATTATTAAGGAAACTAGTCCTTATCCATAAAGGACTAGTTTCCTTAATTAACTAAGGGTAGGAATTAAAATGTACGATACTCAGATTAAACTTTTAAAGTAGCATTTCCCAACTTTTATACTACTCCGCCTCGGTATCTTTTATTTTTAATAGATATAATTTATGTAAACACGTTTCACACAACAAAGAAAAATGTTACTTTATTCTTCTTTTATGCTCTCAATAATTTGAGAGCATGTAATCTTCTTTCATTTATAAAAGAAACATTTATAAGTTATAATTCTAATCTTGTTACATTATTGTAATTATAATTTTAAATTATTAAGGAAACTACTCCTTCTCCATAAAGGACTAGTTTCCTTAATTAACTAAGGATAGGAATTAAAATGTACTAAGATTAAACCTTTAAACTAGCATTTACCAACCTTTATGCTACTCCGCCTCATTATCTTTTGTTTTTAATAGATATAATTTATATAAACACGTTTCACACGTTGAGTTCTTTTACGCCCTCAATAATTTGAGAGCATGTAATCTTCTTTTATTTACATATAACATCATAGTAAATTATAATTCTCATCTTGTTACATTATTGTAATTATAATTTAAAAATTTTAAGGAAACTAGTCCTTATCCATAAAGGACTAGTTTCCTTAATTAACTAAGGATATAAATTAAAATGTACCATACTCAGATTAAACCTTTAAAGTAACATTTCCCAACCTTTATGCTTCTCCGTCTCATTACCTTTTGTTTTTAATAGATATTATTTATATAAAAACGTTCCACACGTTGAGTTCTTTTATGCTCTCAATAATTTGAGAGCATGTAATCTTCTTTTATTTACAAATAGCATCATAGTAAATTATAATTCTTATCTTGTTATATTATTGTAATTATAATATAAAAGTATTAAGGAACTTAGTCCTTATCCATAAAGGACTAGTTTCCTTAATTAACTAAGTACATAAATTAAAATGTACCAGATTAAACCTTTAAAGTAGCATTTCCCAACCTTTATGCTACTCCTTCTCATTACCTTTTGTTTTTAATAGATATAATTTATATAAACACGTTCCACACATTGAGTTCTTTTATGCTCTCAATAATTTGAGAGCATGTAATCTTCTTTTATTTACAAATAATATCATAGTAAATTATAATTTTCATCTTGTTACATTATTGTAATTATAATTTAAAATTATTAAGGAAACTTGTCCTTATCCATAAAAGACTAGTTTCCTTAATTAACTAAGGATAGGAATTAAAATGTACGATACTCAGATTAAACCCTTAAAGTAGCATTTCCCAAACTTTACGCTACTCCGCATCTCTACATTTTATTTTTAATAGATACAATTTATATAAACACCTTTCACACAACATTAATTTTATTACAAAATAGAATACTGAAAAATACAATTAATAAAATAATAACAGGGTGTTAAGTTTCTCTATAACATAAACAAAAATGTAAATTTATTTTTATGTTAAAGATAAAGTAAACTACATTACTGAAATAGAGTATTTGAAAAGGTTTCATTTTAAAAATCTTTCGCCCCATAAAATGTTTTGCATAAGGAAAGTGCATGTTTGTAAACAAATACAAGTGCTGATTTCAACTCAACTTTTCGTTGGCAAAACATTGCTGCTTTCATTGTATTTTTTAGCTTCGATATCGATCCCGTATAAATTAAAACTAAATTTTATTTAAGGGAAGGGGAAGGAAACATCAGAAACTGGCCAAGGAATTCAAAATAGATTTTTTAGCACTTGGTTTTTAGCAAAATTATATATTTAAAAAAAAAATTAAACACTTTACACAGTACTATTAGGTATCATAATGAAAGTATAACTACTTTGATTATGTTAACAGGCACAATAAACTATTACATAAATAAGAATGTAATAAAAATGTACAAAACCTGATCATTTTAAGGACAAAAAAATAATTACATTTATAGGTACAGTACTTATCACAAAAGCATAGAAAATACATTAGAAATATGGAAAAAAACTTAGTAATAGTAAAAAAATTCTTAGAGCAAATTAATTTTATATAATTTGTAGCAAACATTTTCAGAATGGTAATAAAACGTTAACCTTACTGTAATGTAATATAACTATTACATTACAGTAAGGTTAACGTTTTATTACCATTCTGAAAATGTTTGCTACAAATTCTCGAAGAACTTGGAGTCCAGTCTTGCCTTTTCAAAGCTTTTATCCAAAGCATTCGCAATGTAGGACCTTTAGAAAAGCAATAAAATCCAATATTTTCACCTTTTTTGAAACGCTTAGTACAGCCATACGTACAACAGCTTGTTACCATTTTCAGATAATTGACAATATTAAAACCATAATAACAAGCACAATCCGTAGGAAATTCTAATGTTTTGCCAACGAGGAAGTTAAGCTGCAATTTTTGCTGCACCTGAAGCCATGCTCATTCTCTATTAAAGTGTATAAAAAATTGACATTCATTAACTGGATTTTAATTGCCATGTTAAGATATGAAGTTTTATCTATTTGTAGATATGTTATAAAAATATTTTTCATGAAAAACCGTTGGTCATAGGAGGCGTGGCTCCCTGATTGGAAACTGCTGCTTTAAAGTACACGATTAAAAAGTAATTTAGTTTATGATTGATATACATGATAATTATAAATCTGAAAAGCATATGTATCACTAAATAGTGGACATTAACGGGACCAGAAATTATAGCTGCAATTGAGAGGTGTCTGTTATGTTTTTTTTTTTTTTACTTTTAGCGTGTCATCTAAAATTTATTTTAAAAAACTTTGAAAGAAAGTACTGATATTAGTTACTAGTACTAATGAAATTTGCACCACGAATAAAAAAACGCAGCTTAAGAAAATGTTAAGGGCTATTCATATTTAATTAAAATAAAATAACTATTATAGTTAACAAAATAATTAATTTCATCGCAGTGTATCTCAATAAATTTAATTATAGTAATCTGCTTTTTTTCCCTGCAAATATTTTTTCAGGATGAATTTTTTAAAAAACATTTACTTTTTCAAAGCCCTCGTCATCCCCATTGATTAAAAAAAGCTTTTGAAGCTGTTCGTGGTATCTGAGTACCTTTTAAAAAGACCTTAATTTTTACATCGTTTTTAATACAATTTTTTCATCCTTCTCAAAAATTTCATTTTTCTTAAAAAAATTTAAATTTTCAGTTCTGTGTCTAAGAAAGAAATTGGAATCATTTAAGCCCGTTTCCTCTTTGCACAAATCATTGCCAATTTTGCATACTATTCAGTGCTAACATTAGAATCCAGACTTATCACACGATACGTAAGCTATTCGTTCATTTCATCCGTACCACTATCTGATAATGCTGTTACACTGCTCGAACTTATAAATCCCACCATTTTAACACATTGTATGCGGGACACGTACTAGTACGTTTGCTAACGATTGATACTTGAGCTCGGAACACGTACTAGTACGTTTGTTAACGATTGATACTTGAGCGCGGGTCTCGTGTTAGTACGGGTTAGTGTAACAACATGGATTGTTTGTGGGTACTTAAAATAACGGTATATACAGGAAAACGAAGCCAAATGTTCTTGTCTACTACATAGATTCTGGAAAAATTTAGACAAATAAAAACTAGTTTTTACATCAGTCGATGCGGAACCACAGAACAGTTAGGTTGATTAAAAAATCAATTTAGGTTTAAAATTTACTTTTTATTTATCCTTGCGAAAATGATATTATATATATATTTGTTTATTTGTCTATTTATATATTTGTTTATATATTTCGATATAAAATACGAAAAGTTGGTTAAAAAATTAAATAATTTTCGATCTATTGAGATTTAATAGGTCATCTTTTGAATAACTAAATTTATGCGCAAAATGCCTCGGTACAATTCCACTTCGAAATGTACCCGCACACAATGTGTTAAAACACTAACATGATCAGAAATTTTGCTGTCACCTATATTTGGGTGACAGCAAAATTTCTTATCGGGCCTCTATTGGAGTGACGCTTATTTGACTACTTGGGAAGATATTGGTATGTACTTGAAAAGATCTTTCACAGGAAGACTATTGAATGGTTATATAAGTAATAGAAAAAAGGTTAGATAAGCAAATTATTGTAATTTTCATAAAATATTTTTTTTGTTTACTGCTATCTGACTCACTAAGAAATAAGTTTTCCATTTTTCTTCTCGACATTTCAACGAATTAGGGTACAGACTTTTAAGTTATGTCCTCGTTACTCGGAAAACGTTAAACCTGATCGTGTAAAGCGGCAAGATGAGAAACAGATGCAAAGTAATGAACACAAATAAACAGAAATGATACCATGGAAACAAGCAGAGCGAGATATTATTCTTGCAACCACCAGCGATTCCCATCATTAAAGTATCGGCGGGAGTACCCAGCAGTATACGCTTTGTACAGCGGTACTCGGTGCCTGAAGAGTTTTACTGTAAACGCACGTGGTAGTCAGCATGTAAGAAGTACCCTTTATATTAAATATGGAAAAAGCAGGGGGTAGTGTGTGTTGGTATGGGTATAAATTTCGTTGATAATTAAATTTCTAAAAGGAAAAGGGTTGTGATTCTTCGACAGTAAATTCTACATCTTGACTGGTGACAGTATTTTGAATAACACTATTTAAACAATCTCAGCCCTGAATTTTAACGCAAAGAAAGAAATTATACAATATATTTCGTACAAAGGCAAGTGACGAAAATCCTTCCTGAGCCGTTAAAAGGAAAAGAGACTTTAGAAAATATATTTAGAAATTATTAACTTAAAGTTATGAAACTTTGAACACATATATATTGGCGTATAAATAAACAAAAGGTATTTTAAAATATTTTTTAATCAGATAACTTAATAAAATATTTATGAAACAATTTAGGGGTTTTTAAAATGTTCCTTGTGAATGAATTTTGAATTTTTCTTTTATTTTCGTCTTATTTTTACTAAATATCATCTTTTAAATATATTTGGGTATTATTTTTTCGACATACTGTATGCTTAATTTATACAAATATTTCATGTCTGGAAGTAGAATTTGCCATGAAATATTTGGATTTTTGTAATTTAAATCGAGGTTGATAATCTTAATAAAGTCTACACTTAAAATCAATACCCAACTTCATTTTTTATAAATCAGGACTGCTTGGTAAATATTCTTCACGAATCTATGAAAATTTAAGTAGGAAGGAGCATTTTAAAAATCAACAAATTTCCATAAGAAATGAATTACTCAACATTATTACTTTTTTTTAAGTTTAATGTGATTAGTTTCTTTATTCTTCTATTTATATGTGGACAAAATTTCATAATATTTAAGTTAATAATTTATTAAAAAAAAGCTTTTGTAATGTCCATCATACTTTTAAAATATATTTGCTCTGTTTTTATTTAAAATTAAAATTTCTTCTTTTTTTCGAATATTTTTAAAAATTTTATTAGAGACTATTTTGATTATGAAATGTCACATCATATACATTATGCTTTAAGAGCGAACCAAAATCTTTCATCTTTGAACCTTTTAATTTCAAATTGCACTTTAAAGAGCAATAACTGAGATAGATTATAACAAAGTTGGTCTTTTTCATGCATTTTTATATATCTGGAAAAACTATACTTCTGGTTATTAAGCTATAATCATCATCGTCTGGAAATGTGGTAGAAATAAAATAAGAATTCACTAAGCTTCACAAAATTTCCACATTAACCTATAATATAATTATCAATTAACTTATTGATAATTAACTTTAACTTAACATTGCATAACGGGGACCGGACTTAGCAATCAGCTGTATTTAATTTGAAATCAGTTATGTAATTCATAATACTGAATCGAAATCAAATATTTAATAGATCACATCTTTAGTTCATTTTGTCATGCAGTAGGCAAATAAGATTACCATTTGTAGGTAAATAAGATTACCATGCGTATATATTGTTTAATCTTAAATATGTGCTGTCCTTAAATTCTTTTCTTGGTGTTATTATACTAGATCACAATTTTAAATAGAGTAGTTACAGAGTTTTTTTCTGTCTCACAGTCTCTGTAGTAAATAATTTTTTTTTCAGGTAATATGATCTGAACCTGAAATTTATGATAAATTAGCTTTAAAAGTGATTTTTTAGGAATTCATTTCTAGATAAATTAGTATGCATATCTTGGAGTAGTGATAGTTTTGTATTTACTTCTAATTTAAAATAATCAATTGTCATTTGGAATCTGGACTGCAAATAATTGCTTGAATATATGTAGTAAATTATAGAAAAATAGCTAATTTTATTCTTATTTAAGGTTATATTCCATATTTATGCTTAATTAAATAAAATATTTATACACTGGTTTTATTTTATAAATATTACAAATTTTATTTTAAACCTCAGAAGTTTTCAGCTTTTGGAAGGAAAGAAAAATTTTATCCATAGTGATTTGAAATCAGTCTTTAACTGTTTTTAATAACCCAAATTAGTCTTTAACTGAAAAATTTATATATTGGTTTTATTTTACAAATATATATTTTAAACCCTAGAAGATATCAGCTTTTGGAAGGAAAGAAAAATTTTGTCCACAGTGAATTGAAATCAGTCTTTAACTGTTTTTAATAACCCAAATTAGTCTTTAACTGAAAAATGTACATATTGCTTTTATTTTACAAATTTTATTTTAAACCTCAGAAGTTTTCAGCTTTTGGGAAGAATGAAAAATTTTGTCCCCAGTGATTTGAAATCAGTTTTTAACTGTTTTTAATAACCCAAATCAGTCTTTAACTGAAAAATGTATATATTGATTTTATTTTACAAATATATATTTTAAACCTCAGAAGTTTTCAACTTTTTGGAGGAATGAAAAATTTTGTTTCCAGTGAATTGAAACCAATCTTTAACTGTTTTTAATAACCAAATCAAATCAAAATCAAATTGATTTTGTCTTATTCAAGAATATGTTAAATTATCATCTATATTTTATGTTGGATAAACAAGTGCCCAACTTTTATATTTGATAATTTCTTTAATAAACATAAGTTATAGTTACGGTAAATTAAAATTAAAAATTTTCTTGAAATAGTGCTTTAGCTTATTAGATATTAATGTCACTATGTAAATATTAGAGTTTTAAATTGTCAACGGGAATATATATATATATATATATATATATATATATATATATATATATATATATATATATATATATATATATATGTATGTATATATATATATGTATATATATATGTATATATATATGTATATATATATATATGTATATATATATATATATATATATATATATATATATATGTATATATATATATATATATATATATATATATATATATATATATATATATATATATATATATATATATATATATATATATATATATATATATTTAGCCTAACTTTTATATTTGATAAATTCTTTAATAAACATAAGTTATAGTTACGGTAAATTAAAATTAAAAATTTTCTTGAAATAGTGCTTTAGCTCATTAGATATTAATGTCACTATGTAAATATTAGAGTTTATTTTTAAATTGTCAACGGGACTTCTAAATATATATATATATATATATATATATATATATATATATATATATATATATATATATATATATATATATATATATATATATATATATATATATATATATATGTATATATATGTATATATATATATATATATATATATATATATATATGTATATATATATATATATATATATATATTATATATATATATATATGTATATATATATATATATATATATATACATATATATATATATATATATATATATATATATATATATATATATACATATATACATATATATATATATATATATATATATATATACATATATATACATATATACATATATACACACACACACATATATATATATATATATATATATATATATATATATATATATATATATATATATATATATATATATATATATATATATATATATATATATATATATATATTTAGCCCAACTTTTATATTTGCCAAATTCTTTAATAAACATAAGTTATAGTTACGATAAATTAAAATTAAAAATTTTCTTAAAATTGTGCTTTAGCTCACTAGATATTAATGTCACTATGTAACTATTAGAGTTTATTTTTAAATTGTGAACGGGACTTCTAAATATATATCCATTCACTTTGTTAGATTCAGTTGGAATTTCTACAAATAGTAAATAATCAGAAGAGTGAAACACTTTCGAAGGATTTTATTTATTGTGATGTCAGTCAAGTACTTAACTACTCCAACAATAAATAATGTCCTTATATCTTATCTTTTCAATCTTCCTTCCCCAAACATCAACAACTCGTCAGTAAACCACTGACATTGCGCAAGTTCCGTGGAACACTTCTGGTGTCAAGCTTCCTCGACCTCTCAGCTTGAACTCTTCAAAGTTGGCGGGGGTTTCGTTTCGTATTAATCAACAAACAATAGGATATAAATCGTAACACTGAAAAATCACGCACTTGTCGATAAGCCAGGTTCATCACCCAGACGTTTTAGACATCCGATGAAACATGACTGAAGAGTCGGAGGCGACAAAGGAGTAACGACAAAGAAATTAAAACCCAGAAAAGAACACCAAGAAGGAAAAAAAAATAACCCGAAAATTCTCCCCTCCCTTTGTGTTCCGACCTTTCTTTATTTAGCTGTTTTGAGACCATATATTTTCTCCCGGTCGAAACCTAAGAAGTCAAGCTTACGGTAATTAGGCCAAAGTCTATTCGTTGAGGAATAATATACATTCTAGGCTTCACCAAAAAGAAAACGTTGAATATCCTTTGGATTATGGGCTTCTCGTAGCAAACGGTGAAAAAAAATCTGGGTTTAGTACATACCTCTGCAACTTCTGGATATTTTAATGTAAAAGTATTTGAGTTCACAAACTAGTAATTGTTGGTATTAATCTTGTAATTCAATGAATTATTAATAAGGGGAAATGTTATGGTTTATTAGCGAATACAAAATATACATGAATATCGTTTATTCAATCAGCAGTTAATTGTATGTGTAAAAAAAACTTGAGTTCAATACAAGAGCCCTATCATCCATTGTTAATGTCGTCAACTAAAGTATTATTCTATGATAAAAAATAACCTTATAATTGGAAGTTTACCTTTCAGTACATCCACTCAGAAATGTGGCCCTAGCACATTTAACGGGTCAATTCAACATTAATAATTAAATAAGTCATTGATTAAAATAATGCATCTTAGAAAAACAACTATGTAATACTTTATATTTGAAGAATTTTACATGTGAAACTAGTTTAACTTATGTATACATCTAATTTAACTTAAATATAAATAAGATTATTAATTTACCCATTATTTTCTAAACTTCTTTACTTTTAACTTTTAATCACATATTTCCTAAATTTACTTTATCTTACATGTAGAATATGTAATTTTTATGCAGGTATATATACTTAGTTTGCACGTTTGTTTGTGTCTGTTTTATACAAATCCACACCGGTGTCTAAATGTTGGATAGACATCCTTACCAGGATGTTTGTCAATATTAAAGCATTTTCCTTTTATTATATCACTGATATGACAGTAGAACGTTAGCTAAGTTAGTTAATTCATAACTTCGAAACCAGTCATTTAGATTAAGATAAAATTTTTACAACGCTTTTTAATATGGTTCGTGCGTAAATTAAAGAATGAATCCCATTCAAAAGCACAGTATAAGGAAAATTGTTGGAAGTTGTGCCAAATGAACTTACTTACTTGGAAGTTCAGTTGAAATGTCATGTTCTTTGCAAATATATTGCCAAAGTTTGGTTTCTTACTTCACAAAATTTTTTGCTGTAAAACGGAAAGTAGAATGTTAATTAAAAACATTATTGAAAGGAAAATAGTGTCAAGCACAATATTTAACACAATATTTTTGCGACCAACGTCTCGTATAAGCGACGAAGCGATTTCACTCTTATCAGTCCAGCGTCGCCTCCAAGCGATGATCTCCGGTCGATATTGAGAGACCAGGGTCGCATATGACTAATAGGATATCTGACCGTTTTATTTTAATTTTTAAATGCTAGATGCAAATGCGTTAAATGGCAGCGGTTTTCTCAACGGTCGACTCGTATAGCATTTACGTGTGGTCCTCAAGGGTTAATCTTTTTAAAGAAACATGAAAGATTAATAATTACAAATCAACCGTTTATAGCAGTGGTTTCCAACCTTGGAGGTGCTGTCAATTGCCACAAATTATTTTTAAAATGAAATTATTTTAATACCGTAATATCTACAAACATATAAAACTTCATTTCGTAACGTAACAATAAAAATTTCAGTTAATGAATGTAAATTTTATTGTTCATGTATTTTATACAAATAATTTAAATTTCTGTATAAAAATGATACAAAACTTGTTCTTTTGCAAACTCTCTGGTTTGGTAATGTGCAAAACAACACAAACGATTAGAGTATGCTCCCGGAAAATACGCATTTGTTCTCTGATTGATCACTGGCGATACCTGTTAAGACCCCTCCACACTATGGTCCACTGCAAGCCATCACTATCATCTGGAGGGGGTATGGTTTATCGTGGTCGATGGTGGCAGACGATAAAATAGCCTTGGCGGACAATGGCTTCGGAGACGGTTATTCTCCAAAGATCAAAGGCAGCCAGATGCACAACTAAAGTGCGCAATAGACCCTATGGGTGAATCCAAGCGCACGGCTCATTTAGTGGCCCAGCGTGTGGATACAACTCGTGAACCATCATTCAAGGTTACCATCAGGAAGTGGTGAACAATTGGCCATAGTGTGGAGGCCACATTATATTTGCAAATTTGAACGTAAGCAACAAGCTATGCCAATTCATAAAATGTTTCATATAAATCTGATAAAATAAACATTATATTTTAACTTAGTGTGAACAATGTGAACAAAAACAGTCATTTTAACGGGCTTTAATATTTAATACATTATACATTTGTTTGTTTTCATTTTCAATATTTACAGTGAATTTGGAGAAATACTTAAAAATACCTAAACTTTGGAAACCAAGATCATGAATGCTTGTCGACATTTCTCGTTAAAATTACTTACATGAACCAAAAACGAAAAATTGAACACAACACAATAAGTTAAGAACTGACCTTTTATTATTTCCTAATATATCATGTGTGGTTCTTCGTAAACAAATTTTTCTGGACATACTACAAAATTTTCTGATTACGTATACACCACTAATTTAAAATAAAAATTATATTAAGGTTAATTTCTGGATATCAAAGCTAGAGCTAAATGATTCTGATTTTAATATTGTGATTTATTGTTTAATAAATATCAACATATTAATATGTTCTAATATATATCATCTTATTATAGAGTAGCAAATATAAGTGTGTTCTGTATAAAATAATACAAACCCATATATCAATGTGTGTGTTGATTATCTAGAAAACAAAAATTCAATTTTTTAATCTGATTACATAAATTTAAACATATTGCTTTAAAAAAGAAAATCACATAACATATTATTACTGTTCTTCGGTAGAAAAAAGATTTGGGGAGGCGACAGAAAAGAAAAAAGGGTGAGAAGATATAACTTTTTTCCAAATCCATTTATATATTTTTTATCTGAAGTGGAAGATGGTTTTAAGAAAATTCCTTTTTAATTTTCAGAAACATTTTTTTCAGAAAATTCTTTTCAAAATTTCAGGATAAAAATCTGTTTTTTATAACTTTTCGGAACAGGCTCACACAAATTTTGGATCAGAAGCTCCTCTGTATATATGTCGTAAATAAATGAAATGTTTTAAAAAATTCAAAGAATAATAGGATAGTATTATATCATTTCATTAAAGTTCATTGGTTAGTTGGTTTGGGTCGCTATGGTCTAATTTTTTTGCTACAATAGGACTAAAGAGATTGGTACCTACTGCTTAAAGCTGATTCCTAACCTCTATTAACACCCATGCCAGAGTAAGGCTTGAAAGTACGAACTATGGTACCGCAGAACAGCGCTCTGCAGGAAGAAAGGTGTAGCACACTGGACTCCGCTTAATGTGATCACGGTTATTGTTATCAATCACTTATTGTTATCAAAATATAATTTCTCTATTCATTTGTATGTTAAAAATATTGCTTTATGTGATCGTTACATCGGTTAATGTTATTAGTTTTCGAACCTCATTTTAACTGGCAAAGGAGTATTCACAATGTAATCAGAAGGAACCCAATTTTTACTTTCCCTTTGCTGCTGTTTTAATTTAACGAGAATTCTCCCTCTTCCACTAGGGAAATGGAGAATGATCAAAGGAGTGGGGTGGTACACGTTCCTGGAATTTTCAGAAATACGCAAATCCTGCTGGTCGTCAATGGTTGTCAGATAAGCAGAAAGAAAAACGTTCTTATCAGAACTGAGAAGGAGCGCATTAACATTTTATGCCTTGCTCGCTTACATGCAGCTTTTCGATATGGAAGCCAGAAAGCGAAATGATTTAACTTTAAAACAAAAGATCGAAATTTTAAATCGTTATGACAAGTTACCAAAAATGAGTCAGCAGCGCAGTTAATTATTTCTAAGCCTTAGAATTGCATTGAAAGTGTCGAAACGTGGAGTACAAAACCACTCCGATGACTTTAAAAAAACATTATGATTACGAACAATTTATCAATGAGCTTCTTAGAAAAAATTGTAGACAGTCAACAATTGATCAATTTTTATAATTATGTATATAATTCTTGTGTTTTAAAGGATAATATATAGTACATAAATATAAGGTGAGTTTTTTTCATTTTATTTTGAAATTTAGTACGTGTGAATTAAAGGGGTTGGGTAAATTTATCTAATTTTGCATATCGTTTATTGTTATCAATAGGTTATTGTTATCAAAATAACGGTGTTCCAAACTGATCACATTGAGCGGAGTCCACTGCAGTATAAAATTTCGAAACCACTGGTTTACAGTGCAATTCACCGTAGATTCAAGGATATAGTCTACTTTAAGTTTATTTCGACATCTTAGTTATCCTTGAGAATTCTTTCAACAGTTTAAGGAGAACGGAAACATGTAGCTAAACACTGAAGAATAAAATTGTTTCAAAATGTAGCCTATGTAAATCAACGAGGAATATATTACGAAACACAGTTTTGTCTCTGAAGAAGCCGACGAAAGCATTTTTAACTAGTTACTTTCGTTTGCTCCGCCAAAAGCAGTTAGAAACAATGCCAAGAAAAACTGCAATCTTCCGGTAAAAAGGTAAGTTATCATCAAAGGATATTTGATATTGCTGGGTAAAAGACGTGTGAAAATACATACTGAGTTTTACTTTTTAATATATTTACTAAATATTTCACTCCTACATGTGATTAGTTGTAAAATGATATCTTTTACCAAAACTAATAGAGACAGTGCTAAAAATGATATATGAAATTTTTCACAATATAGTTAAAAAAACAAAATCATTTTTTGTTAACACATCACACCTTTTGGCATCAAAGTTTGCAATTTATGTTCACTAAGCATTTTCAAATGGCTGAACCTATCTTGACGAAATTTTGCATGGCGATTCAGATCGGTGCTGGAAAGGTTTTTCTACGGGTCAAATTATTCGAAAACCAAGTAGAATGTGATAGATAGGAACATCATTCGAAAGTATATTTCTTTCCGAAAGAGATCAAGATTATAGAGATGCTAGCAGAATAGCTAAAACTAAACTTTGTCTCGGCTATTTCATTTCTACAAATTGTCACCAATTAATGCATTCATTCATCAATTCATTTCACATATTGTAATTTCTATAAATTGAAACAAGAATTGAACGTAAAGTTCAATTCTTGTTTCTCACTTATTTCTTTATTCGCCTGCCTAATATCATCAATTTAATTTTAGTAAGTGAAAGTTAAAGAATACTTTCTTTAGAGTGAAAAACAAGATCTTCACCTTTTTGTCTTTCTCGTACTTATTCTCACAAGGATGTTGCCTATAATGCATTCTTAAAAATGATTCCACCTACTTGTTATATAGCTGGATATTCTTGATTGACATCTACAAAATGCTTTTCACATTGTATAATGGTTAACATATTGTGCTTTTCGATGGACTTCGGTTTGATTTTCTAGTAAAACTTCAATGTATCTGTCAGTGGCATGCGGTCCATATGTGCAGGGTGTGCACTGCACACCCTGGCAAAATTATGAGGGACAATAAATTTCTGCACTTATGTCTACCTATCTTTATATGGTATATAATAAATATAATTTATAATATATTCAAATATTATGTTGATTTGCTTGCTTGATTCCCGCAGTGCGTGCAATACTAGGTGCTGCACCACGTAGCGCGTTCAAAAGTAAACGAACATAGGCAGTTCTGATGTGTACGCACTGCGCACTAAATTGAAAATCCCGCTTTATATGTATAGGCTACTGGAGAAACACAGCATACTATGGCACTGAGGCAAGTGCAGCTATTTTTCCTGCCCTTGGCATTCAGAATCATCCGAAGGTAAGGTTTATTAAGCGTTGTATTAGAGCGGGGACTTACGAGCTGAAGTGCTTTTGGCTTTTTAACTGATTAACTGCCATACGATTTTGCAGACGGTTAATGATTAAATTTATATATTGTAAGATTTTGTTTTCATGGAAATATAAAAGAAGTATTTCATCAATATAAAGTGAAATGTTTTAGTGTGGTAAATTAATTTCAGTGATGTATTCTATTTATTGAAATAATTAGCTGAAAAACAATGTTGTTTTGTTTTAAAGAAACGAATTTTAACAGAACAGTCCAAATTTTACCATTCACTGTGTCTTACAGACAGTATATAAGTTATATCTGTAACACTATATCCCTGGTTTTGTTTTTAAAAATTGTCAAGATGTTTTTCGCAGAATATATGATTTCCAAATGTTAAAAACAATTAATAAATATAATTTAATCCACTGACCGAACAAGAAACAGTTCGCTCTATTGTGCCAGCGTGCAGTGAAATCCTCTGCACGTGGAATAGACATTCGGTTTGTCGGCACCCATGAGCATTAGGATGAGGCACAGCAGAGGCGGGAGCCATGTGGTGCTACGTTTGCTGAACATATAAGTTTTTCGTAGAAGCCCGAAGCGTTGCTTTTTCGACGCCGATATGACACCATAAAACAAAAGACATGATTTTTGCTTCAGTGCTAGTAGAATTTTTATTTAGTTTAGCTGTTTTTATAGTTATAACTCGACTACTCGTAGGTAAATATATTATTTTTTGTAATCTTTAAATTTATATTCATAATAAATAACCAGAATGAATTTCAGAATGGAGAACTCAGATGTCTTAATAATAAAAGTTTTACTGAAAAATCCATGGTCTCTGAACACCCTACGTGAAAACCTACCGCACGCCACTGGTATTTGTGCTGCCTTTTCATAGTAGCGAAATTATCCTACGTATATAATACTCTTAAAGTAAAAAATGATAAAATTCAGCGGCTTTATATGGTCAATGCTAACAATAACAGCAAATGCTACACATTGAGAAAAAAATCTAAAATTAAACCTAAAAATATCCGAAATATAGATCTGAGGATTTGTTAAGAATAGTTGACAGAACTAGTATATTTCTTCAGAGAAAAAATGAAATTTCATTAGTAATAAAAGCTAGAAATATAAAAACATATTTTCCATTAGAATTATTAATTTTACTCCTCGACATTAAAAAGTTTTTAAATATTGAGGGATTAGGTAGTTGATAATACATTTATAATAAACAGGGTTGGCCAAACGGTGGCGGGCGGTATAACTCCAGCAATTTATAAATTATCAAATATCGCTCTCGTAATAAATAGTAAATGTAATATTATTCGATTGTCAGTTATAAATGTTTAACTCTTCTATTACTAATTTATGAAAAACACTAAATTTTTTAAAAAATAATTTGTTGTTTACAAATTTATGATAACAATTGATACATATATACAATTTTGTTGTAAAAATCCAATGCTAAATTTTATTTTTGTGCAACACTGATTACACATACACACATTTAAAATAATAATCTTTTATTTAGGATTTTCACACTATTATAATACTTAAAATATTTTTGACGGTTGTAATAATTCCTCTATTTAGCTTTATATAAGAGAAATTTAAATAAAAATTAAATATTTTAAAGCGGTACTTCTTACAATAATATCTTATGTATCTGTTATAAATATTTAAACAATAGTCTAAAAGTCTGAAATTTTATTCGTTAAAAACTCCGCTGCCTTATTAATGATGATTATTATGTAATTTATTTGGAACCTCATAAAATTTTACATAATTTGTTACCTTAGTAGTTCAAGTCTAAATGGTGATAACATGAACACAATTGCCCATTCAATGAAACAGAGGTAACTTACTATGTTAACATACAAGTACATAAAAAAGTTATATATATTTAAAAAATAAAGTTCTGCAATTTCACTCGTAAAATCTCCACTGTTTCATTAATTACAATTATTATGCAATTCATTTGGAACCTCGTAAACTTTTACTTAATTTGTTATCTTAGCAGTTCAAGTCTAAATGGTGATAAAATGAAAACAGTTGTTCCATTGAATGAAACCGAGGTAACCTAAAAATATGTTAACATACAAGTATATAAAAAAGTTATATATATTTCAAAAATAAAGTTCTGCAAGTTCACTCGTGAAATTTCACTCGTAAAATCTCCACTGCTCCATTAATGACAATTATTGTGCAATTTATTTGGAACCTCGTAAGCTTTTACACAATTTGTTACCTTAGCAGTTCAAGTGTGGAAGATGATAACATGAAAATGACTTACTCATTGATTGAAGCCGAGGTAATTTAAAAATATATAAATACATAAAAAAAGTTATATATTTAAAAAATGAAGTTCTGCAATTTCACTAGTAACACTCGTTCACTCGTGAAATTTCACTCGTAAAATCTCCACTGCTTCATTAATGACAATTATTATGCAATTTATTTGGAACCTCGTAAGCTTTTACACAATTTGTTACCTTAGCAGTTCAAGTTTAAATGGAGATAACATGTACATAATTGTCCCATTCAATAAAACCGAAGTAACTAAAAAATATGTTAATATACAAGTAAGTAAAAAATTTGTATATATTTAAAAAGAAAGTTCTGTAATTTCACTCGTAACACTCGTTCACTCGTGCAGTTTCCTTCGTAAAATCTTCATTGCTTCATTAATGACAATTATTATGCAATTTATTTGGAACCTCGTAAACTTTTACATAATTTGTTACCTTAGCAGTTCAAGTCTAAATGGTGATAACATCGACACAATTGTCTCATTCATTGAAACCGAGGTAACTTAAAATATGTTAATATATAAGTACATAAAAAAGATATTGATATTTAAAAAATAAAGTTCTGCAATTTCACTCGTAACACTTGTTTACTCGAGAAAATTTCACTGGTAAAATCTCCACTGCTTCATTAATGACAATTATTATGCAATTTATTTGGAACCTCGTAAGCTTTTACACAATTTGTTACCTTAGCAGTTCAAGTCTAAACAACTGATGACATGGACACAATTATCCCATTCAATGAAACCGAGTTAACTTAAAAATATGTTAATATACAAATCCATAAAAAATTATATATATTTAAAAAATAAAGTTCTGCAATTTCACTCATAAGACTCGTTCACTCGTGCAATTTCTTTCATAAAAACTCTACTGCTTCATTAATGACAATTATTATGCAATTTATTTGGAACGTCGTAAGCCTTTACATAATTTGTTACCTTAGCAGTTCAAGTCTAAATGGTGATAACATGGACATAATTGTCCCATTCAATGAAACCGAAGTAACTTAAAAATATGTTAACCTACAAGTAAGTAAAAAATTTGTATATATTTAAAAAGAAAGTTCTGTAATTTCACTGGTAAAATCTCCACTGCTTCATTAATGACAATTATCATGCAATTTATTTGGAACCTCGTAAACTTTTACATAATTTGTTACTTTAACAGTTCAAGTCTAAATGGTGATAACATGTACAAAATTGTCCCATTCAATGAAACCGAGGTAACTTAAAAATATGTTAACATACAAATACTTAAAAAAGTTATATATATTTAAAAAATTAAGTTCTGCAATTTCACTAGTAACACTAGTTCACTCGTGCAATTTCTTTCATAAAAACTCCACTGCTTCATTAATGACAATTATTATGCAATTTATTTGGAACCTCGCAAGCTTTTACATAATTTGTTATCTTAGTAGTTCAAGTCTAAATGGTGATAACATGAACACAATTGCCCATTCAATGAAACTGAGGTACCTTACTATGTTAACATACAAGTACATAAAAAAGTTATATATATTTAAAAAATAAAGTTGTGCAATTTCACTCGTAAAAACTCCACTGCTTCATTAATGACAATTATTATGTAATTTATTTGGAACCTCGTAAACTTTTACATAATTTGCTACCTTAGCAGTTCAAGTTTAAAGGATGAAAACATGAAAACGACTTTCTCATTGAATGAAGTCGAGGAGACTTACAGACCAAGCATTTTCGATGGCGTCATCCAGGTGTGTAGACTAAAACAAACTGGCAAGGGACAAAAATAATTTCACGCGAAGATATTATCCAAGCATCGCTTACATGAGTGTAGTACTTGTTAAAATCACCTATCAGCTCATGAAACGGAATTTTAGAGCTTTCCAGGAACCCGTGGAGGTTACATGCATTAATCATCCACCGGGTGGGAGTGAAAAAATAAGGTAGATTAAGAAAAAAAAAGAAAGAGTCAACAGGGGGATCTCAGTCCGTTTTTAGATTTGAGATTTTATCTCCTCGTAGCGACAAGAAGCAAAACTGTGACTCCGGCGCAGCAATTAGAAGGAAGACAATGAGTTCTCCTCAACCGCGGAACCGAGTTCAAAACACAGGCTGCGTGTTTCTTTTTTAATTCCTTTACTTACGTTTACTCGCCTCGTTTACTTTCAAGCTTACAGCACTTTTTTCATATTATGACTACCGGAGATGGGTTATGGATCTCAAATCCTGTCGTAAACGACAAAGCACTCGAGAAAGTCGATAACTATTTTTAAGGCACAGTGGGCATTAAGCTATCCGGTATTTGCTTGATAATTTTATATTTTTATCTCACCGAATAATAACCTTAAGATAAAACTAGTAAGAAGAAGCTAAGTGATTATTTTAATACCCATCACATTATAATTAATGTAATTGTTTAATCAAAAGACTATTCAGTTATTACTAATAACTAATTTAAACAGATTATAAAGCAAACATTTTCATATTGTATAATTATTTGAAACTCTCCAGTTGCATTTCTAAGAGCTATATACTTTCAAAATACAGTGGACTCCGTTTAATGTGATCAGTTTGGGACACCGTGATTTTGATAACAATAAACGATATGCAAAATTAGATAAATTTACCCCCCTCTTTAATTCACACGCACTAAATTTCAAAGCAAAATGAAAAAACACATCTTATATTATCCTGCATTTCTGTATATTATCCTTTAAAACATAAGAATTGTATGCATAATTAAAAATATTGATCAATTGTTGACTGTTTACAATTTTTTCTAAGAACTCATTAATAAATTGTTCGTAATCATAATCAACCTGTTATATCGACTTAAAATTATGATATTTTGTTTTAACGTTAAACCATTTCGCTTTCTGGCTTCCATATCGACAAGCTGCCTGTAAACGAGCAAGGCATAAAATGTGAATACGCTCCTTCTCAGTTCCGATAAGAATGTGTTGCCTTCTGCTTATCTGACAACCACTGACCATCAGCAGGGTGTGCGTATTTCTGAAAAATTTCAGGAACGTATAATACCCCAATCCTTTGTTCAATCCCTATTTCCCTAGTTGGAAGAGGGAGTATTTTCAAAAATTCAAACAGCGAAAAAAAAGAAAGGATGGGTTCCTTCTGAATATATTGTGAATATTCCTTTGTCAGTTAAAATGAGGTTCGAAAACTGATAACATTAACCGATGTAACGATCACATAAAACAATAATTTTAACATACAAAGTAAACAGAAAAAATCGGGATCAAGTGATTTCGATAGCAATAAGCGATTGATAACATTAACCGTCATCACATTAAGCGGAGTCCAATGCATATCCAGACGTTACATTGCACAGTATAAAATTATTCTGTTCTTGATCTCGCTATTACAAAATTATATTATATATACTATTATACTATACATACATATATTATTTATTATATATGTATGTATAATATAATAGTATATTATAATAGTATGTATTAGTATAATATAGTATAATATAATAGTATGTATAATATAATAGTATATTTATTATACATCATATATCGTCAATGTATATACATATAATATGTTTTATACATTTATAATATACTTTAATAAGTAACCAATTTACATCATTATTTATAATTATATAATTTATACATACTACAAAAAACAACAATAGAGTAAAGGAAAAGAGAGAAGAAAAGAGAAAAAAGAAAACACAATAACAGAAGAGTTACAATATGTCAATTTTATACAGGAGATATATTTCTTTAGTTATATAATTATTTTAAATTTTTTTTTTATCAGTTTATTCAAAGAAATACATAAAATAGTACACAATAATAATTCAATATTAAAATACATAAGACGCTAAAGTAAGGTATAAACATTATAAACATATAATAATACAAATTTTTATTTTATTTTATTTTTTTTTATATTATATATTATTTTTTATTTATTTATTTTTTATATTTTTTATTTATTTTTTTATATATTTATTTATTTATTTATTATAATTTATTTTTTATAATTAGAAGATATTTAAAAAGTGATGTTAGGAATAATTAGATATTTAGACGCTATCTCAATGTCATATAATATTAGCAATTTCCTCGTTTAATAGATATTTTATATAAAAGATTGTTATATTTTTTTATGAATTTATATCAATAATATGGATAATGTGTTATAAATTAGCTTTATTATATTAAAGTTTATTTTAATTACTTGTAATATATCTGTGATTATAACAGATTATACAAAATTTAATAATTTACAGTAATTATTTTTATTCGATCATGGTACAGGATATACAATAATATACGTTTATTATACATTTATTACACATCATATACATATATATATATATATGTATAATAAATATATTATATATTTATTATATATGTATGTATAATATAATAGTATATTTATTATACATATATATACTATACATACATATATTATTTATTATATATGTATGTATAATATAATAGTATATTATAATAGTATGTATTAGTATAATATAGTATAATATAATAGTATGTATAATATAATAGTATATTTATTATACATCATATATCATCAATGTATATACGTTTATTATACATTTATTACACATCATATACATCATATATATATGTATAATAAATATATTATATATTTATTATACATATATATATATATATTATACATACATATATTATTTATTATATATGATGTATTAGTATAATATAGTATAATTTAATAGAGTATGTATAATATAATAGTATATTTATTATACATCATATATATATATATATATACATTTATTATACATTATATATCATCAATGTATATACGTTTATTATACATTTATTACACATCATATACATCATATATATATGTATAATAAATATATTATCATATATTTATTATATATATATATATATTATACATACATATATTATATATTATACACTATTATATATATTATATAATATTATACTATTAGTTCAATATTACAAGAAACTTGAAATCAGCATGGTACTAGGAAATAATTCCGTTTCTTTTGTGAGTAGTTAGATCATTTTCAGATTGTCTATATGTTTATACACTAATGAAAAAATTTAGTTGGTGGAAAATATTTTGGGAACTCATAAATATTTTTATGATGATTTTTTTAAGTATTCGTTTGTTGGCTCAATAAATGGGAAATTCAGAAATGAAAAAATGGTATATGATTCTGAAAGCTGTTTCCTTCAAACACAATATTTTTTTCATTCTAAATTTGAGAAAAACTGTGTTGGCGCATGTAGCAACAAAAAATTTTAAAAGTTAAAATTTAATCTAAGAAATGCTAAAGAAAACTTCTGGAGTAGAAATTCCTGAAATGATTCAGATATTTAGCTAAAGTAGAAATACATTTAGTTAATGGGAAAAATTTTAATCCTTAATATCGAAGATTACGATGATGACTTCACTACTTTTCATCTGCTCTTAAGTTCTGTAGAAACTCACGAAAAGGTCATTGTGTCGCTAATACCTATTTTATGAAAAAACTAGAGCATGGCTTATTTCAAGCTTTGCAAGTCTCCAGTTTTTTGCCTGCAAAACTTTTGTTACAATTTATCCTAATTTAAGTGCTACCATCTAAGAGAACGCGCGCCCGACAGAAGGTTCTTGTTGTTAAGAGTTAACTGTCGCTCCCTCTCTGCATCAAGGCTAGCTTTGTCTTACCTCTCGTCTCAGACTGAGAGTACTGTTGTTTGGGTTGGCACAGCACCTACCTACATGTCCGTTGAGATATACACGTCAATCTTTCAGGGTAACAGAAGCAGGAATAACAAAAAGCTTTCATCTCGGCACTTGGCGACACCTTATTTAAGAGATTTCGAAAAGAAAGAGGAATCGCTATGGAACACGAAAAAGTCACGTTAGGAATGCTGTTCGGAACTTTTGTACTTGCCAATTAGGAGATATTTTCTATGAAGCTTCTATACCAGAAGTCCGATCATTCTTTTTTACATCTGATTTATATTAATATTACAATATGTATTTTTAAAAATGTCCTTATAATATACAGCACTTTTTAAACTATAGGTAGCAAA
>CM063506.1:50489376-50519376 GCA_032207245.1 Pardosa pseudoannulata | reverse complement strand
TTTGAAACAGTAAAAAAAAAAAGCATTAACCCACTTAAAGTTTAAATATATTTTATCTTCCGGTCTTAAGGTGAGAGTATGGTGTCAGTGATTTTTCTTCAATAGTACTTCAATAATCACCTTGATAAATATGTTTGTATTCTAATTCCGCATAAAAGACAATGAAGAAGATCACAACTGAAGTGGAGTTGATTGGAAACAATACAAGATAGTATGAATAAATTAAATAAAATCTAATACTGATAATGCAATAGAGGGCATAGAATCAGCTGTAAATCGCTACGTAAAAAAGTCTGATATATTACTGCAGAACGAGTGAATCATTTTGATGTTAGTGATATCGTTTCCCATTTAATTAATTTGTATTTCTGAATAAGGGTTTCTTTTAAAAAAATTTATAACATATTTTTGTTTCATATAGTGTTACAAATCATTCAAGCTCTCTCCTTAAATTTAAATTATAAAACTCACTTAGCTTTATTAATCTTCCGATTTTAATGTGAGAGCATAACGTCGATGAGTTTTCTTCAATGGTTCGGTCGACTTGACAAATATACTTGCATTCTAAACCTACGATATGATAATCTGAAAGCATTCTAACTAAACATTACTCTGTATAACTAGAATTTTATTATTTTACCATTAT
Source organism: Pardosa pseudoannulata (assembly GCA_032207245.1). Classification (NCBI taxonomy): domain Eukaryota; kingdom Metazoa; phylum Arthropoda; class Arachnida; order Araneae; family Lycosidae; genus Pardosa; species Pardosa pseudoannulata. Next base: position 50,518,730 of record CM063506.1, on the reverse strand, counting down.
TATTTTTTTGTTCGTTTATAGTCTACTAAAATTTATTCCAATATTAACTACACTAATTACTTCTCTTGCTTAATAACTTTATCAAGATCAATATGAAAATTTTTATTTAGATTATGATAGTTATGGAGTAAGATAATTTATTCCAATATTAACTACACTAATTACTTCTCTTGCTTAACAACTTTATCAGGATAAATATGAAGATTTTTATTTAGATTATGATAGTTATGGAGTAAGATCATGACTAAAATTTGTAATGGATGAAATGATTAAATCATTATTAAAATTTTAATGAACAGGTGAATGCTTGAGGCTTGTAAACGCGCTTCTGACATTTGTTGGCTTTTAATGTGACAGCAAATGCCATAAATCACGAGATCTCGGTTAGGAATTTCTCCTGGTGACACTTTAGAACCCCTGGTTGACCACCCAGCTTGCGAAGCAGTCTGGCTGAAGCTTCTCGGCGTCGCCTAACGTCACCCTTTCACCACTTTTGCGACAAAGACAAAGCCGAGGCTACCGCATTTGAGGATCATTACTGCAAACAGAAGCGGATAGTATAAACAAAAGAACATGAGACATGACGACAAAACGGAGCCGAACTTAATTTTTCTGCCATTGTTTATCTCCCGCTCTTAAAAACCTTTGTATCCCTTCCTTGGGAGCAAAAAAGCTCGAAGGGAAACTTACCAGATTCTTCAACAAGTTGACGATTCCCACTTTTGTTTAAAGCCCCCGACTGATGAATTGATGTGAAATCTATTTATAGGAGACAAAAAAGCGACTCCACAATAGCTCTTTTGCGGTGGGAGGAATGATGGATCCCAAGCTCGCTTGTGAGGACGTCTTGGGATGTCTTCTTCTGTCTTACGGGAAAGACAGTGATTAAGGCTGCCTCGATGTCCCCCGCAGAGCGTTTTAATCGCTCGGCCGAATTATGGCGCGAAAACGCCATACTATTCATGCTTTCATTAAGGATATTTAATGGGACGCATGGGTTTTTGGCAAGGGTCCGCGGACAACGATCAAATGGGTTGGAAGTTAATGTCCAGCATAAAAAAAATTCTTTTCAGAAATCCGAAAGCGCGTAAAAATAGCGCTGTTTCGGAGCACTTTTTTGGCATTAATGAAGACGCTAATGAAATGTATTATTGGTAATAATAACGAAATGAGTGAAAAAATCTAGAATTTTTCAAAAAGAAAGTCTTTTGTCGATCTAACGAACGTGAAATTACACTTTTTATGTCATCTTTGATTTACATCTTTGATTTCATAATAATTAAAGTTCAATTAAATTTGGTTATTTTATTCAGTCGTCAAATGTACGGTCAATATTTTGTCAATATGGTCAATATAACTCGAAGACTGATGAAACGATTCTAACTTCTTTAATTTGATTTTGGAAGACTACAAAAATCCATAATCGCTGTGGGATTCAAGTTGTATATACTCTAGTTTTAATCCTAGTTATTTGGCCGTTATCTGGCAAATTTAACTATAATATCAGAGAACATAGATCTTCAAAGACTCGTAAAGAATACTGTTCTGTAAAAATGAACATTCCTTCAATCCGAAAATTTAGTTACTGTAGCATAATTTAACTTTATTAAATTTGATTCTTATAACTTTCAAGTTCATAAAACTGACATCTGATTTTGAAATAAAGGCGTCAGAATCACCGAAAAGAATGGAGTAATGTATAGATAATAATTCACGCTGAATTATTCTTAAGTTCTTGATTTGAAATGATTAAGATATTACGTTAGTATAGTGACTTATATAAGTATCTTGCATACTATAAATACGATCTCTAAATTGTACTTCTTTCTAAAGTGAAGTATAATTTACTTCAAAATAAGAAAGACTGATCATGTTTAACAGCGACAATGACGATATAAAGTGATTATAAATTAATTCATAGGTTTTCTGAAACGGAATATAAACTAAATGGATAAATTTCAAGTTGTGGATAAATTACTTCCATCATCTTAGATATTTATGTAAACACTATTTCTAAATAATGAAACTTTCTAAAAATAAGTTTAATTTACTTAAAATAAAAAAAACTGATTATGTTTAACAGCCACAATGAAGGGATAAAGCGATTGTAAATTAATTCATAGGTTTACTGAAATAAAATATATGCTAAACGGATAAATTTCAAGTAAAATTACGTACAATAAAAAGCCAACAAAATGAAGGGCTTAATGTATACTTACTTGTTCATACAATTGTTGATTTTATAGCTAACACACCTACAAAATTAAATGTAATAAAAAAAACTGTGACACTAGTAATAAGACTTAATTCATGCACGTGCTGGGATATCCAGTCACACATATATTTAACTCATATTTACTTCGTGAATTAATTAAAATAATATATAAGATTAAGTTAAAAATTTATGAACGCAGTTCCTGTATTCATGTTTACATTCATACGCAAAGTAAACGAAACATTGTGTTCAGGATAAATTTCAGTACTCACTAAACATACTTATTTTTATCATGTTCAAATAAATTTTGGCCAGTTTCGTTTTACGCATGTATATACGCACAAAGAAACTTCAATTCTGAAACTTTAAATATTCATCTTCACCATTCTAGTACAGACTATGACCAGTTCAATCTTGATGTTTTTACTTAAGTAGGAATCTATCGTAACACAAAAACAAATAGTCGTAGAAAGTCAAAATTTTGTATTTAGGACTAATTAAACATCAAGTTGCGCACGTTCATTTTTGATTGCAATCTGCACTCTATATAACAAAAAGTTTCAATAGAATTTATATAAACGCGGAAGGGTATAACCAAAATTACTTAAAAGAGAATTGTCAAAACGTACTAATTCCAACTATATTTCGCAAATTATGCGCACAATAAAGACAAAAATTGTCATTTACACCACAAGTAAAATTACATACAATAAAACACCAACAAAATGAAGTGCTTAGTTTATTTTCACTTGTTAATACAGGTGTTGATTTTACAGATAACGCACCTACAAAATTAAATATAATATAAAAAAACTGTGTCACTAGTAATAAGACTTAGTCCATGCACATGCTGGATATCCATTCACACATTTATTTCACTCATATTTGCTTCGTGATATAATTAAAATAGCATATAAGATTAAGTTAAAAATTTATGAACACAGTTGCTGTATCCATACTTACTTTCATGTACAAAGTAAACGAAACATTGTGATCAGAATAAATTTCAATGTTCAAATTTCACTAAACATACTTATTTTGATCATGTTCAAACAAATTTTGGTCAGTTTCATTTTACCCATGTGTATACATACAAGAAAACTTTAATTTTGAAACTTTAAATATTCATTTTTCACCATTCTTGTACAGGCTATCACTAGTTCAATCTTGATGTTTTTATATACGTAGGAATCTATGTTAACACAAAAATAATTAGTCGTAGAAATTTGAAATTTTGTATATAGGACTAATTAAACATCAGGTTGTGCACGTCCCCTTTTGATTGCAATCTGCACTCTATATAACAAAAATTTTCAATATAAGTATATGAAGACGGAAGGGCATAACTCAAAAATTGTTGTCTTGACTAAAGGATTGGGTTCCTCCGCCAACTTGGCGATAATGGTTTAAGTATGGTCACCAAACATTTTCTCCTGATCTCACCGTGTCCAAACAATCTGTATCTATATTATAATTTACATGATGTTTGCATCCAACTCTCCTCGTGTAACTCTTTTCTTATATATTAAACGTGAGTAATGCTTAAAAAATAGATATAACAAACCATTAATGGTTCACTATAGTTGATTTTTAATAACTTGGAGCTGTTGCGTTTGTAAACTGTTAAGGGATTAATTGGCCATAAATATAAATGTTCGGTTTTCAAGTCGTTTTCTTTAATTAAGTAAGAATATATAATTCTATTACGATGGCGCACTGTGCATTAATTAAAGTCACCAGAAAAAGCAAGAAATACAGTGTTTGAATGGATTATCTTTGTGTTTAGTAAATATCGCCTATATTTTCGCGAAATTTGCCAAGGGAAACCCAATTATTAAGTAGCCCCAAATTGTTAGCCATAAGATGTTTATATTTTAGATTTTAGACTGTTCTGATATCTAGGTACGGAATGTAAGAAGTTCCTCTCCTTAAGATTGCAATCTACACTTTAACAACAAAAAAATAGCATATGTTATTTTTTTTTGTCTTTTAACGTCGTCGAAATAACTCAAAAGTAATTAGTGTAGAATGTTGCAATTTTGTGTATAGTACAGTTACATTTATTTTGCATCTCTCCTTTTGGTTGCAATCTGCACTCTATACAATGAGAAATGTCATTATGACGGCCTTTAATGCTACTGATCTACAACAATGTAAATCAAATATATCAAAATATTTTTATGCAACCTTAATAATTCCATTATAGAAAACAAAAACAAAAATACCTTATTTGGAGAAAATAATTTTTATTTTTTAACTGTTTATTACGTTCTGAAACGGAATAAATTTATAATAGAGAAAAAAATCAGTTTTAAACAAAATATAACAAAAAGTGTTAATATAACAAGTATAAACTCTACGGGTGTCCACCAGATGGCAGTATTTAGGCTCTGTTGTATATTTAAGCCCAGCTTGTATATTTAAGATTTAAGATTTTTATAAATCCTTTTAAATTCTCTTATAAACTTCTTCCCTGTTATCCCCAAAGTTAAAATCCTCAACTTATGAAACTTGTAGGAATGTAGGAAACTTGTAGTAATAATGCAGGTTTTCAGTGGTGCATATTAAGTAAAAATTGAAATGACTACGAGATATGAGACTGTATAAGGAAATAAGATTTTCCCGCGCATACGTGAAATATACCTTTGCGTTTATTAAATAAAGCTGTAGCCAATACTAGAAAGCAATGTATTAAAAAAAAAGCTTGTTGTATGTTAGGAAAATTTAAAAAGAAATCAGCATTACATTTAGTCGTATTTCAGACAATCTCTTCAAGTAGCTGGAGAAAATGTGGTGTCTTTCACAAATTACTTAAATAAAATGTTTGAACATCCTGAGAAACTAATTTAAAAACTTGTTTAAATCTTATACACACAAAAGCCAAAACCATGTGATCACCAGTGTTGTTTCTTAGGTGTTATAAATAACTTTATCAACAGTTTTCAAAACTTTCTCCAAAACTTAACTGGAAAGGGTATGTTGTTTATATGGTGAAAGTAAAGAGAAACACAAGCCAAATATTTTTTTAAAAATTGAAATATGCTCATAATGTTTTTGTTCTCTTGGTGTGTATACGAAGTTAAAAGAGTAAATATAATTTTCATAAAGCTTTCTCTTCGTTAATTTATTATTACTTAATATAGAACAGTAAACTCGTTTGCTCTATTTCATAATTTCATTATTTTCAGATTTATTATAATAAATTCGATATTTTGAATTTATCTAAAAGGATTGTACTTTTATTATTCAACATTATAACCACAACGTATTTCTAAAGTTCTCATGAATTTATTTAACTATTTCTATTTCAACAACTCCGAATTAAAATACATTTTTTAAAATATTAGAATACATCGTATCAAGCATGTAAAAATAATTAAAATAATTTATGACGTGATAATTTTTTTTAACAAAACGAGTGTTTTTTTTAGGAAAAAATTTACTTATTCCTCATACATATTGTAAATTACTTTTCATAGAATTTATGTTTACTTAAAGAATTCAAAACACAGTGTGAAATTTACTTTTTGTGTCTCTAGATATGTTTTTAATTTAAGAAATCCGAAGATTTTTTACATTAAACCTATATGCATCTGATCTAGATAGAAAAAGTAAAGTTTAATTGCCTATTGTTTAAAAAATTTTTATTTATTAATATTTTCCCAAAACTTTTCATTAAAAATTGCATAAACTCGATTAGCCACGAGGCATTTCTAGGCAATCTAGGTTAATGGAGGGTCTATTGTAGTAGTATTTGAGACAAGATACGTTATATTAACTATACAGCTTAGTATATATTTTCTATGACATCACAGGAAATTTCGCAAAAGAAATAACATAAAATCATTGGGTCAGCCATTACCTTTAATAATCGGATTTATCAGTAATGTTTAAACAGAAAGACAGCAACAAGCCAGAACACAGTATTCCGAAAAGATATAATTTATTATTGGCTAATTGTTTAGGTTTCGAAATTTAGGTGAGACTCGCTAACAGCTTGGAAACGCTGAGCTCGGTAGTCGGTTTTTATCGTGTCTATATAAATCGCATCCGTAATAAATCACAACAGTTCGACAGACACCGGAGTCCGCAAAGACAAACTCTTTCTCTGGTTTTAATTGTCTTGAACCATCAATTACGAGCACTTCATATCAAGTTTACAGCAGTTGACTTCTTGAACTTTCATGTTCTAAAATTGCAAAATCTTTTTTGTGTCACACAGACGTTTCAAGCAAACATTTATTTATGGCTGGCAGTTCCACTGGAGTAAACATTCTGCAATTCACTTTTCACTTTTACGTTCATCTCAAGTATCATGGTAGCATCTCTCAGAAGAAAAGGTTAAAGAAGTTACCCTCATTTATAATATGAATGGAAAAAACTAGAGTAAATACTGCCTGAAAAGATTTGGTTTTCCACGATTTTAGAAACTATGATAAGATACAATAATCTTAAATGTATAGTTTTTAAGGCTTAGTTAACATTAATATAAGGGTAAAATTATTCCTTGTAAAAAATTTATATTGAGAAATTTTCGCAGTAAAATTCGACGAAGAATAAATGGAAACCGAATAAAGGCTTCTATCCTTTCAGGTTTGACAAAACAATCGGGAGGAAAACTACATTTCTATTTATTTATTTATTGTATTATACTAATCTTTTGAAAATTAAAATCTTTTTAAGTCACATAGCCGTTTTCAGGAAACATTTATTTATGGCTGGCAGTTAAACTGGAGTAAACTTTCTGCAATTCAATTTTCACTTTACGTTCATCGCAAGTATCATGTTAGCATCTCTCTGAAGAAATGGTTAAAGAATTTAACCTCATTTATAATATGAATGGAAAACTACAGTAAATATTGTCTGAAATGATTTGCTTTTCCACGATTTTAGAAACTATGATAACATACAATAATCTTAAATGACTAGTTTTATAAGGCTTAGTTAACATTACTGAAAGAGTTATATAAGTGTAAAAGTATTCCTTGTAAAAAAATTATATTGAGAAATTTACGTAGTAAAATTTATCGAAGAATAAATGGAAACCGAATAAAGGCTTCTACCTTTTCAGGTTTTATGAAAAAATGAGAAAAACTAAATTTCTATTTTTTTGTATTATACTAATCTTTTGAAAAGTAAAGTTTTTTAAGTCACATACACGCTTCAAGCAAACATTTATTTATGGCTGGCAGTTAAACTGGAATAAACATTCTGCAATTCAATTTTCATTTTTACATTCATCTCAAGTATCATGTTACCCTCTCTCAGAAGAAAAGGTTAAAGAAGTTAACCTCATTTATAATATGTATGGAAAAACTACAGTAAATATTGCCTGAAAAGATTTGGTTTTCCACGATTTTAAAAACTATGATAAGATACAATAATCTTAAATGAATAGTTTTATAAGGCTTAGTTAACATTAATATATAAGGGTAAAATTATTCCTTGTAAAAAATTTATATTGAGAAATTTTCGCAGTAAAATTCGACGAAGAATAAATGGAAACCGAATAAAGGCTTCTATCCTTTCAGGTTTGACAAAACAATCGGGAGGAAAACTACATTTCTATTTATTTATTTATTGTATTATACTAATCTTTTGAAAATTAAAATCTTTTTAAGTCACATAGCCGTTTTCAGGAAACATTTATTTATGGCTGGCAGTTAAACTGGAGTAAACATTCTGCAATTCAATTTTCACTTTTACGTTCATCTCACGTATCATGTTAACATCTCTCATAAGAAAAGGTTAAAGACGTTAACCTCATTTATAATATGTCTGGAAAAACTACAGTAAATATTGTCTGAAATGATTTGCCTTTCCATGATTTTAGATACTATAAGATACAATAATCTTAAATGAATATTTTTAAGTCTTGGTTAATATTACTGAAAGAGTTGTATGAGGGTAAAGGTTTTCCTTGTAAAAAAATTATATTGAGAAATTTACGCAGTAAAATTCGTCGAAGAATAAATGGAAAACGAATACAGGCTTTTACTCTTTCAGGTTTATGAAAAAAGGAGAAAAACTAAATTTCTATTTTTTTTTGTATTATACTAATCTTTTGAAAAGTAAAGTTTTTTAAGTCACATACACGTTTCAAGCAAACATTTATTTATGGCTGGCAGTTAAACTGGAATAAACATTCTGCAATTCAATTTTCACTTTTACGTTCATCTCAAGTATCATGTTAACATCTCTCAGAAGAAAAGGTTAAAGAAGTTAACCTCATTTATAATATGTATGGAAAAACTACAGTAAATATTGCCTGAAAAGATTTGGTTTTCCACGATTTTAAAAACTATGATAAGATACAATAATCTTAAATGAATATTTTTTAAGGCTTGGTTAACATTATTGAAAAGTTATATAAGGGTAAAGGTTTTCTTTGTAAAAAAATTATATTGAGAAATTTACGCAGTAAAATTCGTCGAAGAATAAATGGAAAACAAATAAAGGCTTTTATTCTTTCAGGTTTTATGAAAAAATGAGAAAAATTAAATTTCTATTTTTTTTTTGTATTATACTAATCTTTTGAAAAGTAAAGTTTTTTAAGTCACATACACGTTCCAAGCAAACATTTATTTATGGCTGGCAGTTAAACTGGAATAAACATTCTGCAATTCAATTTTCACTTTTACGTTCATCTCAAGTATCATGTTAACATCTCTCATAAGAAAAGGTTAAAGACGTTAACCTCATTTATAATATGTCTGGAAAAACTACAGTAAATATTGTCTGAAATGATTTGCCTTTCCATGATTTTAGATACTATAAGATACAATAATCTTAAATGAATATTTTTAAGTCTTGGTTAATATTACTGAAAGAGTTGTATGAGGGTAAAGGTTTTCCTTGTAAAAAAATTATATTGCATGTAATTTACGAGTAAAATTTTCGAAGAATAAATGGAAACCGAATAAAGGCTCTCTATCTCTTTCAGGTTTATGAAAAAAGAGAAAAATTAAATTTCTATTTAATTTGTATTCTATCTTTTGTTCAAAAAGTTGCAAAGTTTTTTAAGTCACATACACGTTTCAAGCAAACATTTATTTATGGCGGGCAGTTAAACTGGAATAAACATTCTGCAATTCATTTTTCACTTTACGTTCATCCTCAAGTATCATGTTTAACATCTCTCAGAAAAAAGGTTAAAGAAGTTTAACCCTCATTTATAATATGTATGGAAAAACACTACAGTAAATATTGCCTGAAAAGATTTAGGTTTTCCACGATTTTAGAAACTATGATAAGATACAATAATCTTAAATGAATATTTTTAAGTCTTGGTTAATATTACTGAAAGAGTTGTATGAGGGTAAAGGTTTTCCTTGTAAAAAAATTATATTGAGAAATTTTCGCAGTAAAATTCGTCGAAGAATAAATGGAAAAATAAATAAAGGTTTTATTTTTCAGGTTTTATGAAAAAATGAGAAAAATTAATTTTCTATTTTTTTTATATATTTATTAAAATCTTTTGAAAAATTATTAAGTCACTTACACGTTTTCAAAACATTTATTTATGGCTGGCAGTTAAACTGGAATAAACATTCTGCAATTAATTTTCACTTTACGTTTTCGCAAGTATCATGTTAGCATCTCTCAGAAGAAAAGGTTAAAGAAGTTAATCATTTATAATATGTTGGAAAAATACAGTAAATATTGTCTGAAATTATTTGCTTTTCCACGATTTTAGATAAATAAGATACAATAATCTTAAATAATATTTTTTAGAGTTTGGTTAATACTGAAAGAGTTATATTAAAGTTTTCCTTGTAAAAAAATTATATTGAGAAATTTACGTAGTAAAATTGTCGAAGAATAAATGGAAACGAATATTTTATCTTTCAGGTTTATGAAAAAATGAGAAAAACTAAATTCTATATTTTTTTTTGAATTATACTAATCTTTTGAAAAGTAAAGTTTTTTAAGTAATACACGTTTCAAGCAACATTTATTTTGGCTGGCAGTTAAACTGGAATAAACATTCTGCAATTCAAATTTTCATACGTTCATCTCAAGTATCATGTTAACATCTCTCAGAAGAAAGGTTAAAGAAGAACCTCATTTATAATATGTATGGACTACAGTAAATATTGCTGAAAGATTTGGTTTTCCACGATTTAAAACTATGTAGATACAATAATCTTAAATGACATTTTTTAAGCTTGGTTGCATTATTGAAAAGTTATATAAGGGTTTTTCTTTGTAAAAAAAATTATATTGAGAAAATTTAAGAAAAAAATTCGTCGAAGAAATAAATGGAAACAAATAAAGGCTTTTATTTTTCAGGTTTTATGAAAAAATGAGAAAATTAAAATTTTATTTTTTTTTTGTATTAATCTTTTGAAGTAAAGTTTTTTAAGTCACTGTTCAAGCAAATTTATTTATGGCTGGCAGTTAAACTGGAATAAACATTCTGCAATTCAATTTTCACTTTTACGTTTTCCGTATCATGTAACTTATCAGAAAAGGTTAAAGAAGTTAACCTCATTTATATTTTAAAAAATTAAAGTAAATATTTTGAGATTTGCTTTCCAGTTTTAATATAAAGATACAATAATCTTAAATAATATTTTTAAGTTTTTAATATTATGATAAGTTATATAAATTTCTTGTAAAAAAATTATATTGAGAAATTTACGCAGTAAAATTCGTCGAAGAATAATGGAAAGATAAAGGCTTTTATCTTTCAGGTTTTCAGAAAAAAAAGACAAACTACAATTTCTATTTTTTTTTGTATTATACTAATCTTTTGAAAGTAAAGTTTTTTAAGTACATACACGTTAAAGCAAACATTTATTTATCGTGGAGTTAAACTGGAATAAAAAATTCTGCAAAATTTTTTTTAAATTTAAACGTTCATCTCAAGTATCATGTTCTTTCAAGAAAAGGTTAAAGAATTCATATTTCTAATATGTATGGAAAAACTACAGTAAATATTGCTGAAAGAAATTTTTTAGATATTAAAAACTATGAAAGATACAATAATCTTAAATGAATTTTTTAAAGCTGGTTTGACATTTTGAATTATTAAGTAAAGGTATTTTGTAAAAAAAATTATATTGAGAAATTTAGCCAGTTAAAATTCGTCGGAATAATGGAAAAAAAATAAAGGCTTTTATTCTTTTAGGTTTTATGAAAAAATGAGAAAAAATAAATTTCTATTTTTTTAATTTTACTAATCTTGTGAAAAGTAAAGTTTTTTAAGTTACAACACTTCAATCAAATTTATTTATGGCTGGCAGTTAAACTGGAATAAAATTCTGCAATTAATTTTACTTTTACGTTCATCTCAAGTATCAATGTAACATTATAAGAAAAGGTTAAAGACTAACCTATTTATTAATATGTCAAAAAAGAAAATATTTTGATATTTGCCTTTTGATTATTAAAAGATACTCATATTTAAAATAATTTTTTTAAATTTGGTTAATATTATAATTGTATGATAAAGGTTTTTGTAAAAAAATTATATTGAGAAATTTAGCAGTAAAAATCGTCGAAGAATAAATGGAAACAATTCGGCTTTTACTTTTCAGGTTTATGAAAAAAAGAAAAATTAAATTTTATTTTTTTTTTTTTTATATTATATTAATCTTTTGAAAAGTAAAGTTTTATAAGTCCATACGTTTAAGCAACATTTATTTATGGCTGCCGTTAGGAATAAACATTTCTGCAATTCAATTTTCACTTTACGTTCATCTCAAGTAAAATTAACATCTTTAAGAAGGTTTTACGAAGTTTAACCTCAATTTTAATATGTTGGAAAAACTACAGTAAATATTGTTGAAAAGATTTTTTTCGATTTTAGATATATAAAAGATACAATAATCTTAAATGAATATTTTTAAGTCTTGTATATTCTGAAAGATATATGGGTAAAGGTTTTTTTCCTTGTAAAAAATTATATTGAGAAATTACGCAGTAAAATCGTCGAGAATAAATGGAAAAACATAAAGTTTTATTCTTTCAGGTTTTATGAAAAAAATGAGAAAAATTAAATTTCTATTTTTTTTTTGTATTATACTAATCTTTTGAAAAGTAAAGTTTTTTTAAGTCACATAACACGTTCATGCAAACATTTATTTATGGCTGGCAGTTAAACTGGAATAAACATTCTGCAATTCAATTTTCACTTTTACGTTCATCTCAAGTATCATGTTAACATCTCTCAGAAGAAAAGGTTAAAGAAGTTAACCTCATTTATAATATGTATGGAAAACCTACAGTAAATATTGCCTGAAAAGATTTGGTTTTCCACGATTTTAGAAACTATGATAAGATACAATAATCTTCAATGAATAGTTTTATAAGGCTTAGTTAACATAACTGAAAAAGTTATATAAGGGTAAAAGTATTCCTTGTAAAAAATTTATATTGAAAAATTTGCGCAGTAATATTCGTCGAAAAATAAATGGAAAACGAATACAGACTTTTATCTTTTCAGGATTTACAAAACAATTAGGAAAACTACATTTCTATTTATTTTATTTTTTTGTATTTGCTAATCTTTTGAAAAGTAAAATCTTTTTGATTCCCACAGCCGTTTCCAGGGAACCTTTATTTATGGCTGGCAGTTACACTGGAGTTTACATTCTGCAATTCACTTTTCACTTTGACGTTTCTCTCAAGTACCATGTTAGCATTTACCAAAAGAAGAAGTTAAAGAAGCTAATGTTATTCATAATGTAATTTTTAATATAAATTAAAGTATCATGTTAGTATCTTTCAGAAAATATAAAGAAGCAAAATTCATTCATAAGGTAAGCTTCCTGATTTTCATGTTTATCTCAAGTATCATGTTAGTATGTTTCAGAAAAGATAAAGAAGCAAAACTCATTCAAAATATAAGCTTCCTGAATTTCATGTTCATTTCAAGTGTCATGTTAATATCTTTCAGAAAAGCTAAAGAAGAAAAACTCATTCATAATGTTAACTTCCGTGTCTCGTTGGAATTCAAACCTACTAGATTTCTGGATTATTATATATTAATTAAGTATATGTCATTTTTTTTAAGTTGGAACTTATTTGCTTTGTGGTCAAAAATACAATTTTGTATAGCGTCATAAACACTCAGCTAAAGTATAATTTCACCTGATACTGCCACTCTCAGGTAAATTTCTAACTTGTAGAAATTCCGTAGCAGCATTTTCGTACATTTTACTTTTCTAAGTACAAAACTGAATGTTTTTAACGTCTTGGTTGCATTTTTACCCTTGGTTTCACCGTGTTTGGAACATTTCTGTATATGTATGTATATATATATATATATATATATATATATATATATATATATATAATATATATATATATATATATATATATTAAAATTACATTTCTTGACTGGTTTTTGAACGACCTTTAATGAAGGCCTCTGCGAAAAACAGAATTAATCGGTAAGTGTTCTACAGAACTAAAATGTTCGGAAACTTCTGATCTGAATGACCAAATGTTTGGTAACTTTTAATTAAAATTAAAATTGTTTCCCAGATTTATTTTAACAAGTTTTAAGAGTTTTGTGCTAATATTTTATAAGAATATATGAAAAATAAAGTCGGAAGGATCATTTTAAAATTTTAACAAAACGTTTCATAAAATATAATCTTATAAAAAATATCTGATTTCAAGAAAAAACATTTGCATTTGAAAGATAATTTCTTTATACTAATTTCTTTATGCTTCAATGTATATGTATACAAAATTTCATAACTCTAAGTTAATAATTTATAAAAACGCTTCGAAAAGTCCACCATTCGCTTAAAGGTTATGTATCCCCTTAAAAGCATTCGATTCTTTCTGTCGATCATTTCTTTAAATAAGTTGAGTATTTCGAACGCTCGGGAAAATCGAAGAAAATCCTTTACCCCTCCCCCAAGTGTAAAGCAGGTATTTGTGTGTATGAGCGATCTCAATGTATAATGTCGGCATCCGCCGCCAACAATCGATACGTTCATAACTGGAAAATAGTGGCCCAATATTGCTTTTATTCTTTCCCTCTATTTTAAAGAAACTTCTCGTCGTTTTTAATCGGCTCTCCTACTGTATAACAATTAAAAGAATCGTTTAAAACCTCTTTTAGATTGGCAGAGTTGGAAGTAAGAGGTAAGTGATACGCTTGTTTTATAAAAGGAATTTCTAATACTTTTTTCGCATTTTAAACTGACAGAGTAGGACACAAAACGTGGCTTGATAAGCCGTTGACTGAAAGAGACGTAATACCTTACGAGCTGGCAAGACTTCTTGTAATAGCCTATTTTAATATACAATTAAATGACTTGCAGTTTGTAGAACAAACTTTTTTCCTAATCAGTAAGTTTTCTAATTAATAAAAAAGATTTAAGTAAGAGTTCAAACACTAGATCCTATTTAATGAGATTATCACCAAAATTCAGGCATCCGGTATGTGCTATAATGTACTGAAGACTATTTTTTATTACTTATGTAATTTTTATATAATACTCATATTAAGTAATTGTACATTAAGTATATGTCATAAAATTTTTAAGTAGATACTTATTTGCTTTGTGGTCAAAAATACAATTTTGTATAGCGTCCATAAACACTCAGCTGAAGTATAATTTCACCTGATACTGCACTCTCAGGTAAATTTCTAACTTGTAGAAATTCCGTAGCAACATTTTCGTACATTTTACTTTTCTAAGTACAAAACTGAATGTTTTTTAATGCCTTGGCTGCATTTTTACCCTTGGTTTTACCGTGTTTTTAACATTCCTGTATACATACATATATATATATATATATATATATATATATATATATATATATATATATATATATATATATATATATATATATATATATATATATATATATATATATATATATATATATATATATATATATATATATATATATATATATATATTAATATTACATTTCTTGACCGGTTTTTGAATGACCCCTAGTGAAGGCCTCTGCAAAATGAAATAGAATTAATCGGTAAGTGTTCTACAGAACTTCAAAACTTTTGATTAAAATTAAAATTGTTGCCCAGATTTATTTTAATAGATTTTAGTAGTTTTGCGCGAAATTTTGTAAGAATCTATGAAAAATAAAGTCATTAAAACTTAACAAAACGTTTTCTAAAATATAAACTTAAAATATCTGATTTCAAGAAAAAACATTTGCATTTGAAAGATAATTTCTTTATGCTTCAATGTATATGTATACAAGGTTTCATAACTCTAAGTTAATAATTTATAAAAACGCTTTGAAACGTCTACCATTCGCTTAGAGGTTATGTGTCCCCTTAAAAGCATTCGATTCTTTCTGTCGATCATTTCTTTAAATAAGTTGAGTATTTCGAACGCTCGGGAAAATCGAAGAAAATCCTTTACCCCTCCCACCAGTGTAAAGCAGGTATTTGTGTGTATGAGCGATCTCAATGTATAATGTCGGCATCCGCCGCCAACAATCGATGCGATCATAACTGGAAAATAGTGGTATATATATTGCTTTTATTCTTTCCCTCTATTTTAAAGAAACTTCTCGTCGTTTTTAATCGGCTCTCCTACTGTATAACAATTAAAAGAATCGTTTAAAACCTCTTTTAGATTGGCAGAGTTGGAAGTAAGAGGTAAGTGATACGCTTGTTTTATAAAAGGAATTTCTAATACTTTTTTCGCATTTTAAATTGACAGAGTAGGATACAAAACGTGGCTTGATAAGCCGTTGACTGAAAGAGACGTAGTACTTTAGGAGCTGAAAAGACTTCTTATAATTGCCAATTTTTTATTCAATATACCATTAAACTAGCATATAGTCCATCATCTGACGGGATTAGTACAATTTTTAATTTTCCAGAATTGTATAATAGTAAAATGAGGCAGGTAAAAAAAATGGTTTGTTGTTTGGTAGAGAATTATCTGGTACACGATCAATAATTTGTTTATCTTCATACTCCTCTAAAGTCTCCCGATACTGTGATTGCAGTTAGAACCACGTTGAATTTATAATCCAATAGAATTGGAAAAACCGGTACCAACATTGCATAAATTCTATATTGTCATAATATTTATCAATTGTACATTATTTAAAGATAAATAAACAAAACAGTTAATATTAAGAGGATAATGCAATTATTAGACATGAAATTAATTATTTTCATGAGCTTATAAAAATATGCAAAAACTAATCATGTAACATCTTTAAAAACACCCTCAAAAATTTATTGACCTAATTTTAAAACTTTATTGTATTTATATACTCTTAATTAATATAACAACCAAATTTCAAGTCATTGGAAATATTCTTTCTTAATTCGGCGTTTAAACGTTTAATGTTAAAATTTATCAATAAAAAAGAAGCATCCATATTAAGCCGAGAGCAAAAAGAATTGCATAATATGAAATAATACCAGAATTCTTTATGTAATAAGTATAAAAGAATTAAATAAGAACCTTTGTCATTCATGTTCTAATGTTCAAAAGGTGAGTACAGCAGACAGGTGTTCCGAAGTCACAAAGAGTTCTTTATGAAGTCATCTACAAGTGAAACATTTGTATACAGCGCTGATGAGGAAGCTGTCGTAACAGCTGTCTGTTGTGCTTCACCTTTTCAACATTTGTATTTCAAGACACTGGATTTTGACAGAAATGATATAATTGTTAATTGGTTTAAATTTTGTCAGGAAAATTTTGTCAGCTTTTTAAGTTTTAATTTACTTATTTCTATGAATTATATTTTTATTTTCTTAGCCTTAAATTTTGAATCATTTATGTTAATCGTACTTGTCATATATTGATGATGAATGAAACATAAATTACATATTTGAAATTTCATCATTCATATTATATAGAAATTTATTTTCTAACTAATCTTCCACAGGCATAAAAATCTGTAACTTATGTAAAACATTTTGATGAAGTTTGTATGTATTTTTTTATTGTAAATGAGAACACTTTTCTCTTCCCCTCTACTTCTCTCTCTCTCTCTCTCTCTCTATCTATGTATCTATCTATGTATCTATCTATCTATCTATGTATCTATCTATCTATCTATCTATCTATCTATCTATCTATGTATCTATCTACGTATCTATCTATGTATGTATGTATGTATGTATCTATCTATCTATCTATCTATCTATCTATCTATTTATGTATGTATGTATCTATCTATCGATGTATCTATATATGTATCTATCTATCTATGTATGTATGTATCTATCTATCTATCTACGTATCTATCTATCTATCTATGTATGTATGTATGTATCTATCTATCTATCTATGTATCTGTCTATCTATCTATGTATGTATCTATCTATCTATGTATGTATCTATCTATCGATGTATCTATCTATATATCTATCTATCTATGTATGTATCTATCTATCTATGTATCTATCTATCTATCTATCTATCTATGTATCTATTTATCTATGTATGTATGTATCTCTCTATGTATGTATCTATCTATCTATCTATGTATGCATGTATCTATCTATGTATGTATGTATGTATGTATCTATCTATCTATCTATGTATCTGTCTATCTATGTATGTATGTATCAATCTATGTATCTATCATCTATGTATCTATATATGTATGTATCTATCTATGTATTTATCTATCTATGTATGTATGTATCTATCTATCTATGTATCTATCTATCTATGTATCTATGTACGTATCTATCTATCTATCTATGTATCTATCTATCTATGTATGTATGTATGTATCTATCTATCTATCTATGTATCAATCTATGTATGTATGTATCTATCTATCTATTTATCTATGTATCAATCTATGTATGTATGTATGTATCTATCTATCTATCTATCTATCTATCTATCTATATATCTATATATATATATATATATATATATATATATATGTATATATATATATATATTATATATATATATATATATATATATATATATATATGTATATACGTATGTATATATATATATATATATATATGTATATATATATCTTACACACATTCATTTTTCATGTTCTTGTCAGTTGCAATGAAAAGCAGTTATAGTTGTATTTCATGCCAAATATTTAGATTCATATTTTCAAAATTAAAAAGTTTCATATGTACCAAAAATTTGTATTATGTGTCTAAAGTTTAGCTTTATTTATGAGACTTTAAATGGAAGACTTTTACGTATAGAAGATCAATAACATTTTTGCCCAAAAAATTCAAAGAAAGATTTTCAACTTATTAAGTTTCCTCCCGCATAGGAATTAAATCTACAGTTTAAAAAATCGTTAGGATAAAGACTTCGTGATTTGCCGACAGAAATGATTTCTTCTTAAATGTATTTAAATAGGCATTAATCAAGAAAACCAATAAAATTATACTACTCTAACTATACATTTTAGAATTATTCTAAACGTCAAAGCATATCTAAAATCAGTACAATTTTTTTATTAATTAGAAAAATTATTAAAAAATAAACCTTTCTCTTATGTTACAACCTCTTATATTATTTGTAATATTCTATCGTTCGTGATAGAATATTATAGCCTAATTTTACTACCGAAAGAAAGTAAATGTCGTTTAATAAATTAAAAACTGTAAAATTTAAATGCATTTCAATTTTGGTCTAACTTACGAACGAATGGCTGTTTTAAAATAATATTTTCACTTATATGGAGAGAAAGTAAAATAAAAGATAAAATAAATAAATAAATGAAAAGATAATTAATAAAGGTAATAAATGTAAATTGAGGACTTGTAAAAATACTGCTTACATTTTTTAATAAATAAAAAAGTTAGAGAGGTTTTTTTGCGTGTGTTAGGTCAGTATTTTAAAAACGATTAACAGGAATATCTGTACAAATTTTCAACCAAATAATTTAAATAGAATTGTAGACAATATCAATTTGAATTTGATAAATTTTGAAACGAAATGTTCTGAGATAATTGCACTTAAAGATTCTAGTATATGTCTAAGCAATATTTATCATTTGTTGCATTTTACATTATCTTATGAAGATTAATTTTTAATAATATTAATGTAAAATGAAAAATTAACCTTTTTAATATAACTGGGTAGTACATGGAATAGTTTTTAGATGAAATGACAATTACCCCTTGTACCTAGAATGATATACACTACGATTATGAAACAAAAAATAGATGTAAATATATTGATCTAATTTTCTTATAAATACACGATTTGTTTAGTAAAGTTTACAAAAAGATTAAAAAAACTTTTTCTATAATTATATGTCTTGGACACTCTTAAAGTTCTATTGAGTCATGATATAAATCTGTTTTCTTGTTCTTATTTTATACAATTACGGGACATTTTTTAATTCCAGACATTTTCCTATTATTTATAATTGTTATTATAGTAATATTTTTTTTCAGTAACAAGTCGTTTTTCACCCCAAAAAGAATCATAAGGCAAAATTTTTTTTTCACTTGCTGTCTTACGCTCTCTTGATCTATGAGTACTCCATTTTATCACTAACAAGGCGTATTCTATAGAAACAATTTTAAAACAACATCATAGCCGATCTAATGGAACATTTTACATCAAGAAGTGATAAAAATATACAAGTAACTACAAACAACTAACATAGTTACCTACATTTGTTGAACTTGATAGCTGTCAAAACCTATAGCTGTCAAAACAAGAGTTTAGTATTTACGATCAGTAAGCAAACCTCAGTGGCTGTGAAGTAGCGTTTTACTCTGCGAGCTGAAAGATTTTAAGTTCAACTCTAGATGATTCGAGTAAATTCGATTAAAAATGGTGTTACGGCTGAATAAATTTCTGCTAATTTATTTTTTGTTTGTTTCCATGTTCCGAAAATTTCCTGAGAATTCTTTAGTTATTTCAGAAAAGGTTTTTGAAATGTTTCCCTTGATTATAAAAGGTGTTTTTTTTACTATGTGGTGGTTTTCTGTCGTAAAGTTCTCTTGCTAGTGAATTGTGTAATAAAATCTTGTTCCTTATTCCTCAGCCTCTTCAACGTGTTTCTTTGAAACAGTATCGTCATTTCTTCTTCTACCCATCTGCTCTTTAGTGTTCCCTTTTTCTTTCAGTTTTACATTTTTTTAAGGATATTTGGTTTTATTATATGCTGGACATTGAAATCCTTTTGCAACCACTGAAGAGTGTAATCTGGGTTATGATAATTTCTATAGCAGCGATGGACACATATAAAGACAAAAAGTTGCATTTTGATTTTATATACATTTTAAAGTGACACACCAAATTTCCACAGCATTAAATACATGAATCTATTTTTAACTTAACTAAAATTGTACGCAACAAACTATCTATGTTTCTGTAACAATATTTCGGTCCTTAATAATATTTCCTCGAGTTCCATTTAATCACTCAAAACAAAATAACCAAGAAGTTAGTTATTGTTTAATTTCTTTTACATTTCCAGTTATTTTTATAAAGCCAAATTAGATATCTAAGTACAATCAATGATATTAAATTTACAGTCCCTACATAAACATTAGATGCGCAAACTATCAGACTATCTATACGATAACTTGTCTAGATAATTCTTTTTCTAGATCCCTACAGTATCCGTACAAACGAGTTTTACTGTAGTCACTGTCGAACCTCGAAATAATATGAATTATACGGGCTAATAATCGTCTCGCAGACTTGGTGGTCTGATTGCTTGGTCTAAGTATTTTTCCCCTTTTATGTTTGGTAGACTTTTTATGAAGATGTAGAACTCTTACTTTCAAGTCTAATTATCCATTGAATATCAAAAGGATAACCGTAGAGTTCCAAACTTATCGAAATCTTTTATGTCAATAGGTTTTTTGAGTCTCCATCTCGAAGTATTAATGTGAAACCAACTTCTGAGGTAGACACTGTCAATTGTCCTTACAACACTTGTGGAACTTTTACTTTCAAGTCTAATTATCCCTCCAATATCAAAAGGATAACAAAAGTGTTCCAAACTTATCGAAATCTTTTATAGCAATAGGTTCTTTGAGTCTCCATCTCGAAGCGTTAAGGTGAAACCAACTTCTGTGGTACACACTGTCAATTGTCCTTACAACGCTTGTGGAATTTTTACTTTCAAGTCTAATTATCCCTCCAATATCAAAAGGATAACAGTAGTGTTCCAAACTTATCGAAATCTTTTATAGCAATAGGTTCTTTGAGTCTCCATCTCGAAGTGTTAATGCGAAACCAACTTTTGAGGTACACACTGTCAATTGTCCTTACAACGCTAGAGGTTATTACTTATGACGAATGGTATCTTTCCAACCTCAAGCACTTTAAATGCCTGCTAATATTTTAAACATTTGCTAACTAAACATCTAAAATAAGTTCCAATTAAATTACCAAATTACCATTCGTACATTTTAACAAACTACTCATCCGTTTTAGCTTGAAAACAAAATTCCTGTAAATGAACACAGATCCCCCCTCCTGGTGACCTCACGCGCTAAAGCAAAAAAAAAAGTCTTCAGCCAACGTAAGTGGCACGGTTATAGGATGCTTCTTCATTCGCGCTTGTGGATAAATTACTGAAGCCTTTAAGATTTGTGGCTGACACATGTGATGGATTAGCATGCAATTTTACGCTTTGAAAGTAGGCCAAGCGCCTCGCCAAAAAACCGTGCGCAAAGTGTTAGGAACAACTAGCGGCAGCAAAAACAGTTCACTAAGATGGAATATGTCGAGAGATGAGAAGCTGCTAGAGTGATTGCTTCTAGGTATACCTTTCACAACAACAAGTCTATTATATGAGAATGTATTTAGAGTATGTCTCAAAGATGCGCAAAACAATTGCTACATTTATCTAAAATAAACACTATTGGGAGTGCGTAGTGACGCCCCACCATACGAAATACGCACACCAGGAAAGCGAACTGAAATGTCAATTGTTAGAGGGATAACAATAGAGAACGAATTCTTATTTCCTTCCCTTTTTTCGTAAAAAAACAAAAGCAGATGCGTAGTTAATTAAAGACAAGGTAAATATAGTTTTATTCTTATTAGGTACTTACATGTTCTTCGTGAATAAAATGATATACTTCAAACTTTCTCCTATGTTTAACATACAGAAAATATTGTAGTTATCAAAATATTTGACTGTTTTAAGAATAGGGTTAAGAATAGACAAAACAAAAAAAGTGTCTATATGTATTTCTGTACTCATGTGGGGGCACATGAATACGTAAGATAACATGTATTGAGTAGATAAAATACAATTACAGTGGTTTGGTTTGGTCTGGTTTGGAGCACTACGGTCTACTTTTTGCAACACGAGTGTTAACCCTTTGACTACTCATCCCGCAATTTCCACGGGTAATTCAAATGTAGCAAAATTTGCTCATCCCGCGATTTTCGCGGGCAAGGTGTTTTCCTTCCTTTATTAAGAAGCACATTTCACCTTTTCACCGTTTAACCAGTGGAATAAATTATATACAGTATTAGACGTTTAATTAGGTAATAAATAGAATTATATGATTAGAACTATAGTTATATTAGATAATAGAATTATGGGTAGTATGCTTATATATATATATATATATATATATATATATATATATATATATATATATATATATATATATATATATATATATATATATATATATATATATATATATATATATATACATATACATATATATACATATATATATATACATATATATATATATATATATATATACATACATACATACATATATACTTAAACTATGCAACAAAAAATACGCAATTTTGAAAGAGATCTCGGTTTACAAATTGAGCAGTCAGAGGGTTAATGAGACCGGGATCTACTGCTTAAAGTCAATTCCGAACGGCTACAAACATCCATGCCACTGTTTGATTTGAACCCACGAACTCCGGTTCTGAAGGCCAGCACCCTAACCATTCGGCCATCGTTCGGCACAATTTCAGTGGACTCCACTTAATGTGATTAGTTTGAGACACCGTGATTTTAATAACAACACCCGATTGGTAACAATAAATTATATTCAAAATTAGATAAATTTACCCCCCCTCCCCATTTACCCCTTTGACAGTTTCATTTTTTTTCCAGAATTCGGTCAAAAAAAGTCACATTTTTTATTGCATTTTTTTTTCATTTTACATTTTTAAGTACAGATATGTTATTAAAATTAACATTTCTAATATTTTTAAGCATTTATTACAGCCTTTTTTCTTTCTATGAAAGCGTCATAGAACTGAAGTTTACCTATAGTCTCATCGATATCCAAGTTACTTTTTGGAATTCCAGTGAAAGCTAATCTAGGAGGCGGATCCGAAGGATTATCACAATTAATTTCAAACAATTGTCTTGCTTGACTGATTCCATCTGTACTACTATCAGAGACACTATTATCCAGGTCATCTAGTAAACTTTCGTTACTATCATTTACAGATAATTCAGTTTCTGATTCCGAGTCACAGTTCGAATCACAAGAAATTATCTCCATACGCTCTGAATTATCCATTATTTAAAAGTAAAAATATATTATTCAACTCTTACATCAATAAAATTATCAGGTGTTTAGTAACATATAACCAGAATGCTATACACAGATAATAATTCGTCTTCTGATACACAACATGTGAAAAAACCCGCGCTTTTGAACTAATCAGAGTAGAAAATACAATAAACTACAAACTGTCATTTACTAAACATCTATACGAATAATTTGTTACTAAAATTGGAAAAAATACGGCCGAAACAGTGCAAGCGAAATAGAAATCAGATTGCCCATACGCCGTACGGGCAAATCAGTAAAGGCCAGAAATCTGTGCCCGTACGGCGTACGGGCAAAACAGGGAAGGGGTTAATTCACACCAAACCAAACTCTTAGAGCCTTTTCAACTTGCTCATCTAACCCAGCTCTATTACGTTTGCACACCGTATTTTCATTTTGTTTTTCTTTTGTAGTAAGTTCATCCCAATTTTTCCAAATTTTGCACAACTGAGGCTGAGAAATGTTTAACTGCACTGCAGCATTGCGATTCATTTTTGGTAACCTGTCATAACGGTTTAAAATTTCCATCTTTTGTTTCAATGTTAAATCATTTCGATTTTTGGCTTCCATATTGACAAGCTGCATGTAAGCGAGCAAGGCATAAAATGTGCATACGCTTCTTCTCAGTTCCGATAATAATGCGTTGCCTTCTGCTTATCTGACAATCATTGACCACCAGCAGGGTGTGCTTATTTCTGAAAAATTCCAGGAGCTTGAAAACTCCTTTGTTCATTCTGCAATTCTTTAGAGGGAAGAGGGAGATTGATAACATTACCCGATGTAAAGATCCCATAAATCGCTAATTTTAACATACAAATGAGTAGAGAAAATTGGAACCAGGTGATTTCCATAACAATAAGCGATTGATAACATTAACCGATGTAAAGATCACATAAATCGCTAATTTTAACATACAAATGAATAGAGAAAATCAGGACCAAGTGATTTCCATAATAAGCGATTGTTAACATTAACCGATGTAAAGATCACATAAATCACTAATTTTCACATACAAATGAATAGAGAAAACGGGACCAGGTGATTTCCATAACAACAAGCGATTGATAACATTACCCGATGTAAAGATCACATAAATCGTTAATTTTAACATACAAATGAATAGAGAAAATCGGGACCAAGTGATTTCCATAACAATAAGCGATTGATAACATTAACCGATGCAAAGATCACATAAATCCTTAATTTTAACATACAAATTAATAGAGAAAATCAAAACCAGGTGATTTCCATAACAATAAGCGATTGATAACATTACCCAATATAAAGATCACATAAATTGATAATTTTAACATACAAATGAATAGAGAAAATCGGTACCAGGTGATTTCCATAACATTGAGCGATTGATAACATTAACCGATGTAAAGATCACATAAATCGCTAATTTTAACATACAATGAATAGAGAAAATCGGGACCAGGTGATTTCCGTAACAATAAGCGATTCAAAACATTAACCGTTATCACATTAACCCTTTAAAGGACAGTGGTTTCGTAGTGAAACCACCTATTAACATATTTTTTCTTCCTTTTAAAGATATAATAATGATTTTTTCGGATTTTTTTTGATACTTCAAACTATTAATGAATGGTATCACTAAGCACAATCTATTTTTCTCTTTAAAAGATACTTGTTTAAAATGGCAAAAAAAATCAGGTATTTGATTTCTCTCCGTCATGACCTCAAATAAATATATCTACCCAAAACATTTTTTTATATATAGTTTAGCTATCTATCTGTTACATTTCTTTAATGATAATTATGCAGTTTCTTAAATATTTACATTTTAAGAGTGTATTATTTTTGAGCTGTACAAGGGGGTAGATAGTTTCACAGTTAAAACCCACCACCTTACTGCAAACAAATTTTAATATTTTTCACACATTTCACATATGTAATGTTCATAGATAACATATGTAATGTTTATAGCCCAATTCTCTTAAATATCAAAGAATTTTCAGTAGTGACCTTTAAAAGGGTTAAAGACATACGAATGGATTTTTTAAAATTTTCTATGTTTATGACTTTTTGACTTTCAGCAGATGAAAACACTACACTTTATTCATTTTTCCATTTGAAATATACATTTTTAAACTTGCTTTACCCAGAAAATTCAAAATTCAATTTATCTTGTGACCCCAAATATCTATATTTATCCAAATAACACTTAAAAACTGTTGAGGTATTTTATTATTATACACTTTTAAGATAATTATTCATTGTACTCCTACCTTAATAAAAATTTAAAAGAAAGTATTATTTTCACAAAATACAAAGGGATGGTTTTGCATTTAAACCAGCCTTCTAACCATTCTTCTTCCTAATGAATGCACATTTTTTTCATGTATTTTACATTTATAAGGTTTATAGGTAACATTTATAAACAAATATCATTAAATCCTATGAAATTTATATTAGTGTCCTTTAAAGGGTTAAGCGGAGTCTACTGTATATATTTCTGTGTGCGTGTATGGTGTATGTTATGTGTGCTAATACAGCAACTCAATTTTGTGGTAAGATTGATAAATGAAATTTATTATGTAGTATTTAAATAACTTCTTAGAAATCCTGTTTCCAACCTGAAAATCAGAAGATTTTTATTAAGTTTCTTACCATTCTACTCTATTTTATAAAACTACAATGGAAGTACATTTTAGATGGTAATAGGGTATTTTTATGATTACTTATAAAGACCATTCGGTTTAATCACACATAACGGCAACTGCCCCAACCATATTTTAAGTTACACCTACAAATTGAAATGTACGAAAGTTGATAAACCTATTTTTGGGCAGTTCTCATTTCTTACTAGATTTTTACGAGTATTTGCTGGCAATTTATTAAGGGAAATTCCTACAATATGATACTATTCTATATCCAACAAATAGTGTTTCTTACTATCGGAATTATTAAACATCCCAAAGTTTGGACTCTTAAACGTTTGAGTGCAGTAAAAATTAAGAAAAGAAAGATTGCAGAGTACATACGATACGTGAAAATTCAAGAACTGTGTTTATGGTTTAGCTTTTAGCACACTAACAAACAATGAATTTCCGAAGAATAACAGAAATGTTTATGTTCTTTTACAACAAAATTATAATTTCCAATAAATTTACAACAAAATTATAATTTTTTAAATATTATTAAACAGTTCTTCTGTAGAATTTTCTAAATTAAAAAAGATGTAGCAACAAGGTACTTACTCACAAGATATCCTTCATACGCTATCGGTGAAACTTGATATGTAGGAAATGTTGCTCTAATCTAAATGGTTAGGATAAGATCCCCGTGTAGACATTATTATCAAACAAATTCATGTAATTAAATTACCTCTCAGCTCAAAGTTCTCAATTTTGTAGTGGAACATTTTAAGGTCACCAGTAATTGAAAAATTAATAAGCTTTTTAGGTATGTTCTAGATAATATATTTAGAAAACTGTATACATTCATTTCCCATTTTAAAATTTGTTAATACTGCAGTTTTCTTATCATTATGGTAGGAAGGGTCAGTTAGTTTTAAATTCCCAGATACTTCAGGGTACTAATATAAAATGTATATCTCCTCTAAAGCATTTTTCTAAAAGTATGCAAACCTCTACTTTACAATAGGAAGGTTAAAATAATAATAATAAAGTTTTATTTGCTAATTTACTTGCTAATTTTACAGAATTTTATGTATCACAGATCTAAACAGTAAATGAGTATGTTTAAAATAATCAGATGGATAGATAAAGATAGTTCAGTTGCAGAGTAATTTAGTAAGATCGTTAATTCATTCATATTTATAGGCAGATATACCGATTAAGCATTCTCATATGAAAAAGGGATTCAAATTATATGTGAAAACAATTTCTTAATTTCATATTTCAATTTTTCAATGAATAGTTTTGTCCAGATGATATATATATATATATATATATATATATACCGGGTGATCCAAAAGTCAGGACAAACTTTAAAAATTAATAATTCGAAAACGAATAAAAATAAAAATATACACTTTGCACCAAACGAATGGAAAAGAAACCGGTTTTGTGTGGCAACGCAAGGAAAATAATTTCGTTGGCGAACAACAGATGACGCTGTCATATTTTTGATGTAGGACTGGTACCACTAGCAAGACTGAAGGTGCCATCCACCAAAATATATCTGCCATAACGCAAGACATGCTACTAAATGCTGTAAACAGTGTGGTAACTCGTCTCACGGCTGTAGTTTTGAATGATGGACAGCACATTGAATATTTACTGTAGTACTAATTAACTGTAATTAAGTTGACTTGTAAGTTGTCAACATTTCTTCATTTGTAAATCATCTATTGGTGCTATAAAACACCATAGCGCCATCTGTTCGTTGCTAACACAACTATTTTTTTTTCGTTGCCAGACAAAATTCGGTTTCTTTTTCATCCGTTTGTTGCAAACCGCATGTTTTTATCTTCATTCGTTTTCGAATTATTCATTTTTAATGTTCGTCCTGATTTCGGGATCACCCGGTATATGCATATAAATCATCATGAGATGCCATTGCAAATTTACCATCGTCATTTACGAAGTATTTTTCAAAGTAACTACCGTGAGATGCAATGCATTTGTCCCAATGATCTGCCCACTTATTATTCTGCCGTTTATTAAAAGTTATTAAAAATTAGTTCCGAAACTTTTATACAAGCTTTGTTTTTAAAACGGCTCCCTTTCCACGGTTTTTTGATCTAAGGAAAGATAATGCACATGCTGCCCAATTAGGACTACCGTATATTTTCACTTATAAAGCGACCTTCAGATAAGACGAGGTATAAATTTTCAGCCAATTTTTACAATTTGATCATATATCCGCCATATAAGGCAACCCTAAAATTATCAATAATATTGTAATGCATAGATATACGGAACCAACAAATTTTATTTTTTAGCACCTTGCAACACCACATTGGGATTGTTGCACTGATTAATACTGCATACTTGTTTATGAAATTATGTCCTATTCGTAGTTATTCGACTTGGAAACTATGCGACTAGTTATGAGCTTGGAGAAACAGTGATATGTAGCCTCTAGACTATGGCCAATTGTTCACCACTTCCGGATGGTGACCTTGAACGATGGTTCATGGGTTGCATCCACACGCTAGGACACTAAATGAGCCGAGCCCATTGATTCGTCCATAGCGTCTACTGCTCGCTTTAGTTGCGCATCTGGCTGCCTTTGATCTTTGGAGAATACCGCCTCCGAAGCCATTGTCCGTCAAGACTATTTTATCGTCTGCCACCATCGGCCACGATATGCCAAAGACCCTTCAGACGGTGATAATGTCTTGCAGTGGACCACAGTGGAGAGGCCTATAAAATCGTTTAAAAAGTGTGGGATTTCTAATGGTATGGATGTCACTGAGGACGATATGTTATGAGATTCTGATGACTACGCAGAATTCGACTCATTAGGTACAGAATGAAGCCCATATGATGAACTCAACAATGAAAGTAGAATGTACTTGAGCCCTCAGATGATGAATGTGAGGATCTTGCAGGATTCTAAAAACATTGGTGAGTGATTTCATTAATTTTATAATGGGGTTTTGCAATCAACATTTTTTTTGTACCTATCGTACAAGATAACCTCGGATTTTGAGGGGTCATTTTTAGGCTT
>CM063506.1:50246876-50484376 GCA_032207245.1 Pardosa pseudoannulata | reverse complement strand
AGGTACCCCCTTTTACATACATTTTGAAATTGAGATTAGGTCCTCTTATATTTACATAATTACTTAAGTATTAAAAAATTATTGTCAGAACTAATTTAGAAGATGTTGATAAAGCATATTTTATGAAAAATTAGCTTCAGTTTTGTATGTACATAGATGTATATATATTATAATTAATTTACTTTTTTTATATTAAGATAGTTTCGGATGCTGTTAATTTAGCTTTTAGTTTAATTTCATATCTTATGTCTGTAGTTTCTCAGAACCTGTGGTTAAATTTAGTACCAAATTACTTTTACACAACGCAATCAAAATAAAATCTCACTATACATTTGATCACATGTTAATACTCAAATAAAAAACGAGGACTACAAGACAATTGTTACAATATATACATATACAAATCCTACAAAGTAGTTCAGAATATAGGTATCACAATGTACTAAAATAAATACAAATAGGCTAGAATTTTTCTACAATTTTTAAAGTCTTTATACTGACAGCGAAAATTTTGCTGATAATTTATCCTAAATAGGTTTTTAAATTGATAATCAGTTTGAAAATCAGTATTCTTAAGTTCTACATATCTATTATGCATATTTACTCTAAAAAGGGAATTTATGTTTCTATTAAAAATATTATCTAACACTTATTTTTTTAGTAATAAATTACAACAAATGCGATGTAAATATACATACAATATATAAACCCCACGTTAGCATGTTGCTAAAATTTTAAGTAAATTTTCAGTTATAACAATTTTTTTTTAAAATCAGGATCATAATTTTCATTAAAATGCCGGTTCTCACTAAAATTGAATAATCCGAGTACTAATCAGCGATTAGCCTCTTTATATTTATGTAGCACATAACTGCTTATTAGCTTTAATCGAATATGGTGAGATTGGATGTAAGAATTATCGAGGCGATTAAGTAAGTCTCGCAGTTAGCAAATGCAGTGCAGAAAGTCTAAAGAAAAAAGATTACGTTACGTAAACAGTTACGTTAAAAATTATTACATTTAACATATTGATAAAAAGTTTAATTACAATGTTAATATTAGTAATTAATAAAAATAAGCAAAAGTAAACATTTATACCAATACTTGAATAATTATTCGGGATTGAGTTATCAGAAATTATATGTATCTACGATGAGCCAATAAATATAATCCATTGACGGAATATTGATAGAGAAATAAGATAAACGTTGATAAAACATATCAATTAAATGATACAATTAAAAAGAAATCTATGTTTGGGAAATGTTTTTTAAAAAATATTTGAAAACATCTGTTAGTATCACGTTGTTTTTATGTATCGTTGCATTTAAATAAAAATGCATCAAAATTTAAACAAAATTGGCTTGTCTTTTTTGAAGTTCATACGAACTGAAAAAAATGAAAAATTGAAGACAAAACCAATGCGATAATTCTGATAAACCATCTGTGGTAACACAGTTTTACATGATTTGAAAAGTTTGGATCCCGTGCAAGAATTTATCTATATCATCATTACACGTGAACAGTTACATTAAAAAAATATTAAATTTAACATATTGATAAAAACTTTAATTACAATGTTAATATTAGTAATTAATAAAAATAAGCAAAGGACAAAATTTCTGAATAATTATTCATGATTGAATTATCAGAAATTATATGTATCTACGATGAGCCAATAAATATAATACATTGATGGAATATTGATAGAGAAAGAAGATAAACGTTGATAAAACATATCAATTAAATGATGTAAATAAAATGAAGTCTATGATTGTGAAATATTTAAAAAAAATATTTGAAAATATCTATTAGTATCACGTTGCTTTTAACTAAAAATACATGAAAATTTAAACAAAACTGACTTGTCCTTTTTAAAGTTCAAGCTAACTGAAAAAAATAAAAAATCGAAGACAAAACAAATATCGATAAATCTGATAAAGCATGCGTGGTAACACAGTTTTACATAATTTGAAAAGTTAGGGTCCCGTGCAAGAATTTATCTATATCATCATTACACTTGAACAGTTTCATTAAAAAAATATTACATTTAACATATTGATAAATAGTTTAATTACAATGTTAATATTAGTAATTAATAAAAAATAAGCAAAGGTCAAAATTTATGCCAATACTTGAATAATTATTCATGATTGAATTATCAGAAATTATATGTATCTACGATGAGCCAATAAATATAATCCATTGACGGAATATTGATAAAGAAATAAGATAAACGTTGATAAAAACTAAATGATACAATTAAAAATAAGTCTATGATTGTGAAATATTTTTTAAAAAAATATTTGAAAATATCTATTAGTATCACGTTGCTTTTAAATAAAAATGCATGAAAATTTAAACAAAACTGACTAGTATATTTTAAAGTTCAAGCGAACTAAAAAAAATAAAAAATCGAAGACAAAACAAATGCCGATAATTCTGATAACGCATCTGTGGTAACACAGTTTTACATGATTTGAAGTGTTTGACGGGTCCCGTGCAAGAATTTATCTATATTATCATTACACGTGAGTTAAAAATGTTATTAGTAAAACTCCAAAGGTTTATACCCAGAATTACACCAAAACTTATCCTTTTTCCTAGATTTATGTGCAGAGAAAGCTATAAAAGAAAACAAAGTCACGTTCTGGAAACGCATGCTCATGACTGTTTAAAAATTCGTATAAATTAAAATGTCCTCATCGTTGTCATGAATTGCAGGAAAAAGCAAAAAGAATATTTGATCTGAAGTCTTAATATTTATGTATTTGAAGTATTTATTTATAATATAAAGGGCTTAAAATCGAGTATCAAAAATCTATCTTTATATATTTCAGTTGAATACAATTTTTTGCTGAATTAAGCAGCCATTGTGTCATATAAAATATAGGGCAATATTTTTCTTCATAACTACACAACAGCCAAATTATGAATATATAATATACCAGGGGTTGGCATTGCCTTGGTTGCTAGATCCAGAAATTATATTATAGAAGCTTTCAATTTATTAGAAGCTGAGGATAGTAAATTAGGCTTAAAAATAAACGAAGATAACACAAAAATTTTGGAAACATCCCAGAGTACACCTAATCTAAACTAATTTACAGTTGGAGGATGCACCTTTGAAATAGTTTCACAGTTCAAATATCTTGGAACAAACATCCCACTAATAATGACTTGAACATACAGATAAACAACAGGATCGCCATGTCAAATAAATGCTATCATGGCCTTAAAAACCAATTAAAATCTCGATTTATAAGTTTAAAAACGAAAATTAACATTTATAAAACTCTACTTCGACCTATTCTGCTCTATGGAAGTGAATGCTGGGCAATAACCAAATTGCATGAAAATAAATTGCTGGCTTTTGAAAGGAAAATCTTAAGAAAAATATTTGGTGCAGTTCAAGAGAATAATTTTTGGAGACCCTTATTCAATTTTAAAATTTATAAAAAATATAAGCAACCTCATTTTGTTAAAGTCATAAAAATCAATAGACTGCGATGTCTTGGACACCTATTCCGACTCGATGACATAAACCCAGTAAAACAGCTCACTTTCACTAATCCCATGGGGCAGAGGAAACGAGGAAGACCACCAATCAGGTGGCTGGACTCAGTAGAGAGGGACATAACTACTGTCAAAAAGGGAAACTGGAGGAGTCTTGCAGCAGATAGGAACGGATGGAAAAACCTGCTTGGGACAGCCTTGACCTGTAACAGGCTGCAGTGCTTTAGAAGAAGAAGAATATACCAGGGGTGGCCAAGTTCCTTGATAGTCCGAGACATTTTTCAAAATTGGAAATTTTTCACTAGCCGCAATTATATACGTATTTAAAAGGTATGCAAAAACTGTATTAAAAATTTTTTTTACAGAAATTATATTTATTGAAAATCATTTGTAAGTTCTTCGTCCTTTAATTTTTCAAGAAAATTTTTGAATAGTCGATGATGCTTTGCTGTGGTGCGAATGTAATTTACAATGTGTTCCACTATTTTCATAACATCAGGATATTTTAAATATTTTGTAATGAGATATTCTCGGTGAATTATGCTGTGAATCGGTATGAATTGATTAATTTCAGAATCATCTCTTAAAGGCCAAATAAGACCGATTTTCTTACCCAGCATTGCCGGAGCTCCATCAGTTGTAATAATGTTTTAAAATATGATAACACAAAAATGAAAAGGGAACTCGGGTAGATTTATCGAGAGTCACAAATAATCCTTCAAAGAGCCGGATGTGGCTCGCGAGCCGCAGGTTGGCCTCCCCTGTTCTATAGCAATTAGTAAAGCGACTGTATCATAAGCGACCGATTTTGTGAACAGATCTAACTATACTGCAATATTTGAGTTACAAGTAGTGAATTATGAAACACTGAATAAGAACATGCTTCATGTTGGAAATTTGGTATTAAAAGTTAATAATTAGTTTTAATAGAACTGTTGTATAAAAGGAGAAATAGATAGTGTACAAAGTACAAAGAGAATGAAATATAGGTACAGCAGTTAATGTATGATATATATACTTATTTTATTTCTTAAATACCTATTTTTAATATACATATATCATACAACTGCAGAAAGAAGGGGAAATTATTCCTTGTATAACACATACCTTATGTTTTGCCCTAATTTTTTGAAAAAAAGTTCACGTTATACACGAGTAAATACAGCATTAGATACGTTGAAATTTAAAAAAAAACTTAATATTTTTATTTCAAAATAAACGTTATTCTTTATATAATGATTCATTTATGTAAAAAGTAACCATTATATCCTTAAAAATAAAAGAAGTTTGTAAATTATCAAACAAATATTTTATCAAATGTTTCTTGTGAATTTGTAAGCAATAAAAAAACATAGTTGACTTTTCTATCTGTGATTCGTCTTTTCAATAGAGCGAAAGATTCCAGCCCTCTATAATGAATACAATTTTAAATTTAACCTCCGTTCCACTTTTATTCAAAGCCAGCTATCGAATTGAGCGTCTTCCATCTTAATCACTTACGTAATTTCATCCCAAGTAATTTTTCATCACCTCCGGATTTCGTCTTGAAACAAATTTTCTTAAAATAATTCCACTTGCTTTTATCGCTCTCTGCCAACGACTTGATTATTTTTGACTAAAACAATGAGGTGTTAACTTTTGCTTGTTGTCTAGTTTCGCATAAAATTAGTTTTAAGCTATGCCTCTACCGTCCTTCAAGGTACTTTCTCTTCTAGGATTAAAAGGTCAAACAAAGCAAATGATCTCGACAACTGCGATTTCCGTATTACCTTCTTACGACAAGAAAATTCCACGTCAATCAAACCAAAATATTGGATATTAATGTCAAATACAAATGAATCTTAATCTATGGTTTCAGTAATATTTATTTCTCCTCCTTGATTGTTTAATTCATTTGATTCCGAATTTATTTCTACATAATTATTATACAGTAAAAAATCACTAGCGCAATGCCCTACACAATGATTAGGATTAAAAGGTCAAACAAAGCAAATGATCTCGACAATTGCGATTTCCGTATTACCTTCTTACGACAAGAAAATTCCACGTCAATCAAACCAAAATATTGGATATTAATGTCAAATACAAATGAATCTTAATCTATGGTTTCATTAATATTTATTTCTCCTCCTTGATTGTTTGATTCCTAATTTATTTCTATATAATTATTATGCAGTAAAAAATCACTAGAACAATGCCCCACATAATGATAAGGATTAAAAGGTCAAACAAAGTAAATGATCTCGACAATTGCGATTTCAGTATTACCTTCTTACGACAAGAAAATTCACGTCAATCAAACCAAAATATTGGATATTAATGTCAAATACAAATGAATCTTGATCTATGGTTTCAGTATTATTTATTTCTCCTGTGTGATTGTTTGATTCATTTGATTCTGATTTCATTTATATATAATTATTACGCAGTAAAAATTCACTATAGCAATACTCCACGCAATGATAAACCTCACTATAACGACGATAGTTTTCGGTTCCGTTAAATTTGCTTGCCATATAATCTAAATATTTCCCCGATTTAACGATATTACTTACCGCAAAAAAAGTCTGTAACACGATAATTTTGACCGGAATGATCCCTTTTTCCGGTCCTATATAACAATATTTTAGTTTGGAGAGCTATGATTTACTTTTGTGTTACACGAGGGCTAATGAGACAGGAACCTACTGTTTATAGCTTATTACAAATGAATGCGAACATCCATGCCAATAGGGGAATTCAGCCCATGAACATCAGTACCGAAGAACAGCACCCTACCCATCATGCCATATTTTAGATTTTAGATACTTTAAAAATATTTTATTATTGTGTCAGAAATATATAAAACCATAAATGTATAAAACATAACTGAAGTATTTTAAATTCAAATTATATCTCCCTCGATATGGTGTTGTACCTCTATTAAACGGAATGTTTATTGGTTCCCCTACGTACTGTTGTATAGAGGTTTTACTGCCCCTACCCATCTAGCCATATTTTAGATTTTAGATATAAAAATATTAAAATTTTAGATTATAAAAATTATTATTGTTCCATAAATATAATAAATGTAATAAATGTTGTGTCATAAAACCAAACGTAACTGAAGTATTTCAAATTAAAATTATATCTCCCTCGATATAGCGTTATACATCTCTTAAACGGAATGTTTATTGGTTTCCCTACGTACTGTTGTATACAGATCTTACTGTACCCTACCCATCTGGTCATATTTTAGATTTTAGATAGTTTAAAGAAATTTATTATTGAGTCACAAATATATAAAACCAAACATAACTGAAGTATTTTAAATTCAAATTATATATCCCTCGCTATAGCTTTATACCTCTCTTAAACAGAAAATCCATTGGTTTATCTACGTACTGCTGTGTAGAGTGTACCCTACCCATCTGGTCGAATTTTAGATTTTAGATAATTAAAAAAAAATATTATTGTGTCATAAATCTATAAAACCAAACATAACTGAAGTATTTTAAATTCAAATTATATATCCTTTGATATAGCGTTATTCCTCTCTTAAACGGAATGTTTATTGGTTTCCATACTTACTGTTGTATAGAAGTTTTGCTGTATCCTACCCATCTGACCATATTTTAGATTTTAGATACTTTAAAAAATGTATTATTGAGTGATATATATAAAACCAAACATGAATGAAGTATTTTAAATTCAAATTATATACCCCTTGACATAACGTTATACCGGAATGTTTATTGGTTCCGCTACGTTCTGTTGTATAGAGGTTTCACTGTAGTCTACCCATCTGGCCATCTTTTAGATTTTAGATAATTAAAAAAATTTATTATTTTGCCACTATATAAAACCAAACATAACTGAAGTATTTTAAATTCAAATTATATATCCTTCGATATAGCGCTATATCTATCTTAAACGGAATGTTTATTGGTTTCCCTACATACTGTTGTATAGAAGTTTTACTGTACCCTACCCATCAAGCCATATTTTAGATTTTAGATACTTTAAAAATTTTATTATTGAGTCGTAAATATATAAAACCAAACATAACTGAGTTTTAAATTCAAATTATATATCCCTTGATATAACGTAATACCGAAATGTTTATTGGTTCCCTTACGTACTGTTGTATAGAGATTTTACTGTACCCTACCCATCTGGCCATATTTTAGATTATAGATACTTCAAAAAATTTATTATTGAGTCATAAATATATAAAACCAAACATAACTGAGTTTTAAATTCAAATTATATATCCCTTGATATAACGTAATACCGAAATGTTTATTGGTTCCCTTACGTACTGTTGTATAGAGATTTTACTGTACCCTACCCATCTGGCCATATTTTAGATTATAGATACTTCAAAAAATTTATTATTGAGTCATAAATATATAAAACCAAACATAACTGAGTTTTAAATTCAAATTATATATCCCTTGATATAACGTAATACCGAAATGTTTATTGGTTCCCTTACGTACTGTTTTATAGAGATTTTACTGTACCCTACCCATCTGGCCATATGTTAGATTTTAGATACTTTAAAAAATTTTATTATTGTGTCATAAATATATAAAACCAAACATAACTAAAGTATTTTTAATTCAAATTATATATCCTTCGATATAGCGTTATACCGAAATGTTTATTGGTTCCCTTACGTACTGATATAGAGATTTTATACCTCTCTGGCCATTGTATTAGAAAGTTCATTGTTGTCATAAATATATAAAACCCTACGTATTGTTTAATCGAGTTATATACTCGATATAGCGTTATACCTCTCTTCATTGTATTGAAAGTTCATTGTTTCACCTACGTATTGTTGTATCGAGTTTTTACTGTATTAAACATTAGAATTCATATCCTATCACGCGATATCACAGAATGAGAAAGAGTTTTATTCGTTGATACCGGACACTGTAGATTTAGACTACACCAGAATTGCGAAAATTTTATCAAAAAGGAGGAATATTTCTCCTACAATTCATGTTTCTAAGCAAGGTAAACATATTCATACACCTAATTCCTGATAAAGAAATTATTTTCTTCCCGACTTATATTTTGAGCCAAAGCAAGGTATGAGATAAATTAACGTTGTCGGTCAACGTTAAATAACAGTACATGAATGTTAATTTTATATTTTACAGTGTGCAATAAACAGTGGACACCGCTTAATGTGATCGGTTTGGGACACCGTAATTTTGATAACAATAACCGATTGATAACAATAACAGCAAAATTAGATAAATTTACCCCCCCCTTAAATTCACAAGCACTAAATTTCAAAACAGAATGAAAACACACGCCTTATATTTATGTATTGCATATTATCCTTTAAAACATAAAAATTATGTATACATAATAAAAAAATTGGTCAATTATTGACTGTGTACAATTTTTTCTAAGAAGCTCATTGATAAATTGTTCGTAATCATAATCAACCTGTCATAACGATTTAAAATTTCGATCTTTCGCTTTAATGTTAAATCCTTTCGCTTTCTGGCTTCCATATCGACAAGCTGCATGTAAGCGAGCAAGGCATAAAATGTGTATCAGCTCCTTCTCAGTTTCGATAAGAATGTGTTGCCGAATTGCTTATCTGACAACCATTGACCACCAGCAGGGTGTGCGTATTTCTGAAAAATTCTAGGAACCTGAAAATTCCCACTCCTTTGTTCATTCCCCATTTCCCTAGGTTGAAGAGGAAAATTCTCCGAAATTCATACAACAGAAAGAAAAGAATGGGTTCCTTCTGAATAGATTGTGAATATTCCTTTGCCAGTTAAAAGGAGGCTCGAAAACAGATCCCATTAACCGATGTAACGATCACATAAAGCGATAATTTTAGCATACAAACGAATAGAGAAAATCGGGACCAAGTGATTTCGATAACAATAAGTGATTGATACTATTCACCGCAATCACTTTAAGCGGAGTCAGCTGTATATGTTGGATAATTCTTAATCTTATAAATGATAATGTTAACCTTATTAATGAATCTTATAATCTTAAAATCTAAATCTTATAAATGATACAAAGATATTGTATCTGAAAATAAAATTGATGTGTGTTTTAAATGTCTTCTGCAATAAGGTGTACTTTAATTTTTGGAAAAAATAAAATTTAAAATTATACGTAGATTAATAAAACCATGCTAACGTTCTAAGTTAATGGATATTTGGTAGGCGTGGAACTAACATCACATTTTCTTACTCGAAATGACGTATTATGAGAATTAAATATGTTTTTAATATACATATAATAGAGGGATAGGTAATTTTTCGCCATGATTTAAACTGCATAGTAAGGAATTTACAAAGTTAGATCCGATAAGAAAAGAACAATACTTTTGTCTAATTGTAATTCTATAAAGGCCCCTTCACACTATGGTCCACTGCAAGCCATCACCACTGTCTGGAAGGGGTATGGCTTATCATGGTCGATAGTGGCATACGATTAAATAGCCTTGGCGGACGATGGCTTCCGAGTCGGTTTTTCTCCAAACATCATATGTAGCTCCACACTATGGCCAATTGTTCACCACTTCCTGTTGGTGAATGTGGACAATGGTTCACGGGTTGTATCCACACGCTGGGCCACTAAATGAGCCGAGGTCGCGGATTCATCCATAGGGTCTACTGCGCACTTTAGTTGCGCATCTGGCTGCCTTTGGTCTTTGGAGAAAATCCGCCTCCGATGCCATCGTCCACCTATTTTATCGTCTGCCGCCATCGACCACGATAAGCCAAACCCCCTCCAGACGGTGGTCATGGCTTGCAGTGGGTCATAGTGTGGAGGGGCCTACAGGTAGCCAGATGCGCAACTAAAGTGCGCAGAAGACCCTATGGGTGAATCCCCGTGCTCAGCTCATTTAATGGCCCAGCGTGTGGATGCGACTCGTGAACCATCGTTCAAGGTCACCGTCAGGTACTGGTGAACAGTTGGTCACAGTGTGGAGGCTACATAAAAAATATACCCGCAGCAAAGAGCAAGCCTCCGTGATTGTTACATAATAAAAATGTGCTGAATTTTTTCTTGAACTTGATAAAACTATATTCGAATAAGTTGGTTGTCGTGATTTCAATGTATGTACCTGCTGAAAAAAGTAAAATTATAGACAAGGATCAAAAATTCGGGAATTGTCAATCAAAATGACAAAATTATAAATTAATAATTTAAAGGAAATATTATAAATTTCTCCGTATGGATCGTTCGATTAATCTGGTTCCGAATTTATTCTCTTAGAACCAACATTTCTTTCGGCATTCAGTTCTCCTGGTTAATTCATTTTCCCGCGTCTAACGTCAAAATGTTCATATCATTCTTTCAATGTGTGACGTGAATAATAAATTTATTCATAGGTCTCCATTTTACCCACTTTCGTCATCCATTTTATTGTAACTATCGTTTTCCCGTATTAAGAGTTTTCCATTTCTCTTCCAGTGGAAAACGATTGATCCAGTTTCTACTGTATTCCATAAATAAGCTAACATTTCTTGTTACATAAAGAGGACACAGAACTTTTTCATTTTTTTTTAAATCAAGGAATTGCAAAACACTTTGTTTTATATTTTAAAAAAGTTATATTTATCAAAGTAAAGTTTGTTTAATAACTCATTTAATTAGAATATTAAATTCGTAAACAATTTAAAAGTTTAAACTTTCATAACTTTCTCAAATGTTAATATTTTCCTTTTCAGATATATTAAAATTCAGGGAATTGCAAAACACCTTGTTTTGTATTTTAAAATGTTATATATCAAAGTAAAGTTTGTTTGATAACTCATTTAATTAGAATATTAAATATGTAAACAATTTAAAAGTTTAAATACTCATAACTTTCTCAAATGTCGGTATTTTTATTTTCTGGTATATTAAAATTGTGTATTCTACATAAAACTGTAGATGGATTGTCAGATATTTCAAAAATTATATTTTATAACACAAAATGCTACATCAGTACTTACAGTACTGTAGAAAACTTGAAATTCTTGCATATATTTGTGTGTAAAATTTCTGCCATTTTTTAAAAGTTTTTTTCTATTTATTAATAAAAACCTGTATAAAATATTAAAAATTTATATATTACTTTACTTATATATTGTGTCCAATGAATTTTTTCAGAAAAAAATTGTATACCGTTTCAATGCTGACAGACTGCAAAGGGCAAAGTTTAGGAGCTAATTGAGAATAAAATTAAGAAAAAAGAATAGAAAGCGTTTCTTAAAAAATATTTTTTTTTACTATAGAACTTATGAATGAGGCATAACTACACAAACTCGATTGATAAAGACAGATAAAATTCTTCACTAGCTATTCACGAGCATGATTTACCTCAAGCGATCACGAATGGATATGACTAAAATTCAGTGTCAGCAGATACATATCTAAATATGGTTATCGCTCTAAACAATTCTAAAGCCCAATGTTCCCAATAAAGAAATTATTACTTTTACTAATAAAAGAAATTTCTTTGTATTTTCGTAATCTGTATTATATTTTAACTACAATACTACATTATTATACTTACTGAAGTATTCTTTGATTGCAAAAGTCTTTCTTTGATTGCAAAAGAAGATGTATAAGTTAATAACAATCGTTGAATTTAATTAGTATTTTACTTTTCTAAATAATTCTAAAGCCCAATGTTCCCTATAAAGTAATTATTACTTTTACTAATAAATGAATTCCGTTTTATTTTAGTAATCTGCATTATATTTTAACTACATTATTACATTATTGTGCTTACTGAAATATTCAAAATTTTTTTTCAGAGTTAATCCTTTCTTTGATTAGAAAAAGAAGTTGTGTAAGTGAATAGTTATCATTATATTTGATTAGTGCAACGCTCTAAACAATTCTAAAGGCCAATGTTCCCAAATAAAGAAATTATTAGTTTTACTAATATACAAATTCCGTTTTATTTTAGTAATCTGCATTATATTTTAACTACAATACTACATTATTATACTTACTGAAGTATTCATATTTTTCTTCAGAATTAATCCTTTCTTTGATTGCAAAAGAAGATGTATAAATTAATAATAATCATTGAATTTAATTAGTATTTTATGATTCTAAGCAATTTTAAAGCCCAATGTTCCCAATAAAGAAACTATTAGTTTTACTAATAAAAGAAATTTCGTTTTATTTTAGCAATCTGTATTATATTTGAGCTACAATACTACATTATTATACTTACTGAAATATTCATGTTTTTCTTCAGAATTAATCTTTTCTTTGATTAGAAAAGAGGATGTATAAGTTAATAATTATTATACTTGATTAGTGTTTTATCGATATAAACAATTCTAAAGCCCAATGTTCCCAATAAAGAAATTATTACTTTTACGAATAAATGAATTCCGTTTTATTTTAGTAATCTATACTATACTTTAACTACAATCCTACATTATTATACTTTCTGAAGCTTTCATATTTTTCTTCAGAATTAATTCTTTCTTTGATTGCAAAAGAAGATGTTTAAGTTAATAATAATCATTGCATTTAATTAATATTTTATGACTCTAAACAATTTTAAAGCCCAATGTTCCCACTAAAGAAATTATTAGTTTTACTAATTGACAAATTCCGTTTTATTTTAGTAATCTGCATTATATTTTAGCTACAATACTACATTATTATATTTACTGAAATATTCATGTTTTTCTTCAGAATTAATCTTTTCTTTGATTAGAAAAGAGGATATATAGGTTAATAATTATCATTGTATTTGATTAGTGTTTTATCGATCTAAACAATTCTAAAGCCCAATGTTCACAATAAAGAAATTATTACTTTTACTAATAAACGAATTCCGTTTTATTTTAGTAATCTGCATTATAGTTTAACTACAATACTACATTATTGTGTTTACTGAAATATTCATATTTTTTCTTCAGAATTAATCCTTTCTTTGATTAGAAAAGATGTATAAGTTAATAATTATCATTGCATTTAATTACTGTTTTATCGCTCTTAGCTTTTCTAAAACCAATGTTCCCAATAAATAAATTATTAGTTTTACTAATAAACGAATTCCGTTTTATTTTAGTAATCTGTATTATAGTTTAACTACAATACTACATTATTGTGTTTACTGAAATATTCATATTTTTTCTTCAGAATTAATCCTTTCTTTGATTAGAAAAGATGTATAAGTTAATAATTATCATTGCATTTAATTACTGTTTTATCGCTCTTAGCTTTTTTAAAGCCCAATGTTCCCAATAAAGAAATTATTACTTTTACTAATAAACGAATTACGTTTCATTTTAGTAATTTTTTAGTAATATTTAGTAATATTTCGTAGTATCTATTTTATTTTTAGTTTAAGTTTATAATTACCATTGCATTTCATTGGTGTTTGTGATTGGAATGTTTCATAGTGTTTTTGAAAATTATTAACCTAGAGTTATGAAATTTTATGCGTATATAAATGAAAGTAAAACACAGTAAAAATATATTTTAATCAGATGAGCTTTAGAAAGTTTTAAATATGTCAGAGGCACTTGTATGTTAAGCATTCGCCAGTGCAATGCAGGAATTGGTTGACCATTTAATTAGGGGGAAGGGGGCAACATATAGGCAGTCATATTTACTTCCTATGAACAGGGTCTAGCATTTTTTTCGCCATAGACAATATCTCCTATGGCTCTTCTAGCGTAAGACCTCCAAATGTTAAAACTTTAAAATTTAAGGTAAAAGAAAACATAATTGTAAAAGAATAATTTTATAATAAATTAAATGGTATAATAATAGAATTAAATTATATAAATAGAATTAAATTAAGAAAAAAACTAATGTAGGTTTAAGGATAATGTCAACGCCTCGCGCGTCTCCGGCTGCACTTTTTGAAGTCTGCACGCCTCGTTCTATACCTGCCCGCCTATTTTTATTGGAGCAGGTATCTTGGGTTCGATTAAAGCCTATGTGGCCGACGATGAAGCACAGCAGCGACAAAACTCTGGGTTAAACATTTATTATTAAGAAGATTTGTTAAAATATATGTACACTTCAAATCATACTCAAAACACAGGGCTCAAGTAAGACCGAGGACAAAAATAAACTGTGCCGAGCTGGAAAACACCTCCCTCGGTCTCAGCTCCTTTCACAAGAAGGTCCGTTCTCTCTCGATCCGCGCGGGCATCTCTCCTCTCCTCTTCGCGAGGGGCCGGGGTGGCATCCCCCCCCCTTGGTCAAGTTTTCGCCTCCACGGGAAAATGTCCTTCTCCGCAGCTGGCGCGGGCGGGGTCGCATCTCTCGCCCCCCTCCTGTAGAACATGCATGGAACAGGGCTTGCCCACCCCCTCTCGGTGTGTCCGTCTTCGGCCGCCGAAAAAAAACCAGGGGCCCATGTAACACCAACTCGAGTCTTGAGTCTAGTATTACAGATAATCTCTTCACTGGAAAATAAAATTTGCATTTTCTTTTCAAGCTAACGTTAACAAATTTATAGACTAAATCTAGTAACTAATATATAGATACACTCCTACCAAGCCTGTTTACGATTGTTATACTTTAGTTTAGTTGACAGCTCTAGGACAGGGCCTGATTAAAGCACGGGCTGACTGGGCCTCCTAAAATTTGGTACTTAATTATTAAATTTTAAATAATTTAATTAACAATAATTTAATTATAATCCGAAGGGGCAGGGTACTCGGCTATACACCCAGGCACTAGGTACCTACTTTAGCCGCCTCGTAAGACCTTAATAAGCTATATTGCGACTATTCTTTCGCATTCGGTCCCCATACGGGAGAATCCACCAGGGCTTCGAACGGTAATTTTTTTTGTTCCGGTTTTCGTTCCGGTTCAACTAAAAAATGAATATCGGTTCAGTTCCGGTTTTCGCTCCGCCAAAAATAACGGTTTTCGGTTCAGTTCCGGTTTTCGCTCCGCCAAAAATAACTGTTTTCGTTTCAGTTCCAAATGAATAATTTCATTTTATGTATATTCTTATTTGTACTAAA
Source organism: Pardosa pseudoannulata (assembly GCA_032207245.1). Lineage (NCBI taxonomy): Eukaryota > Metazoa > Arthropoda > Arachnida > Araneae > Lycosidae > Pardosa > Pardosa pseudoannulata. Next base: position 50,468,885 of record CM063506.1, on the reverse strand, counting down.
AATGTAATTGTATCAAAATTTAGAAGATTTTATTCTTTTTTTAATTGGTACACTATGTGAATTGATACAAACAGCAGGTACGATAAGAGCGGCGAGCATTGGCATTGTTATCCATTATCAAAATCGCATTTGACAACTCGGTTCATGATTACCCACATTCGTCGTTTGACTCTCACATCGTGCACTTGGCCTTGCAATAATTATGTAAAAAATATATTATTTATTTAACATATGAAAATTGCCTCTAATTATTAATATATCTTCTAACGTGGTTTCACTGAGATTACTTCTGTTGTCTCGGAGAATAAATTTCAAACCTGAAAACGCTCTTTCAACAAATATCAAAATAGGAAATCGAGAAGCAGTATACATGTAATGATAATTATAAAATTGACGTTAAATTAGAAAATATTGATAAGTTGGTAACAGTAACAAAATGACTGAAAGATATATCGAACCGAAATAAACCGATATTTTTTTCGGTTCAGTTCCGGTTTTCGTTCCGACCAAAAGAACGGTTTTTTCCGGTTTTCGGTTCAGTTCCGGTTCGAAGCCCTGGAATCTACAAACTACAGTACTGAAAACTAGATCCTCATTCATTTGATAATTGTTCAGCAGCGAAGTATGAGAATACATCTAGTTCATATATAAAATTCAAGAAGACTCATGAGAAGCTGTTTATTTATTTTATATATACTTCAAATACATGTTACTAAAGACATACATTTGTACATGAATTACATTTTTTACAAATAAAAAAGTAGAATACATTAAAACAGGTAAAAGTAATAAAAACTTTTCATTTCTTACTTTCTATTTTACATTCATAAAGTACTAAAACAAAAAGAAAAATATTTGAGCTGAAAATTCTTTTTATGAAAATAGACTTTTATGCTGTTATGCTATTGCAATTTATTGTGAAAGGATTTACATTTATTTGAATATTGCCTGTACAAAATAACAGTCAAAATGAAAATAGACACGTATAGCTATATGACCTATAGTTATATAGAAAATCAAGAAAATTTTTACAATGAATGTTAAATCATTGTTCAGTAAATTAATTAACCTAACATCGATGAAATGCAAACGGAAAAATGTTAGGCTCAACAGGAAAGCTGTTTAAAGCCTCTGAGAACATATTCTTTAGAGGTATACATAGTCTCATTTACGAGATAATACAGTAGTTTAAAGATCCTTGTAACGTGAAAATGGTTGACTGTTGTAATTCCTTCCATTAGATTTGTGAACTATTGATATTCTTTTTCACTCCTTTATTTGTATTTATTCTCGAAAGCTTCTTTTAGATAATAATTAAATTCTTAATTGGGTTCAAGTATAATTTTGTTCATAAAAAGGCAAAAAATAGGTAGCACGTCGCATTTTGGTACAAGATTCCCCTGAGTACAAGCTTACTACAGATATGGTTGTTCGTAGATATTCGGAATTTGATTTAAGCTTTAGATCCCGGTCTAATAAGCCTTTGTGTAGCAAAATGGCATACCACAGCACTTTAAATCCTCTAAAATATTGTTGGAGAGGGTTAAAAAAAGGCCTATTCAATTAGCCGAACGACAGCCAAATAAGGAAGGTCGCTGCCCTTCGGTTCAGAATTAATTTGTTCGAATCACGCTGCTGTTCTGAGTGTTTGTGTTTCTTCGGGATAGATTTTAATCAGTCTCAGAAGCCCTCAGACAGCATAAAAGTAGATTTTAGCGTCCAAAACCAATCCAACCTGGTCTAATTAACTTCGTATATAAAGACTTTATCTTAAAACTCCAACCAACTCTTAAAGCTCTGCTTTTTATTACAGGAAGGATCAAGGAATTTGGATCTAACTACTAGCATATATATGTAAAGCCTATTGCAGTCTATTTTAAAAAGTAGGTTCAAGTCCCCGGAGGCCTCTTTTAAATTAATATAGACTGTAGTGTTTGTTCCAAGCCAAACGCGAAAAATCTCACAAATATTAATTCTGTGCTTTTTATGTCATATAAGTGAATTTTAGTGATCTGAGGTTTATCAAACAGTAGACTTTTAAAAAAGTATATTTTTGTTATTTATTTGAAATAAATTTATGACAAAAATCTTTTTTTTTTTTTTAATTTGTCAGAGATCGTTAATCGTTGGGATGTTTTACATCGTTGCGTCCTGTAGCATTTCGATGTGTTAACATTGTACCGATGTACTTTCCCACGATGGTCAGCACGAGCATTTACAGCTGTGGACTAAATTTCAAAGAAGAATTTAGGTGCAGCTGTTGACTTCGAGTTTTATTGGGGACGCCTGCGGAGGACTTATAGCTCACGGAGTGACACAAATGTAACGGTCAAACCGAGACAGGGATGTAGCCGTGTGATATGGGGGCAGGGGCTAAGCAATAATGTTAACTTTCACGGAAGGGGCCATTTTAATGAGCCCATCTGCATTCCCGAAGGAGATGCAGATGTGGGAAAATTTCACAAGTGATTGGAACAGAAAAAAGGGACGTTGAACCGAGGTGAAAAGGTGTGGAAAGAAAGCGGAAAAAGGACTCGATGTCGGGATTCAAGAGAGTCTGGATATCTAGATCCCGTGTGCAAGCCAGACAGCCCGGGCCAGCAATATATTCCCGAACCCACATGCGTATGATCGGCACGCCAGAATAGACGTCCAGCAAAATAACGACCGCATGCCCGCACCGACGTCCAGCCTGTTGACAGCCCCAGCCTTCTCCCGTCTAATTACTGGAGGTAAACTTAATAATATTCATAATTATTACCTGGGTCTCATAATCTTTTGATAAGGAATACTATTTCAAGAGTATTGATGGATACCAAAACCAAATTTTTGCAGGTTATGTTAAAAACTAATCAAGTGATGTATTAATTTGTAAATATTGTATATTTTAGTGTGTTTCAACTTTTAGAACGAACACTGGTGTTTGTGTTGTAAGTACATTACAACAAACATGTTTATATTTTTTGTTAACTTTATTACGCTATATCATTTATAGGCCACTTTTTAAAATATTTTTGCTTTATGGTTTATTACATTTTCAGGCTTGTAACTGCTGAGTTACTTTCAAAAAGGTGAGAAAAGTGACAATACAGAATAAGTGACCAAAAAGTGACTAAACATTGAAAAAAAAAAGTGATTTTTTCTCCTCTTCATTACAGATGCTATTATTAAGATTTTTCTGTTTATTTTAACTATAAATTAAATGATTCATGCAAGACATGATATTAGCGTCAAATACATAAAGGTTAAAAATTTTGTTTAACACAACTCAAAATTGCTTTTTATTCAAGAAAATCTATAAATTAGATTTGAATACATACAATGCATTAATTTTATAATCACAATTTTCTGCATATATTAATGATGTTTTGAAATATGTACATAGATAGATTAGAGTATCGAAACAAAAATTGTGAAAAAAAAGAAAAAGAGAAATGCGTGCTTTGACGTAAGTTACTTTAATGTATTAAATGTACATTTCAGTACAAATGCAGATTTCAGGAACTTCTTTACGAATTTTTAAAATAACTCAATTCTTGAAACCATACGACTAATTACATTTTAATAAGAAAAATAAGATTAGAGCGTCACATTTTTGGTCCTTTATTAGAATATTTTGTTTTTAATTCAGATTTTCTTTTTTCGACAACAGACTTGCTGTGATACACCATGAAAAAAGTGACTAAGTGACTGTTTACTTAAAAAAAGTGACTAAAAGTGAGCAATTGTAATAACAGTGACTAAGGTGAGAAAAGTGACGGAATTGCATTCCTGCATTTTGCAGATTTTTATACTAGTTCTATAGTTTGTGTATGCATTTCAAATTTTCATTATTTGAAAACAAATTACTTCAAGTCATCAAAATCATTTGTTTTTAAATAGTCAGTGAAACATTTAAAAGAGAAATTTATCGCAAAGTCACAAACTACCATAATACCCTTCGCATTCAATGTCATGATTACAACAGCCAATAGACAAACAATAAAGTGCCCTTCCGTTTGAAATTAAAGCTAGAGTTGTCATAAGTTGAGATGTGCCCTGCTGAGTGAAATCGCCTTATTGTAGAATTTAAGAGTGAGAATTTTTGCAGAATGTAAAAGTACTTTTAGATCGCAATTATCACTGAATTATTATTTAATTTTGACAAACAGAAATATATAAATAAAATTGAAAAGCTGTGGAAAGCAGTAAAATTACAGACATATTTAAATGGTTTTTTGTTTCATGAAATAGAATTGATTTTATCCCAGTAAGCTCCATGATATGATAAACTAGCAATATTCTGAAATATTAGAATTTTAGAGCCTGAAAATAGACTAGAAAAATGTATCACTGATTATCATTGTACATAATTGATTAATAACTTTTGTTTCTAATAGGCGAACCTTAAGGATTTATCCGTAGCTTTTCGTATTGAAATAAGATGAAACCTCTATTCATAGTTTTTCATGTGTACAGAAATGGAAAACAATACATGCGGGAAAAGTGTGCTGATAAAAGATGTGACAATGAATAAATAAATTATTTGCAATACTAGTTGGAAATATTTAGAGTTTTATAAATTTTTTATATATTTTTCTTGTGAGGTCTGTGGTTAAATGGGCTTTGGAAAACATGAAAAAAGAAACTCTGATTTATTAGCAAAAAGTTCACACAGCAGGCCAGAACAATCTAGTTCATAACAGATAGCAGAGAATAATCCAGTACTCTCTGGTACAATTCTATGCCCATCGCACATAAAAACAATGATATACAGCGAGCGTTAATTCACTAAATCATGACGTGGCGAAACAAGACGTCTTTTGACTATGAAGTCTACTAACAGAATTCTGAAATGCGATAAACTGAGCCTATTTATAGGCCACAGATATCTCAAGATATTTCAGGACTTTGGAAGTTCTAGAAGTACATGTCATGAAAAATATATCGTAAAATCGGTCACAATGTCTCCAAAAATATCGCCAAGTTGCCAAATTTGGCACCAAAAATATAGTTGTTAAAAGCACGCCTCAAAGCCAAAATAGGCATATTTACAAGTTTTTAATAATATATATTCAATGTTTAGAATGGTACTCAATATATTATTGATTTATAGAAATTGAAAAAAATGAGCTTTCTTTCGCCTATACCTCTGCAAGTACACTCTCACTGTCCTGTGACCATATCTACATTATTTTAACATGACACTATTTCGTAATCTACAGAAAAAACTCGGTTTTTATTGAGGTACTTTCATTTTCCCTTTCTCAGGATCTTCCTTTGGGTCTGTGATAGGTAATCCACACTTGTTACCTCACTAGGTATTAGTCTACTAATTCTCTAAGCAGTGGTTATCACATTTTTTCCTTATTTGCGCTGAATTACTGTTGGGATAAAATTACTTCATGGCACAGTTGCCCTCAAAATATTTTGAATACTAAAGAAAAAACTGTAAATTCAATGCTTCTTTATTCTTTTATTTATAATCCAAAAATGCTGATTGCAAGAAAAAAATAATTTTGATTCTGACGAGATAAATTCTAGATCAAATGAATCAAACAATTAATGCCGGAATGCTATATCGCGGATCCATTCTTTTTTTTCTTTGTTAACGGATTTTAAAAAGATACGGTAAGTTGCATAGGTTTTCCTCATTTGTAACACAAATCGCATATAGCATTTACTTTAAAAGCCCCTGAACACTATAGTCACACTTTACCACTGGCCTTTATCAATGAAAGGTTGAAGCTACTGAATAATTTCATAATATACTGCCCGACATCTTCCGAAAACAATTCGCCGAACAATGGCCGATTGGTTAGGGTGCTGACCTTCGGTACCGGAGTTCGTGGGTTCGAATCCCACAATGGCATGGATGTTCGTAGCCGTTCGGAATCGGCTTTAAGCTGTAGGTCCTTGTCTCATTAGCCCTCGTGTTGCAAAAAGTAGACCGTAGCACTCCAAAACAAAATCCGAAAACAATTCTTGAGTTATTAACCCTTTAAAGATCACCAAAAAAAATTCATGGGAATTTTAATGTAATTTGTTTATAAATGTTATCTATAAGTCTTGTATATGAAAAATATATAAATTTTCTTTACATTCCTTAGAAGCGTTTGCCTTAGAGGATACCAAATTAGGGTTTGAGAAGTGGTTTAGTTGACTACCCCTACCCTTGTACAGCTTGAACATTATGCCTGTTTAAAAGTTTAACTATACTGGAAGAACAATAAATGATAATCCTTAAACTGGTATAATAAATAAACAACTTAACAACTTAAAAGTGTTGTTTGTACAGATACTTTTATTTGAGGTCATAAGTAAGATAAATTGAATCTGACTTCTCAAGTACAGAAAGTCTAAATACATATATTTCAATATAAAAAGAAATAAATAAGTTAAACTTAGAACATATCATCTGTTATATATTTAAAATATCAATATATATATATATATATATTTATATTTATATATATATATATATATATATATATATATATACATATACATATATATACATACATATGCATATTTATATACATACATATACAAATATACATACATACACATATATATATATATACATATATATATATATATATATATATATATATATATATATATATATATATATATATATATATATATATATTATCAAAAACTCATCCATGTCTTCAAAAAGTTTTTTTTTTTTTTAATTGCAAAAGCTCTTGATTCTACATCATTGGCTTCCATATATCACAGATGTATGAGATTGGAGCCGCAAATAATTATAAAAAGATAAAGTAAAGTAATCCAAAAAGTAAAGTTGTAAAAAAAAGATGTTTAATAGGTGGTTTTGCTACGAAACCACTGTCCGTTAAAGGGTTAATGTAGACTCTATTTGATGACTGTTTTAAATCTAAATTATTGTGGACTACACAGGGTAAAACAAGTATAAAATTTGAAGAACTTTGAATATAATGCATACTCATTAGAGATAAATTGTCATTTTAAACATAATAGAAAGCCATTTATATAAGACGAAAAAATTTGTGATAAGAGATTTATTTGGCATCGCATGTCATCACAATACTGTAAGGTGAAGCTTTATAATGAATAGATAAAGCTATCTACCATGATTTTCTAACCGTTGAATGTACTTATCAAAAAAGTAAATTTATATAAAAGACAAAAAATCATATAACGTCGATTAAAAAGAGAAAAGTATAAATAATAGCAATTAATCAAACATTTTGGTGGAATGTTTGTAAAACATCCATTATTTCAATGGAAAGGAAAATTACTTTAGCTGCCACTAAAAAGGGACGTTGCATCCAAAAAGAAATATATGGTAACAGTTAAATATGTATAAATTACTTTAACGATTTTGATTTTTAACTGAATTCTCATAATGTATGACAGGGTTTTTGTAGTATTTGATAATTTTACTGTACTTCATACTGAAATATGCACAACAGTGTGAAAGTTGGATTTTATGTACAACCATATAAAATCATGGCAGTAATGTTTTTAAATTTTCCTGTGATTTTCAACATTTTTTAGAACACTTCACAGTTTCCAATATGCATAAATTCATAAACAATTCGTATTTAAAATAAAATAGAGTTGTTGTTTTTTTTTTGGGACGATAAATTTTTCAACTACGTGAAGGCCAGTTAGATAAAAACAACTAACTTTTTAAGAGCCGACTGCAGGCAACTGAAAACGCAGGTGTCAGCAGTAGGATTGACTTCCCAGTTTTAACTGCAAAGCAGCCCCTAAAATGTTCGACAAAAATCCATAACAGACTCTTTTAACAAACAAAAAACAGTTCTTTGTATATACCGTAGTGGAAAGTTGGAAAAATGCTTAAAATTATCAAAAACAGCCTTTTAGACCATTAATGCATAGCTTTCCTATTAACCCTTTAATAGACAGTGGTTTCGTAGCAAAACCACCTATTAAACATCTTTTTTTTTTAAACTTTACTTTTTGGATTACTTTACTTTATCTTTTTATAATTATTTACGGCTCCAATCTCATACATCTATGATATATGGAAGCCAGTGATGTAGAATCAAGAGGTTTTGCAATTAAAAAAAACTTTTTGGAGACATGGATGAGTTTTCGATTATATATATATATGTATGTGTGTATATACATATATATATTTATATATACATATTATACATTTTATACATATTATATTTTTTATATTTTGAATATATAACGGATGATAGTTCTACGTTTAACTTATTTATTTCTTTTTCTATTGAAATATATGTATTTAAACTTTCTATACTTGAGAAGTCAGATTCAATTTATCTTACTTATGACCTCAAATAAAAGTATCTGTACAAATAACACTTTTAAGTTGTTAAGCTATTTATTTTTATACCAGTTTAAGGTTATCATTTATTGTTCTTCTAGTATCGTTAAACTTTTAAAAAGGCATAATGTTCCAGCTGTACAAGGGTAGGGGTTAGTCAGTTAAACCACTTCTCAAACCTTAATTTGGTATCTTCTAAGGCAAACCCTTTTAAGGAATGTAATAAAAAAAATTATATATTTTACATATACAAGGCTTATAGATAACATTTATACACAAATTACATTAATTCCCATGATTGGTGACTAAAGGGTTAATGCATTATTAATGTGTACTATTGAAATAGTTACAGCCCTTTTAAAACTGATTTAAATGTATAGAATTAATTAAGAATAATAAAAATAATAATTTTTAAATATTTAATTTTACTAAATAATTCCACAAAATTTTTAATATTTTAAAGAATTTAATATATTTAAATGAGAAAATAAAAAGAACATAAAAATTAAATATCTAAAAGTTTTTTTAAATGACATTTAAATTTTTAGATTGATTTTTCAAAATAAAATATATATTTAAATATTAATTATTAGAGCATTCTTGTTTTAAATTTATTTAGTATATTTTTATAATAAGATATGATAAAAAATTTTATAAAATCATAAAAAGTTCAAAATTTTAATTTTTAAATTAATTATTATAATTCTTAATTTTTTATGATTATATTTTAAATACAAGATAATTTAAAAAATCAAAAACGATAGTTAAACAAAATTACAAAATAATTAAATAAAAAATATTAAAATTGAAAAAAATATAAAATTTTAATTATATCTGATATGAAAATTAATTGTATTTAAAATTACTATTTATATGTTTTAATTATATTTTAATCTAGTTATTAATTTACAAAATCATATTGATTCTTAATGAATGATTGTAGAACATATAATCGACTCTCAATGTCTCGAAATCATCTCAAAAGATAAAATATATTTGAAATAACTGAAAAATCTCACTCTCACTTATTAATTTATAAAATCATATCTAAAGTTGATCCTCCTGTTAAACCATTAACGTTTGAGTCATTTCAGACTATATGAACGGCTCTCGATGTCTCGAAATCATCAGAAGAGATAAAAAATACTCCATTTAACAGAAAAATCTTACTCTCCAGTATTAATTTACAAAATCATTTTTAACGTTGATCCTTCCAATAACCCGTTAACGTTTGAATCATTTCAGAATATATGAACGGCTCTCGATGTCTCGAAATAATCGGAAGAAATAAAAAATACTCTAATTAACAGAAAAATCTTACTCTCAGTTATTAATTTATAAAATTATATTCATCGTTGATCCTCCTGTTAATGCATTACCGTTTGAATCATTTCAGAAAATATGAACGGCTCTCCATATCTCGAAATCATCGGAAGCGATAAAAAATATTCCAGATACCCGAAAAATCTCACTCTCTTATTAATTTATAAAATCATATCTAACATTGATCCTCCTGTTAACCTATAAACCTTTAACTCTCTATTCATTTCAGAATATATAGTCGGATCTCAATTGCTCGAAGTCATCGTGAGAAATTTTGCGAAAAACTACACATTTTGTTTTATTTTGGGGTATGCTATAAAAACATAACAATAAGAAAAAACTCGTTTAAATTCATTTTGACAAATTCCTAAATTGATCGTAATGTAGCCTCCACAGTATGGCCAGTTGTTCACCACTTCATGATGATGACCTCGAACGATGGTTCACGGGTCGCATCCACACGCTGGGCCACTGAATGAGCTGAGCGCATTGATTCGTCCATAGGGTCTACTGCGGGCTTTAGTTGCGCATCTGGCTGCCTTTGATCTGTGGAGAAAAACCGCCTCCGAAGCCATCGTTTGCCAAGGCTATTTTATCGTCTGCTGCCATCGGCCACGATAAGCCAAAGCCCCTCCAGACGGTGGTGATGGCTTGCAGTGAACCATAGTGTGGAGGCGCCTTATGAAATAATAATAGACGTGTACAATAAAAAACAATAAGTAGTATGAATAAAAGTAGGTTACCCGATTTTAATGAGAACTGAAATATTTAAGTAATTTTTATAATCTCTCTATAGAATCCATTTGAAATTAAGCATGAAATTATTAACTTTTGAACAAAGTGAGAATTATACCTTTTACGTTTCCGATTTTAATTTTACCGATAGGTTAATTTCAGCTTTCAGTTCAACGGTTATACTAAAATCGGCTATTGCTAGGATTATTATACAAAAATAATTAAAAATAGTCTTTCTTATCTGCGTTTTCGTGAGTTGTTAATTCTGCCTTTATTCTTTCCTCTAAAGGCGCCTCCACACTATGGTCCACTGCAAGCCATCACCACCGTCTGGAGGGGCTTTGGCTTATCGTGCCCGATGGCGGCAGACGATAAAATAGCCTTGGCGGACGATGGCTTCGGAGGCGGTTTTTCTCCAAAGATCAATGGCAGCCAGATGCGCAACTTAAGTGCGCAGTAGACACTATGGATGAATCAATGAGTTCATCTCATTCAGTGGCCCAGCGTGTGGATGCGACCCGTGAACCATCGTTCGAGGTCACCATCAGGAAGTGGTGAACAACTGGCCATACTGTGGAGGCTACATTATGGCTTTTTTCTAAGTGACGAGTTTTGAATCGGCAGAAAATTCTGATTCTTCCTCAAACAGTTAAATTACTTTTCTGAGTTCATGTTTCAAGCAATCATCGAAGAATCGGCACAAGATATAAAATAAATCTTCATTTTACAAACCAATTAGGAATATTTTTTTTTGAATCGTCATCCTCCAAGAACTAAAATCTCTACATATTCCAAACTCAAATTACAGTCATTAGCTTATTATTTCTTTTAACTACCATACAGCCCGTCATATGACGGGATCAGTAAAATTTTTAATTTTCCAGAATTGTAAAGTACCCTATGAGGGAGGTAAAAAAATGGTTTGTTTTTCTGGCTGAGAATTATTTGCAACAAAATATTACCTTAAGAAAATTTTTTCCGTAATATCTAAAATTGAGTGATAAAACGTATGGAAATAATGCAGAAGATATTTAATATCTAAAAGAAATGAATAAATGAGATGGTTAAAGGAATGACGTCAGAATGCTAGAAAAAAAATTTCTTTTACCTATTATGGGATAAATTGATACATTTAATAGCTTGCTCTTAAAATGGGGCTTGATATAATAATGGTAATACGTAAATTTAATAAAATAAAAATAATAAAATTCATAAAAATTTGAAAAATGGTAAAAATTTATTTTAAAAATAATAAAACAACTTTAGGAATAAGAATTCAAAAGAAAAGGCAGAAATTATTAAATTAATTAGACATTTAGAAAAATTTGGATACGTCGTCGGCAGAACCATCAACCCGAGAAGTACGACAATTAAATGGGCAGACACTCTACCCCATGTGCCAACTTACACGTGGTGAAAGATATGGTTAGAATATATAAGGGTCAAGTAAAAACAGTCCAGAAATTTAAATATTGCTCTCTGCCCTCGCCATCCTATCAATAATGAATTTAGTATAGAAAAAGAGGGAGAATAAGGCTTGAAATAATAGCATTAAACGCTCGAAAAGGAGGGGATGAGGTGGATTTCGAACTCGCTTTGAATTTTGCTAACCCTAACTCATAAAAAAATCCAATAAGGATGCCTTTATCCATTCCAGGTACAACCGCTTCATAAATTCGCGGACAGACAACTTAGGTTATTATTATATAGGGGATTATTCATTTATTTTATAGCCATTACTCCCGAAGTGACACTGAAGGATTGCGATAAACAGAGGGAACTTCGAGATAGTAAGAAAGAATTCCATTGAATTACATTAACGTAAATTCAAAATTTCAGAAAAATAATCATAAAAATTCGAGATAACCGAAATCGAGATATCGAATGCCGACCTGCTAATTAAAAATTATCTTCGATTTAAGATCCTATTGACTCCTGTAAAACAAGTTATGAAATTTAGACAACTAGAAATATTACAGCATGTTCCTATTAGTAGGGATTTGTAATTTTAAACACTATAGTATACCATTTATAAAAAAGAAAAGTTTCGTGATAGCAGATTTTTTTAGCTAAACTCCTAAAATATGCATGTATGGTATGTTAAAGAATATTTAAAAAATTGTTTATATGTATGTCGATGCACCTACAAAAAATAAATTTTATAAAAAAAAAAGAATAAAAGCTGAATTGTAAATTATAAATTCGAATGTTAGGAAATTTGAATGCACCTACCAAAAAATAAATACCTGTGAGGTGCTCAAAAAAAATTGTAATCCACAAAGACAGTATTTTAAATAATTATAAATTCTTGAAAATGTTAGCTACCGAATGCACAAAAAATAAATATGTGAGTCAAAAAAAATTGATAAAAGACAAAATTGAAATAATAAAAAATTCTTGAAAATAGGAATCTACGAATGCACCTAAAAAAAAATATGTGATGCTCAAAATAAATTGTAATCCAAAAGACAGAATTGTAAATAATAATAAATTCTTGAAATTTTAGGAATCTACCGAATGCACCTACAAAAAATAATATTGTGAGGTGCTCAAAAAAAATTGTAATCCAAAAGACTGAATTGTAAATACTAATAAATTCTTGAAAATGTTAGGAATCTACTGAATGCATCTACCAAAAAATAAATACCTGTGAGGTGCTCAAAAAAATTGTAATCCAAAAGATAGAATTGTAAATACTAATAAATTCTTGAAAATGTTAGGAATCTACTGAATGCACCTAACAAAAAATAAATACTTGTGAGGTGCTCAAAATAAATTGTAATCCAAAAGACAGAATTGTAAATAATAATAAATTCTTGAAAATGTTAGGAATCTACCGAATGCACCTACCAAAAAATAAATACCTGTGAGGTGCTCAAAAAAAATTGTAATCCAAAAGACTGAATTGTAAATACTAATAAATTCTTGAAAATGTTAGGACTCAAAAAAAATTGTAATCCAAAAGACAAAATTGTAAATAACAACAAATTCTTGAAAATGTTAGGAATCTACCGAATGCACCTAACAAAAAATAAATACTTGTGAGGTGCTCAAAATAAATTGTAATCCAAAAGACAGAATTGTAAATAATAATAAATTCTTGAAAATGTTAGGAATCTACCGAATGCACCTACCAAAAAATAAATACCTGTGAGGTGCTCAAAAAAAAAATTGTAATCCAAAAGACAGAATTGTAAATAATAATAAATTCTTGAAAATGTTAGGAATCTACCGAATGCACCTAACAAAAAATAAATACTTGTGAGGTGCTCAAAATAAATTGTAATTTAAAAGACAGAATTGTAAATAATAATAAATTCTTGAAATTGTTAGGAATCTACCGAATGCACCTACAAAAAAATAAATACCTGTGAGGTGCTCAGAAAAAAATTGTAATCCAAAAGACAAAATTGTAAATAACAACAAGTTCTTGAAAATGTTAGGAATCTACCTAATGCACCTAACAAAAAATAAATACTTGTGAGGTGCTCAAAATAAATTGTAATTCAAAAGACAGAATTGTAAATAATAATAAATGCTAGGAATTGTTTATAGTACTGCCATGTACCTTATAAAAAGAAAAAATTAATATACAAAAACATAAAACTCTATAAACTATTCCAACGGTGATTGATTCAAATAAAGAACGGTAATGATTCAAATAAAGAAACTAGGTGTTAATCGGTTAAAATAGTTAAAAATTTTATCAAAAGAAAAAACAAGTATAACTTTACGAGTCGCTTGTTTAAAGGACAGCATTTACCAATCCGTGGTCTGTAGACACATATCCTTTAAATAATAATTTTTTCTAGCACAAACTGAAAATAATATTACAACAAATTAGTGTAAATTTTTGTCTTTATATTGTTTGGTTTGGTTTGTAGTGATACGGTCTACTCTTTTGCAACAGGAGAGCTAATGAGACCGGGACCTACAGCTTAAAGCCGTTTACTACCTGTAACCAGCCACCCACCCGAAGTCGGGTGTAGGGTGTTAAATTGCTGGTTCTGTCTGACCTTCCGGCAACGCAGTTGCCAAGTGAGCATTTCGCCCATAAAATTTTTAAAAAAATGTAGACAATCTAGACAAATAAGTACAACACAGCTTAAAGCCGATTCCGAACGGCTACGAACATCCAAGCCACAGTGGGATTCGAACCCACGAACTCCGGTACCGAATGCCAGCATCCTAACCAATCGGCCATCACTCGGTTGTCTTTATATCGCACAGCTTTCATGAAAAGTATTCGACTGCAGTACCTTTTAAAAATTCCTCTCTATAGTCATTTTGTCATAACTAAATAAGTATTTACAATTTCTTTATATTACAAAAACGTATTTTCTATTAATAAAATAGAAGTTATCTAAGCATTGTCTTACAAATATATTTATCCTATAAAAAATACACACCATCAGGATCTGAAATTGAATAGTACGTAATGCCCGAAAATTTAATGACCGGGATAAAACTATGAGAGTAAGTGATAATAAAAACATACGATATCTAAATTTAAGTTCATTTTTAAAAACATTTTTCATTATAAAATTGAAATAATATTTTAAAAAATTCTTACATTTTCAGTCATAATATTTGATTATATTCCACATCTTTCACAAAAAGTACTCGACTGCAGTGGAATTTACTCTATGTCTCTAGTCATTTTGTTACAACTAAAAAATCATTTATTATTTCTTAATATTAAAATATGTATTTATATAGACATATATTTATAAAATTAAGTTATCCTTGCATTGTCTCACAATTATATTTATTCTATAAAAAATTTCAAACGATAAAGATTTGAAACTAAATGGTACGCGATGTCCGAAAATTTAATAACCGGGATAAACTATATTGTATCAATGAAATATGAGTTAAAAAGTTTATAGTTAATAGTATTTCCTAAATTGTGATCCGCAACACCCCGGAAGCCGTGGCGTCTCATATGGGAGGCAAAATATTCCAAAATATTGCAAAATGTTCATAATTAATTACACCAGTGAGTCCTAATGTAAAGATAGCACCAATTCTGTAAATATCAACAAATATATTTAGCCGTATTGAAGAAAAGTAGGTAAAAAGCTAAATATTGGTAAATAAATTGATATTTTAGCATTTTTAGACTTTTATTTATACCTGCATAACACTAAATTCGTCATATGTTCACGGAAATGTAAATAAAATAACTTATAACACAGAGCTATCATTTTTCAATCATCTAAAGTGATAAACCCAGGTATTCAAAAACTAATTTACAGAATAAGAAGTTATATCTTTTGTAAAAATCTAAAAACTATCAACTTACATATGAAATTATTTCAAAAAAAATAAATTAACTTATATAATAGAGTATTTTTTCAATGATCTAAAGTGTAAAAAATTTAAAAATATTTAATTATTTTTCTATATTCTAGAAAAACAATAAAAATTTAAATATAAAATTAAAAAAAAAAAAAAAAAAAATAAATGAAAAAAAAAAAATAAAAAAAAAAAAAACGTAAAAAAAAAAAAATTTAATGAAAAAAGTAAAAAAAAAAAAAAAAAAAAAGAAAAAAAGTAAAATGCAAAAAAAGAAAAAAAAAGTAAAAAAAAAAAAGAAATAAGAATTTATTTAAAAAAAAAAATAGAAAAAGGTAAAAAAAAAAAAAACATTTAAAAAAAAAAGAATAAAAAAAAAAAAAAATTACAAAAAAAAAAAAAAAAAAAAAAAAAAATAAAAAAAAAAAAAAAAAAAAAAAAAGTTTCATGTAAAAAAAGTAAAAAAAAAAAAAAAGAAAAAATAATTTAAAAAAAAATAAAAGTAAAAAAAAAGAAAAAAATATATTTATGAAAAAAAAAATAATATAAAAATAAAATAAAAAAAAAAAAAAAAAAAAGAAAATATGAAAAAATAAAAAAAAAAAAAAAAAAATAATGTTTATAAAAAAAAAAAAAATCAAAAAAAGTTAAAAAAAAAAACTAATTTACAGAATAAGA
The DNA here is from genome assembly GCA_032207245.1 of Pardosa pseudoannulata. Taxonomy (NCBI): domain Eukaryota; kingdom Metazoa; phylum Arthropoda; class Arachnida; order Araneae; family Lycosidae; genus Pardosa; species Pardosa pseudoannulata. Next base: position 50,452,561 of record CM063506.1, on the reverse strand, counting down.
AGTTATATCTTTTGTAAAAATCTAAAAACTATCAACTTACATATGACATAATATATGTTCATGGAAACGTAAAATAAATTAACTTATAATACAGATTTATCACTTTTCAATGATCTAAAGTGGTAAACCCAGGTATTCAAAAACTAGTTTGCAGAAAAAGAAGTTATATCTTTTGTAAAAATCTAAAAACTATCAACTTACATATGACATAATATATGTTCATGGAAACGTAAAATAAATTAACTTATAACACAGAGTTATCATCTTTCAATGATCTAAAGTGGTAAACCCAGGTATTCAAAAACTAGTTTGCAGAAAAAGAATTTATATCTTTTATATAAATCTAAAAACTATCAACTTACATATGACATAATAAATGTTCATGGAAACTTAAAATAAATTAACTTATAATACAGAGTTATCATTTTTCAATGATCTAAAGGGGTAAATCCAGGTATTCAAAAAATTGTTTGCAGAAAAAGAATTTATATCTTTTGTAAAAATCTAAAAACTATCAACTTACATATGACATAATATATGTTCATGGAAACGTAAAATAAATTAACTTTTAACACAGAGTTATCATTTTTCAATGATCTAAAGTGGTAAACCCAAGTATTCAAAAACTAGTTTGCAGAAAAAGAAGTTATATCCTTTCTAAAAATATAAATAATATCAACTTACATATGACATATGTTCATGGAAACGTAAAATAAATTAACTTTTAATACAGAGTTATTATTTTTCAATGATCTAAAGTGGTAAACCCAGGTATTCAAAAACTAGTTTGCAGAAAAAGAAGTTATATCCTTTCTAAAAATATAAATAATATCAACTACCATAAGACGTATAACTGCGATTTTAGAAACTACATGATGCGGCTAAAAAATGAACTAATACGGCACATCAAAAATTAACGATGAAAAGAAATAACAATGTCAGTGCCCAGGTTGATTCCATGATCTGAGGAAATATACAGTGATTTGAAGATCAGAATAAACGAATTCGTTCAATAATGCAGATATACGAGCTTTATTATTTTTACATTTGATACAAGTCATGCTTTTACTTTGAACATGACACCGTGTAAAATCTTAGTTTAAAAAAAGGCGCTAATTAGTATCAATGTGTTAATATTTTCGGTTGGAAATTGCTCACTTGTCATGCAAGCGAAACGTAAATTTTCATTTATAATTTTGTTTTCTTTTGATAAGCAGTTTCGGATGTAAACATCCGCAACTAGGATCAGAAGCAGATTTCACCTACTTTGGCTCCGTAGGACAGAAACTAACAAATGGCGAACCTAAGTTGACATCCTATTAAGGTGTTTCAATCCTATGGCAAACACAGTATTTCAAGTATTACACTTAAAAGGCAATATAAAGGTGTATAATATATGAGATAATGTTATTTCGATATATTTGAAGGGGACACAAAACCTTTAAATATTCGTGTACTGATAGAAAATTAAATTTTTTGACTGTTTCTGACAAACTAACAATATAAGTGATATGCTTGAATATTTTGCAGTTTGAAACTTTACAATGTTCTAATTTCTTATAATTAAGAAATAATCATGCAAAAAGTAATTGTACTATTAAATGACGTGCAGAATATTTCATGCGTGGACAATTTAATAATCTCTATCAAAAATCTTTCTTCTACATTTCAAACATACTTATTAAATTACTTGACAATAAAAGTGACGAAATATCTAAGACTTATTACAATACTTTTTATCTCTTAACTTTAAAAAAATCATTAAGTTGAAATATCTTAGTTTTTAAGAAAAAACAAAATTTTAAAGTATGCAAATATTAATATATTTTAAAGATCTTTTGTTATTACTGCCAGCTTGAGTAAAATGTGTTTGAAATTTCAAAACTATTCATAAAGCATATGTTTAGATAACGCCATTCGGATAAATTCCCAAAAACTATACTTTGTGTTGTCTATCAAAAATCTTTCTTCTAGATTTCAAACATACTTATTAAATTACTTGACAATAAAAGTGACGGAATATTACAATATTTATTACAATACTTTTTATCTTTAAACTTTAAAATTACAATACAATACAATACATACAATTACAATACAAGATTTATTACAATACGTTTTATCTTTAAACTTTAAAAAAACTCATTAAGTTTAAAGATCTTAGTTTTCAAGAAAGAACAAAATTTAAAGTATGCAAATATTAATATGTTTTAAAGATCTTTCGTTATTACTGCCAGCTTGAGTAAAATGTGTTTGAAATTTCAAAACTATTCATACAGCATATGTTTAGATAACGCCATTCGGATAAATTCCCAAAAACTATACTTTGTGTTGTCTATCAAAACTCTTTGTTCTATATTTCAAACATACTTATTAAATTACTTGACAATAAAAGTGACGAAATATCTAAGACTTATTACAATACTTTTTATCTTTTAACTTTAAAAAAATCATTAAGTTGAAAGATCTTAATTTTTAAGAAAAAACAAAATTTTAAAGTATGCAAATATTAATATGTTTTAAAGATCTTTCGTTATTACTGCCAGCTTGAGTAAAATGTGTTTGAAATTTCAAAACTATTTATACAGCATATGTTTCAAAACTATTCATACAGCATATGTTTAGATAACGCTGTTCGGATAGATTCCCAAAAACTTTTGTTGTAAAAAAATTTTCTCTTTTAAAACATATTTATTAAATTACTTGAAAAAATTTATTTTACTTTATTTTTATCTTTTAACTTTAAAAAAATCATTAAGTTGAAAGATCTTAATTTTTAAGAAAAAACAAAATTTTAAAGTAGAAATATTAAAAAATATCTTTATGTTATCTTTCTATACTGTTTTTGAAATATTTTTGAAAAGATCTAATGTTTAACAGAATCATATTTATGTTTGATAAAAACTATACATACAGCATATTTTTTACGCTTTTAGATTCCCAAAACAATAGTTAAAAAAAAATTTTACTCTTTTTAATATCTTCTTATTCATTATATTATTATAGATAGTTAAAAAAATAAAATTTTCTGACTTATATTTTTATCTCTTTTTAACATATAACATAGAAAACTATATTACACAAAATTTTAAAAAAATGACTTTTAAATTATTTTTATTATAACAGAAACTTTATTGAAGAAAAGTTTAAAAAGTACAAATTTCAATATTTTTTTTGTTGCATATTAATATCTAATTTTTAATAGATTATTCTTTTACATTAATTAGATTTATAAAAAATTTTAATTTTATTAACATCATTCTTAAAGTTGTTGTGAATTTCATTATAGTTCTATTTTATAGTAATATGAGAAGAGTATCAATAACTAAGTCAAGAAAAAAAGAATACAACAAAATTTAAAAAAATTTTGTAGAGCTCTTTTTAAACACCTAAAATAGCACATATTTGAAATTCTATATTACACAAAATTCTGTAAAAATCAATGAACATTTTAGAATTTTATTTTTACTCTAAAATCACACAGAAACATTTATTGAAGTTCATAAAGTATGTAAGGATAAGGAATGCAAATTTTCAATTTTATTTTTTTTGTTGCTGTAGTTAAATCATCTAATTTTTAATAGATGATTCTTTTACTATTAATTAGAATTTATAAAAATTTTTTAATTTTAGTTAACATCATTCTTGAAAAGTTGTTGTGAATTTCAAATTATAGTTCTGATTTTATAGTATGTGGGATGAGAAGAGTATCAAAATAACTAAGTCAAGAAAAAAGAATACAACAAAATTTAACAAAAATTTTGTATCCTATCTTGAAATTTTATCACTTTTATCATTTAAATCAGTCATTGTAAGGTAGTACAGTAAAACAGAAAGGAAAAATTAATTCTACTTTAAATTAATTCTCTTTCTTATGTTTCGTATTAAAATTTCATTTTGAAACATAGAAAAATTTATTGAAGTTTATAAAGTATGTAATGATAACAAATACAAATTTTCAATTACTTTTTTTTATTATAGTTAAATTATGTAATTTTAAAAGATGACCCTTTTACTGTTAATTAGAACTTATAAAAACTTTCTTTACGGTGCACAATAGAAATTTAAAAACCACAATACTTTTAGCTAACATTATTCTTGAAGAGTTGTTGTGAATTTCACATTATAATTCTGATTTTACAGTATGTGGGGTGAGAAGGGTATCAAAATAACTAAGTCAAGAAAAAAGAATACAACAAAATTTAACAAAAATTTTGTATTGTATCTTGAATTTTTATCACTCTTATCATTTAAAGCAGTCATTGTAAGGTAGTACAGTAAAACAGAAAGGAAAAATTAATTCTACTTTAAATTAATTCTCTTTCTTATGTTTCGTATTAAAATTTCATTTTGAAACATAGAAAAATTTATTGAAGTTTATAAAGTATGTAATGATAACAAATACAAATTTTCAATTATTTTTTTTATTATAGTTAAATTATGTAATTTTAAAAGATGACCCTTTTACTGTTAATTAGAACTTACAAAAATTTTCTTTACGGTGCACAATAGAAATTTAAAAACCACAATACTTTTAGCTAACATTATTCTTGAAGAGTTGTTGTGAATTTCACATTATAATTCTGATTTTACAGTATGTGGGGTGAGAAGGGTATCAAAATAACTAAGTCAAGAAAAAAGAATACAACAAAATTTAACAAAAATTTTGTATTGTATCTTGAATTTTTATCACTCTTATCATTTAAAGCAGTCATTGTAAGGTAGTACAGTAAAACAGAAAGAAAAAATTAATTCTACTTTAAATTAATTCTCTTTCTTATGTTTCGTATTAAAATTTCATTTTGAAACATAGAAAAATTTATTGAAGTTTATAAAGTATGTAATGATAACAAATACAAATTTTCAATTATTTTTTTTTATTATAGTTAAATTATGTAATTTTAAAAGATGACCCTTTTACTGTTAATTAGAACTTACAAAAATTTTCTTTACGGTGCACAATAGAAATTTAAAAACCACAATACTTTTAGCTAACATTATTCTTGAAGAGTTGTTGTGAATTTCACATTATAATTCTGATTTTACAGTATGTGGGGTGAGAAGGGTACCAAATAACTAAGTCAAGAAAAAAGAATACAACAAAATTTAACAAAAATTTTGTATCGTATCTTGAATTTTTATCACTCTTATCATTTAAAGCAGTCATTGTAAGGTCGTACCGTAAAACAGAAAGGAAAAATTAATTCTACTACAAATGAATTCTAAAAATTAATTCTCTTTCTCACGATTCGTATTACGATTTTATTTTGAAACATAGAAAAATTTATTGAAGTTCATAAAGTATGTAAGAATAACAAATACAAATTTTCAATTAATTTTTTTACTGTCGTTAAATTATGTAATTTTTAATAGATGATCCTTTTACTATTAATTAGAATTTCTAAAAATTTCTTTACAGCGCACAATAGAAATTTAAGAATCACAATACGATTAGTTAACATCAAACTTGAAAAGTTGTTGTGAATTTCAAAATATAGTTTACAGTATGTGGGGTGAGAAGGGTATCAAAATAACTAAGTCTAGAAAAAAGAATGCAGCAAAATTTAACAAACATTTTGTATCATATCTTGAATTTTTAAAACTTTTATCATTTAAAGCAGTCTATGTAAGGTCATATCGTAAAACAGAAAGGAAAAATTAATTCTACTACAAATAAATTCTAAAAAATTAATTCTCTTTCTTATATTTCCTATTAAAATTTAATTTTGGATCATAGAAAATTTATTGAAGTTCATAAAGTATGTAAGGATAACAAATACAAATTTTCAATTAATTTTTACTGTAGTTAAATTATATAAATTTTAATAGATGATACTTTTGATGTTAATTAGAATTTATAAAAATTTCCTTTACTGCACACAATAGAAATTTAAGAACCACAATACTTTTAGTTCACATCATTCTTGAAAAGTTGTTGTGAATTTCAAATTATAGTTCTGATTTTACAGTATGTAGGGTGAAAATGGTATCAAAATTACAAAGTCAAGAAAAAAGAATACGATAAAATTTAACAAAAATTTTGTATCGTATCTTGAATTTTTATCAATCTTATCATTTAAAGCAGTCATTGTAAGGTCGTATCGTAAAACAGAAAGGAAAAATTAATTCTACTACAAATGAATTCTAAAAAATTAATTCTTTTTCTTATATTTCGTATTAAAACTTCATTTTGGAACATAGAAAAATTTATTGAAGTTCATAAAGTATGTAAGAATAACAAATACAAATTTTCAATTAATTTTTTTACTGTAGTTAAATTATGTAATTTTTAATAGATGATCCTTTTGCTGTTAATCAGAATTTATAAAAATTGCCTTTACGACACACAATAGAAATTTAAAAACCACAATACTTTTAGTTAACATTATTCTTGAAAAGTTGTTGGGATTTTTAAATTATACTTCTGATTTTATAGTATGTGGGATGAGAAGGGTATCAAAATAACTAAGTTAAGAAAAAAGAATACAACAAAATTTAACAAAAATTTTGTATCATATCTTGAATTTTTATCACTCTTATCATTTAAAGCAGTCTATGTAAGGTCGTACTGTAAAACACAAAGGAAAAATTAATTCTACTACAAATTAATTCTAAAAAATTAATTCTCTTTCTTATATTTCTATTAAAATTTCATTTTGGAATATAGAAAAATTTATTGAAGTTCATAAAGTATGTAAGGATAACAAATACAAATTTTCAATTAATTTTTTTACTGTAGTTAAATTACGTAATTTTTAATAGATGATACTTTTGCTGTTAATTAGAATTTCTAAAAATTTCCTTTACGGTGCACAATAGAAATTTAAGAATCACAATACTTTTAGTTAACATCAATCTTGAAAAGTTGTTGTGAATTTCAAATTATAGTTCTGATTTTTACAGTATGTAGGGTGAAAATGGTATCAAAATTACAAAGTCAAGAAAAAAGAATACGATAAAATTTAACAAAAATTTTGTATCGTGTCTTGAATTTTTATCACTCTTATCATTTAAAGCAGTCATTGTAAGGTCGTATCGTAAAACAGAAAGTTAAATATAATTCTACTTTAAATTAATTCTAAAAAATTAATTTTCTTTCTTATGTTTCATATTAAAATTTCATTTTGAAAGATAGAAAAATTTATTGAAGTTCATAAAGTATGTAAGGATAACAAATACAAATTTTCAATTAATTTTTTTACTGTAGTTAAATTATGTAATTTTTAATAGATCATCCTTTTGCTGTTAATTAGAATTTATAAAATCTTCCTTTATGGCACACAATAGAAATTTAAAAACCACAATAGTTTTAGCTAACATTATTCTTGAAAAGTTGTGAATTTCACATTATAGTTCTGATTTTACAGTATGTGGTGTGAGGAGGGTATAAAAATAACTAAGTCTAGAAAAAAGAAAGCAACAAAATTTAACAAAAATTTTGTATCATACCTTGAATTTTTATGACTTTTATCATTTAAAGTAGTCATTGTAAGGCCGTACCGTATAAGCAGAAATGAAAAATTAATTCTGCTAAAACTTAATTCTCTTTCTTATGTTTCGTATTAAATTTCATTTTGAATAGGACTTTAAGCATTATTATTATATATTTATTACATCATACAGCTTTAATTAAAACGTATCAATTAGATGTGTACAATTATTATAGTCTTCTGAAACGTTTTCCAAAGAAATTTATTTTAATCTGCCTATAAAAAACATAAAATTTATGAATGTAGAAAACACATATCCTAGGCGATATGAACAATAAAAACTCATGAGAGTTTTCTCTGTCTGTGCAAAGAAATTACTCCTTGACAAATAAATTTATGGTAGAAAAAATAATAAAGTGTATGAGAGATATATGTATATACAATGGATACATACACATTTTGTTAATGAATTTCAAATGCGTTATCTTCATTTAAATCTATCTATTTGCCTACCTAGCTACCTATTTAGATGTAAAGTACTAATTCCAATATAATTTCTAATGGTGAAATAAACAATTTATATGGAGAAAATTCTATTTTAGAATTTAGAAATAATTATATGCTTTTCAAATGCGTTATCTTCATTTAAATCTATCTATTTGCCTACCTAGCTACCTATTTAGATGTAAAGTACTAATCCCGATATAATTTCTAATGGTGAAATAAACAATTTATATGGAGAAAATTCTATTATAGAATTTAGAAATAATTATATGCTTTTCAAATGCGTTATTTTCATTTAAATCTATCTATTTGCCTACCTAGCTACCTATTTAGATGTAAAGTACTAATCCCGATATAATTTATGATAGTGAAATAAACAATTTATATGGAGAAAATTCTATTTTAGAATTTAGAAATAATTATATGCTTTTCAAATGCGTTAACTTCATTTAAATCTATCTATTTGTCTACCTAGCTACCTATTTAGACGCAAAGTACTAATTCCGATATAATTTCTAATGGTAAAATAAACAATTTATATGGAGAAAATTCTATTTTAGAATTTAGAAATTATTATATAGTAATAATTATGTATTTAAAATGAGTAAATCAGAAGGTCAAAAGTCTTAAATTGAGATTAATGAGAATGCCATGTTTATTTTTTATTTATGATAACGTCAGAAATATATGTTACATAAAAAAAATTGACAACAATTGTAGCAAATCTGTTTGTGATAGAATATTTTAAAGAATACGTTACGATTTTGTTCTGAAACATGTATTTCTAAAATTAATTCGCTACTCATCTATTATGCTTATTGAATAATAGAACAATTAGATTTTATTAATGATTTTTTGAATAACAACAGCTAAATATACATTCTTTACTTAAAGTCTTGCTGAAGTCTTAGTTTTACACAGTTGGAGTAAAAAAGGGACTAATTTTTTAAACATAATAGATTATTCTAAAATCATGAGCAAAAAGGAAATTATAGTATTATTTTTACTATATTAAATATTTATATATATATATATATATATATATATATATATATATATGTGTGTGTGTGTGTGTGTGTGTGTGTGTTTGTGTATAATAATTAGTGTTATCCAATTATTATTATTTGATGGAAATATTAATTAAAATTTCGTTCTAAAATGTTGTGTCTAAGAAGATTATTTTTAAGACTAAGTTTCGGGAGGAGATTTAATTTCATGAAAATATTTTTCTGTTAAAAAATTTTCTATTTTTACAAAAAAAAAATTGTTTTGAAATGTCGTTTCACTCATGTACTGCGGAAGAAATTAAACTTTAAACATTAAAATAAAAGGGTGATGGGACTGAATAAACTTGTTCCTAAATGGACATAAAGCGGAGCATCAGCTGATAACGGTGGAAGGTGACCAAAGGTTATTTCACCCCCAATTTAAAGTATCTCTCTAAATTCATCCAAAATTTGAGACTATCGTGTAAACACAGACGTCTCTCTCACTATCTCTCTTTCTCGTCCGCTGGTACAAATGTCATAAATAAAGAAAAGAAAAGCGGCAGAAGGAGTAAATAAGGGGAGTTATCAGGCAAAGCACTAGACTGACATAGAGAAATCCTACCTGCTTGAATATCGGGGATAAAATAAAATCAAAATATCCGGATTAAAAAAAAAATTGAAAAAGTTTCTCTCATATCGATGCTGGGCTCCGATTGGCGGAGGACTGAAGTGTATCCCGTGACGTCACTTGAAATGTCTCCGGAACGTCATCCGTTGTCGGAGAGCGGGAAAAGCTTAAAAGCGCGGCGCTGCGGGCAAATGGGGGCTCTTTACTCCCGGAGTCAATTCTCAGCGTGTCACTGAGTACGACGGATCGCTCCGATAGCTGCGCTTCGTCGAAAAGAAGCACGTGCTTGCTCTCTGAGTTCTTTTTTATTTTTTTTCCGCATTATGGAGTCAGGTAGATAAAAAGGCAGGCAGAGTTCGGTTTTGTTTCTCCCTCCCTGCGTCCGTAACGAACTTCCCCGCCGACGAACTATTTTGGAACCTGGAGAATTCGAGCCAAGGCCTGTTGTCCCTCTCCTCAACTATTGTTTGAACGTTTCCCCCCGAGTTCGCTTTTGTTCTCCAGTTATACAGACTGTCCGCTCTCATGGTTTTGAAACTCTCAGTGTCCTACATGGAGACGGAATTCGAGCTCAATTCGCTGGACGCTAACCTGAAGAGGGAGATCGACGGACAGATGACAGACGGAATAAGCTGCTGTACTGACCAAAGAAACCTGCAGGTGAATCTGATAGAACAGCACTTGCATCAACAGAGTGCTGGCGCTCTTCAGTTTCCTGGCGAGATGGGACCGACGGCAGGCTCCTTGCCAGGAGGCGGGAATTGCAAGCGTGCAGTGGGATTGCTCGGTGGATGTATGCCTGGATTTTCCTCAGAGTACCATCACTTCCCTCCGTCGCCGCAGCTAGTTGCCGCGGTGCCCTCAGATAGTCCGGCCATGCAACCCAACGCACGCGCCAATACAATTGACGAGAGCATGCTCTGGCTGGCCAGTGGACAGCAGCCGCTGGATCTCAGGTCTGAATTGCCGGACGAATTTTTCCTCAGGAGGAACTACGGCGATATGATGTCGTCCGTCCACGGCATCGACGAAAACGAGGTCCTGATGCAGCACCACATGCAAGTGCAGCAACAACAAAAATTGTCAAACTGCATGACGAGTTACGGAGGAAGTGTCGAGTCCGTACCCGCTTCGTCCTCGTCGGGATCTTTCTCGGCCAGCGATGACTGTGATTCATTGGCTGACATGCCGACCTCGCCAGCCTTCACACAGTCAGGAAAGGGTTCTTCTGGTGCAAACAGAAACATGATGCGAATGGACCCAAATGCTGATTTTGACTGTGGAATAGACGATAAGCAGTTGATCGATCTCTCGGTCAGGGACCTTAACCGAAGACTTCATGGCTGTCCACGAGATTTGATCCAACGCATTAAGCAGAAACGGAGGACTCTCAAAAATCGGGGTTATGCACAGAACTGTAGAACAAAGAGGATAGCCCTTCGATGCGAATTGGAAAAAACCAACCGTCTGCTACTAAGTGAAAGAGAACGTCTGACCCAAGAAAATGAGGCATTAAAGCGTGATAATGAAAAAGCCTATCAAGAGCGAGATGAGGCAATCCGCCAAAAAAACTATTACCAGCAACAGGTAGAGCAGTTACTAAATTTGAGGTCCAGAGATTGTTCACAAGAACAACCGATTACGTCCAGCCTATCAAACGCAAACATAAGCAGTCCGAGTTCTCCCGAGTTTTACGTGTGATGAACGGCGATGGAGTTTTGAGGTAAGATTTTTCATAAATTATCGAAACTGTAGAACATTGATAATAGAAAATTTACGTTTTTTTTATATATTTCGTTTAATTAGTGTACTTAACTCATGCTGATACAGGGAAAAAGAGTTTAAAGTATTTTTGAAAGTTCATTAGTAAGTTTTTAATAAAGTTTTGATCATCAAATAAGCTGATATAATTTTCACATAGATTTTTACAAAATACACATTTCATAGCGTATACAGTAGTGTTAAAAATTAATTGTTTATTAGTTTTAAGTGTACTAGACTTTATCATTTTAACGAATTTTATTCCTGATATAATAATTTTAAAATCATGTATTGTAGGAAATATTTACTGGAGAAATTAGTACTTAACAGTAAAATATTAGCATTTTAGTTTTAAGAATTAATTTTGGATCCGAAATAAAATAAGTTTGTATAACTTACCCCGTCCAGTGTGTTACTGATAAACAATATTTAGCTGTAGTGAAATAACTTTTAGAAATTTAATATTCAGTGTAATCGTTGTTCTGTTTACGGAAGCATTTTCAAAGCTTTTTTTAGAGAAAGTGGCGATAACACAAGTGAAATGATAACTCGCTTTCAGTATTATGCGATACTAGATAATTATGCAACCTTAAAGGATATCAAATTTCTGGACCCAGATTATTGTGTGATAAAAAACGGTCTTAATGTAAAAGAATGATAAATATTCCAAATGCTATATTCTTTTTAATTTTTAGTATTTTATTGAAAGCATGAGATTTAAACTTTTGTAATTTCGTATTTGTGAAATAATACTGTTTATTGGGAAATTAGTTTAATATAAATTTAAATGTATTTAAAGTATATAAACTCGACATAGATCTCTACAGCTGATTTTTTGCTAAACTGAGGTTAGATCGAGCTTTAAAATGTGGATTCCTAGCAGCTAAGAATACATGCCTGTAGTGAAATTCAACTGCTTAGCCAGTATATGATTATGGGACAATTTAAACATCTCTAACTCATGTAGTTTTTGAACTTAAGTAAAATACACTAGGTCATTAACAGTTTATTATCATTGTGTCAGAATTTGATATCTCATTTTATAATTTGTTTATTTTTTATCTAAAAGCTGTCGTAGGTAACAATTTTATCCACACCTCTTCTACTAACATTCAAGAAAATAATGTGCCAAAATTCTATCCAAATTTATGCAGTAGAAAATTTTCTCTCATAAGTCCTATATTTTGAACTATTTTTAAGGTAACAGATTACCTTGTTAGGATGAAGACTATCATAATAACATCCTTTTTCCTATACATAAAATCAAAAGTTCTCTTTTTAGATGAAAATTTATAGATCTAAGCTATTGATTACATTTTAACTTTTGAAAAATCTATTAGTTTTGTCATTTCAAGTAGACCATTTTTTATTTTAACACAAGAAACGGGATACCAAGTGAAAAACAGGAAATTTATTAACTCACAAGATAAATTTTGGAATGTGTGTTACAAAAACTTTTGTTATATGTTTATTAAAAATTCAAGTTTTCGTACCAAACTGAAGTACAATGTATGTTTTATTCTGTAAGCTAAAGATTAATATCTATGTGATGTTTTAATATCTAAAAGAATTTAAATCTTAAGACATTGAACATTATAAAATATGCATTTGTGCTATCAATTGAAATGCATTGTTCGTAATAACATAATTTTCATCTGTAGTATAAAGGTAATAAATGTATACCTTTATACTTTAGATGTAAAAAGTATAAAGGTAACAGTTTAGATGTAAAATGTATAAAGGTCTAAAGTATAAAGGCTTCTGTTTAATATAAAATATTAGTTTCTTACAGATATTTAACTAATTTCTTACTTATATTTAAAGTTATTTTGTGAGTATGAAGGTTTCTATATTTCTAACTCGGAGGATCTGTTTTATGTTATCTTAAATATATATTACTTTATATAACAAAACTAAATTTTTAAAGTCATAAAGGTAGGAAAAAATTTATTTTAAACTTAACAGAGTATTGTTGTTTATAGCGAAACAAAAAAAAATATCGTACGCTATAATGGAAAGCTTTTACTTCCAAGATATATCTCCTTAAAGTTCTATGCAAATATTTCTATCTCATAACTTGTATACTCAAGAGCCATTTCTTAATATAAATAATTGATGTGATTAAATAGAATGCTATACCACCAATAGTATTAATATGTTTATTATTTCCAATTCGGAGTACATGACCCAACCCGGCATATAACCTTAATGAAAAGTATTTGTGTTGCCACACGTCCTAAGCAGTTCGCAAGGGCAAATAAGTTACATTTTTGTAAAGATATTGCCTTTATTTGTGTATACAACACAAGCACCATACAAATATACTTTGATTATTATGGCATTCATTTAATTTAAAGCATTTTAAATTTTTGCAAGGTGTTCTGATGTGTATTCCCACAATGTTGATGTGGAACAATGGAAATAAAAGGCAAAGTCATAAATTTAAAATTTTACAAGATGGTATAATAAAGATTTTTTGCAAATTTGTTAGAGGCTAGCCATTTTCAGTTAGAAGCTATATAAACGTCTTTAAGATTAAAGGAAAGACATAGTGCCTGTAAAATTACTAAAATAGCTCGTCATTATTGTACTCTTTAACACGAAATTATGTCGGTTTTAATTATATATTCCAACTGGCTAAATTGTTCAATTTTAGGAAATGGTTCCATGGTTTTTACATATAAAAACAAAACAATTTGTACACAATTATGCAAGTTTATCAAAATTTTTAAAGGAGCCTAATGCATTTTGTTTTCGGCTTGGAGACCACATCACTACGTGTGGAGATGTCCAAACTGTAGAGTGAATCATTATATTTTAGATTGTAAAAGTATGTCATCATACAGACTGTTTTAAGATCCTAAATATAAAACAATAACTAGTGATAATTAACTAGAGGCTTAAGAAAAACTCTGAAATATTCCGCACAAGCTTTCTTGCAATGCTAGAGCAAGTTGACTTCTCCCATTGCTTTAATTCGAGAATCACATTAGTAAATGTGAAAAATTCTGCAGTTTAAAATTTAATATTCAATGACTGTATTCCCAATCATCACTGTAGCACTGATATATCTTGGAATAAAATCAGGGACTGAAATACGTAGTGAGTACACAATCAAAGGCACACCCGTACTTACCTAATGCAGTAATATTTAATGTATGAGTTTAGAATGTTTATTTAACTGATATTTTTGGTCATTAAAGCTGAGAAAAATATTTATTGCCCAGTTCTCAACGATTCTCTAACAGTGTGTTCAAAATAGATTATATCAGTTTTATATCAAAATGGATTAAACGTTTTTTATATTATAATTAAACAAATCGGATTGGACCCGAACGATGACCGATTGGTTAGGGTGCTGGCCTTTGGTACCGGAGTTCGTGGGTTCGAATCCCACAGTGACATGGATGTTCGTAGCCGTTCGGAATCGGCTTTAAGCTGTAGGTCCCGGTCTCATTAGCCATCATGTTGCAAAAAGTAGACCGTAGCACTCCAAACCAAACCCAATCGGATTGTTATTAAACATTACAGTATGTAATGTTTTTGTAATAGAGAACAGCATTTTCAAAATTCATTTCAATCTATTTTTGCCTTATAATGAAACTTTTAAATAATGGTCCTATCAACTGCACAAACGCATTTTTTAAAGAAAGTAAGTTGCAATTTTAAATTTAAATTAATAAAATTTCGTAGTTTTGAATGTGTGTCGATTAGTTTATCAATTTGTGTCTAAAGCTTATCCCCCATTAATTTGTGTTAAAGCCTTTAGCATTTCCTACCATCTGTGACAAAACAAAAATAAATAAATCTATTGCGAAATTCAAAGTAATGTATTTGAAATATACCTGATTCAGCAAAGTTATATTTTTTATGGTTATAAAACTGTTGACCCGACATCTGATACCAATTGCATTCATTTCCTCTACTCCAAAAGAATCTAATTTAAATCAATCGTTTAAATGCGTCAACACGCCTAAAATATATTTTCTATAGACGATGTTGGTCTGTAGTAGTGTAAGTGAAATTAATATAAACTGGAACAAGAAATTTGAAACCCCATTTATGAGTCATTAATCCTGACTGCTATCTACATATGTTAAAGTCAGATTATCGAAATTTGTTCTATCATCAATAACACCGACTAACCAAATATTTCTTACTATTGATAACTAATTCTAATTTATACATCCTCTGAAATTGAGCATCTGTAATTATCAGTGAAAAAAGCAGCGATAAGAGAGACAGTAAAATAGCAATATGAATTACACTCGTATGCTTTAATGGGAAAATATGTTTAAGTTGCAGAAAATTGTTTATTTGATTATCTCATGTAGCCTCCACACTATGGCCAATTGTTCACCACTTCCTGATGGTGACCTTGATCGATGGTTCACGGGTTGCATCTACACACTGAGCCACTAAATGAGCCGAACGCATTGATTAGTCCATAGGGTCTACCGCTCACTTTGGTTATGCATCTAGCTGCTTTGATCTTCGGAGAAAAACCGCTTGCGAAGTCGTCGTCCGCCAAGGCTATTTTATCGTCTGCTACCAACGACCACGATAAACCATACTCCCTCCAGACTGTGGTAATGGCTTGCAGTGAACCATAGTGTGGAGAAGCCTTTATACTAGTATGTAGCCTCCACACTATGGCCAGTTGTTCGCAACTTCCTGATGGTGACCTTGATCGATGGTTCACTGGTTGCATCCACACACTGAGCCATTAAATGAGCCGAACGCATTGATTCGTCCATAGGGTCTACTGCGCACTTTGGTTGCGCATCTAGCTGCTTTGATCATCGGAGAAAAACCGCTTCCGAAGCCATCGTCCGCCAAGGCTATTTTATCGTCTACCACCAACGACCACGATAAACCATACCCCCTCCAGACGGTGGTAATGTCTTGCAGTGGACCATAGTGTGGAGGAGCCTTTACACTCGTAGGCTGCGGTGGGAAATGTGTTTAAGTTGCAGAAAAAAGTTTACTTGATTCTCTCGTGGTTTCTAAGTAGTTTTTGTTTTATTCCAGTAAAAGTTTGTTGCTGTTGTTTCTAAATTTCATTTGGACAAACCAAGCATGATTTCAGCCCTACTCTAATCGCATTAAGGAAAAAGGCCTTAATGCGAGTGCCTTTGGGTTTTTTTTTTTGTAAATGAGAAATTTCTACGGCGAAAGAATGACTTCGCTCAAGTTATTCCTCGTAATTTAGAAGCAGTAGGCCAAGCAGACGATCCATAGGCTTGGCTTGCTATCCTCAGAGATATTTTTTGAGAACTTGAAGAACATTGTGACATACATTTTACGTCCTCCAGTCGCCTTTAACAAACACGGCGGATCTTAGACCGGCTCGTTCTCCGAACCCGCAATTTTCGAATTATGATATCATTGCCTTTGCCGACTGAGCTACCGCGACTGTAATAAAAGTGTTAACAATGTCAATATTTACGCGTTGAAAAATCAGCCGATTCAGATGACGATATCTTTTCCCAATGAAGGATGTACGAATTTCTTCTGCGGATGTGAAACATTTTCAAGTAATTAAATTTTTTATCGCACGTCAGAGTCAAGTGCAAATCGATTGAAAATTATATCTCATTCATGCAAAAATCCACGCATTTCTTCATATGGCAAAGGAATTGTAAACTGAATCTGTTGATTTTTCAACGCAAACAGGTTGACGTGTAATAAGGCCTAAGAATAAAAGACGTTCTGTTAATCCGGTATGATGGTTGCTTAGGATATGGTTCATAAGGAATAATATAAATAATTTTTAAAGCAAAAATCATTGTTTTTCAAGTTTTTTAACTTAGGATCTTATTTGAGAATCAATTTCTATAGTGGGGTAACTTATGTATAAAATACACCATTTTACTTCTGAAAACGGAAATCCAAATTATAAAGATACGATAGAAATAGTTTATTAATCATACTCCTTAACCGTCACGTATTCTCATTTTATTAAAAAAGTAATACAGAAAACTATTTCAAAAGAAATTGAAAATTCGGGAAACAAAGATAATAGTATTTAAATTTGAGTTACATGCCTTTCATATTTTATACCCTGAATTTTTTTGTTAATTCACTATACTCTTCCAAAACTCTTCCAAACTCAATGATAGATTAACAAATACAGTTATTTTATTAAATAAAAGTAAAGATTCACAATTAGATGTTACAATAGTCCTTAATATAGTCCATCTAAATACAGTAAGGAGTGAACCAAATTTTTGCTTCTCAAAATAAGCAAATAATCAAAATACGCTTAGCATTAAAAAATATTGCATTTTGTCAACTGTATTTTAGCAAGAATCATAATCACGACTGTAGCTGGAATAATAATATGCTCGCTGTTGAGTTCCGAGAAATTACTCAGGTGTCATTCAAATTGCGAAACTTTCATTGAGAAGGTAATTTACAGTTTTCTTACTTTGATTCCGTTAATTTACAATTTCTTTTGTTGAATTCAATTTTTATTTATTCCGTTCCCTGAGAGGACTGCGGTGCCCATAAGAAGTGTGCGCGGAACACAAAGTGCTAAACGTAACGAGAGCAGGGAACCGCCCTTTAGACATTTGGTTTACTTAACTTTATGAATACATTTTTATACTGTCGTGATTTTAGGATTATATTTCACTTCAATAAATACTTATATTTATAAAACTGCTTTGCCCACTGATTACTGCGTTTAAAGTCTTTGGTTACCCTTGTGTGAATTACCATCTAGCATATTTGAAGGTTGTATGAAATATCTTTATTGTAAGTGATACAGTTCTCAAAGTAACAATAAGGTTCTTATTTTTCAATTTTGTTATCTTGTAATATGAAAAGTAATAAGTTTAAGCATGTTTATTTTTAGTTAGAGTCTTAATAAACCAACAATTACTATGTTTTGTCTGCTAAATTTTGAGTTTCCGAAGAGAGATGCTCTTGTATTAAAATATCGAAATTTGATATGTCGCTCTCTAATTGACATTTTTTGTTACAAGGAAAGGTAACCTAATTTTTCTGAAAATTTATTTTTGTATAAGTAGCTCTTAAACTCTCATCTTTGTAAAGAAATAATAGTCACTTAATGAAGATGACTGAAAGTAGTTGAAATTCAACACTTTCAATTTTTCTTATTGTGCTAAGTATAATTAACAAGTAAAATTCCTTTTTCTGTCCAAACTGATTCAAACATTATTCATCTGTATCTTTCCTGATTCTGAATAGAAATTTATAGAAGTTTTTGCTCCATGAAAATAGTTTGTAAATTTCGGATTCTGAAAAGTATAAATTTTCCTGAGGATATTGGTCTATAAATAACTTGTAACATGAAATTGGTTATTTTGTTGATAAACCAAATATGTAAGCATATATAAGAGGACAACCTAACGAAATATTAACTAAGCTTTGGAGTCTTAAGGAAGCCTACATTCCAATATTAACTAACATTGTCTCCTTCATAGTTTTTGCAATATATTTATATCAGTATAGACATTTAAAGTTTACCCATATATCTTATCCACATATTTTTTAATCATAAAATGATCTTTATATATCTCCATATACTTTTTATAGATTCCTAGTGACTTAAATGCAAAATAACACGCCAAAGCTGGCCAAATTCTTACATCCTCGACCGATTTCTAAGCATTTAGGTAACTGACTTTAGGTACTTGATACCATTGGGTATAAATACCATAGATGATTTATATGCTTTAGCCTTACGAATTATGCTTAACCGTAGAACGCGGTTTGTATTTGTCGAATTTTGTTACTATGGTTATGAATGCAAGAGAGTTTTTAAAATTTATTTTAAAACAAAGAAAGGCAAGTAATACATATGTTTACCCTTTAAAAAGTGATTTATTGCATATTAAAGTTATTTCAGCTTTTAACAATTTATTATTTTAATTACAAATCGTCTTCGAGGCATAATAATCGTGTTCTAGGGTCAAGTTCTGGTGTAGTAAGAACAAAGATTTCGTCGTATTAACGTGGTAAATGTAGTTAATATCAGTTTCTTGATGAGTTTGCAGACTTCACTCAGACAAATTATTCTAAATAATAAAAGATTTAACACTGAAAAAATACGTATAATGTATTTTTACATGCTTATTTTTATTCTGTTAAGATGAGGGAATTTTAAGAACACAGTGTTAAAGTTAATCATGTCAGCCCAAGGTTATTCTTTAGTACCTAAAATGGTTTACAGAATTATAGATTTGATTACCATATTAGATCTCCTAATTGGTAATATGTCCTCAACGGGTGTGAATGGGAATCCATCTCTAATGGGTAGTTCAGAACAATGACAGGTGTGGTAGAGACTTCTGCGAGCTTGCCAACTCCCTGGATAATTGATATAGTTCCCAACAGTTGAAATAATATTTGTTTTGTTTTGGACAGAAAAAAAAGAAAAATATTACATCAATATAATATTATTATATTTCATAAAGCATAAAAAACCTACAGAAATTGTCAAATTTATCGGTTTAAGTTGTAAATAATAATATGATTATTCCCATAATGATTATTCCCATAAAAATTAAAAGTGATAGAAGCTCCTAATAAAGAAACAATTTATGATATGTCTAAGTAATTTATAATATATCAACTTTTGTCTTCTGGAGACTGTAATGTAGATCCTGAGGTTTTAAGGTTTTGAGATAGATTAGCTACACACGGAAAGTAAAGCAGTTGTTATTTTGATGAGAGGAATATATATAGACTATACCAACTCTGGTGAAAATCTGAAAATTTCGGAGGGGATTTTTGCCAATTGTTATTGTATCAAGAGAGAAAAAAAATTCATTGGGCTTACAATCGCCTTGTAGATTACTTTTATTTTGTCAAAGTGTTTTTTGGGGTATTTGTGTAGTTACGTAAAAGCCCCTCCACACTATGGTCCACTGCAAGCCATCACCAGCGTCTGGGGGGGGGGTATGGTGTATCGTGATCGATGGCGGCAGAAGGTAAAATAGCCTTGGCGGACGATGGCTCCGGAGGCGGTTTTTCTCCAAAGGACAAAGGCAGCCAGATGCTCAACTGAAGTGCGCGGTAGACCTTATGGACGAATCCACGCGCTCGGGTCATTTAGTGGCCCAGCGTGTGAATGCAACCCTCGAACCATCGTTGAAGGTCATCATCAGAAAGTGGCGAATAATTGGCCATAGTGTGGTTTGGTTTGGAGTGCTACGGTCTACTTTTTGCAACACGAGGGCTAATGAGACCGGGACCTACAGCTTAAAGCCGATTCCGAACGGCTACGAACATCCATGCCTCTGTGGGATTCGAACCCATGAACTCCGGTACCGAAGGCCAGCACCCTAACCAATCGGCCATCGTTCGGCCATAGTGTGGAGGCTGCATTATATATAAAGAACTTCTTGGTAGCATATATATGTTATGTCCGTAATAGACAATACATAGTTCTTTATACAGGCACTACATAGGGATTTCTTCTAACTCTTAGTTTCTACAAATTTTTAATAAATATTCAAATATTTATTAAATTGTACTAAATATTGCTTATGGTGATTGTATGAAGTGTGTTTAGCAGATATATGCAATAATTTTAGGGACTATTAATTCCATTTCATACTCATGCCACTGTATGGCTATAGCTAGTGAGTAAAAATGGTTCGTGTTCAGAAATTCGATAATAGTTTGAACACATAAATTAGTTCATTGGTAACTACAAAACAATACAAAAATTGTCTTTCATATGTGATTTAAGGTTTTAATATTACTGTCACTTAACTTGTAAGAAAAGTATTTTTTCGCGTGTTTGTTATGTGACACTACCACCTGATGGCTCAATAGGTAGAAAGCTTCATTTGATAACAGTATCAGTGGGTTTGAGACCTCCGTTTACATGGTTTAGTTTGGTTTGGAGTGCTACGGTCTACTTTTTGCAACATGAGGGCTAATGAGACCCGGATCTACAGCTTAAAGCCGATATCGAACCGCTACGAATATCCATGCAAATGTGGGATTCGAACCCACGAACTCCGATACCGAAGGCCAGTACCTTAACCAATCGGCCATCGCTCTGCATCCCGTTTACATGGATGTTCTTAGATGTTTTTATCTGCTTTAAGCAATAGGTCTCGATCTCTTATCTTGCATGTAGAAAAATACCAATCGTATAAACGAAATGCAATGTAATGTTATTTTACGGTGACATATACAAGAACTACTAACAGTTTGTATTAAATGACACTGTAATACACTAAACGTCTTTTGACTTTTTAATCAATAAGTTAGGAAAGCGATTTAAATTCTTTAATTCAATCAATGATTTAAAATTAAATAAACTGGCATGAAAGTGAAATTATGTCTAAGAAAGAATTACAATAGGACATATAAAATAATATCAAATTTACATTTATTTTGTATGCAATTTTAAGAAGAGATAAATGTTTTAAAAGTTCTGACCCTAAAAGATCCTAATATAATGAAAAATAATCTTAGCCATTCCAAATTAGCGAAGTGCTAATTGCAGTTAAATCGTAAGTTCTTGAAATCTTAAGTGCGGATAATGTTATTAAAGGTTTGGCGGATTTCATGGGAACGTAAAAACTCACCTCCACCTAATAAGAGTAAATCGGGTAGAATTTGCTCTTCACCTCCAGTAAGTTAATAATTTTAAGTTAGAGTTAAGGAATAAGATTGTTGTCTTATTAGCGTAATTAAATCAGGCAGAAGTCTCTTAAAAAGAACTATTAAATTCGTATTTTTACACAGATGAGCATTTTATTTCAAAGTTTGAAAAGGGAGAAAAATCATAAATAGAATCTCGATCTATCGTGTCCAAGAGGAAGGAAATATAAAACGGTAGATGCGGGAAATGAACGTAAATGTTCGTTCAAATGTGTGTGTTTCAAAGAAATTAATTATTTGTAATACTAATTGGAAATATTTTACACTACACTAAAAATATTAATTCAGTATGATTGTGTACATTTTATACAACATTTTGTAATTTAAGCCTGTTTTATACAAGTAGGTCATCTGATTAAAAAGAATGATTGTGGCATAACTTCTACATTTGTAACTCGGAGTTTTAATACTAAATAGATGATCTAACCCAAATAAAATTGTTAATAGGCATGAAACAGTTATGAATTGCAACGAAATTATGCTAAGGTAACGCCTTGATAAAATACATCTAATATAGTCACTCTTCTAACATACGAACAAAACAGCCGAAGTGGCAGTATGACAAATTGGACATATTAGTATGTTTAGTTGATGTAATTATTATTTTATTCCCATATTCCACGGAAACAATGACCGCTTCCCTCAAGTTATCGCCATTTTTATAAGTAAGAAACTTCTGGTGGTTTAGGAAAAACTGCTGTTTTTCCAAATATTAATTTTCCGTCCACACGAAAAATTCTGTATCTCCGTTAATACGAAATGAATTACTCTTTTAATAAATAAAGAGAGAAAATTGTTTCCCGAATTCATCTGATAGAAAACAATACTTAGAAATTTGGAAAACAAAGTAATAGAGCCAAGCTTTTATGACAATATATGGGGGAAAACGAAGATTTCGGGAGCAATAAATGCGGGAATAAGAACGCTGGTTTTATTAGATTAAATTCTATATTAAATAAATCAAACGATAGAACGAGGTTTCAATGTAATATAAAGAAATTATGCTAAGGTAATGCCTTGATAAAATACACCCTAAGATAGTCACTCTTCTAACATAAGAACAAAACAGCCGAAGTGGGGGTATGACAAATTGGACATATTTGTATGCTTAGTTGGTGTAATTATTATTAAATAATTACACCAACTTAAGGCCCTTCCACACTATAGTCCACTGCAAGCCATCACCACCGTCTGGAGGGGGTATGGTTTATCGTGGTTGATGGTAGCAGACGATAAAATAGCTTTGGCGGTAGATGGCTTCCGAGGCGGTTTTTCTCCAAAGATCAAAGGCAACCAGATGAGCAACTAAATTGCGCAGTTGATCCTACGGACGAATCCACATGTTTGGCTCATTTAGTGGCCCAGTGTGTGAATGCAACCTGTGAACCATTGTTCAAGGTCCTCATCAGGAAGTGGTGAACAATTGGCCATAGTGTGGAGGCTACAATAAAATGGATCTCATTAAAATGATTCACGCTGTCTCAAAAAACTCTCTACTTTAATATATCTGTTGACAGAAATAATATTATACAGTAAATCACTTATTTTTGCAAACTAACATTTTGGTTTCTCATTTAAGTATTAAAAAATATATATATTCTGGAAACAAATCTATTACTGACGTTAAAACAAATGTTATCAAGTAAAGTTTGCTCAGAAAAGAAAAAAATACTGCTTTTGTCAGCAGTTTGTTACTCTTTAGATATTTGGCTTTTGCTGTTTCTATGTGCAACTGCTAATAACTGAAGAATAAACTCAATGTATGGTTTCCGTGTACCTGGAAAGTCAGGAAAAGTCATGGAAAATCAGGGATTTAGACAATGGATTAATTTTGTCATGGAAAGTCTTGATTTTTCAAGAAAAAGGAGTAAAAGTCGTGGAAAGTCATGGATCCGCTAAACTACCGATTAAAAAAATGCATTGAATTGTTTAATTCTATTTTTACTTGTCATTTGACTGAAGTTACTGAGTTTGGTATTTATGTATTATCTTATTGACCATATTGCCAAGTAAAATTAGTTCACCAAGGAAACTCAAAACAAGAAAGCTTAATGGGTGGGTAAATATATATTATTCAGGTTTTTTTCTTAAATTGTAGATTAAAATTTTTTTAATATAATACTAATTATTTTTTAATAAAAATTAGTTAAGATTTTTGCGCAAAATATAAGTTTATCTGTAGGGATATTGTATATAAACATTATAGGGTTATATTTGTCTATTATTCATGGTCACCTGGATAATACCAAAGTACCCTGAATTCAACTTGGAAACATTTTGATTGAAAAATTGCTATATGATTAAACTTAGGTATGTAGATACAACAATTTATTTTTATGTGAGTTTATTAACACTTATAAAGTAAGTTTATAGTTTTTTATGATAAAATTCCTGTAATTTCTCTAGAAGCATATATTTTATTTGTATGTACATTAGAATTTTTATTCATATATACTTTTAACGAAAGCTTTTTAAAGTCATGGAAAATGATCTGCTAAATCAGGGAATGTCATGAAAAGTCATGGATTTGAAAAATTTTATTTTGGCAGATACACTGGAAATGTTCACAGTGGCATTTTAGGGCATATGCGTGTAAACAATGGACATTTTGTTTATGATACCAGTCCCAGTGACGAATTAAATTTAAACAAATCGTTTAGTTTCGGTTTTGGTTGTGAATGCGACGGTATTATTTTTCTTGTAAAAATGATGTCTAAGCAGAACAAGGCAATTTTCGTAGTCGATTCCAACCGATATCCATAGTTACAGTGAGACAGTCTCTGATACATATATATTTACGATGATGTATAAAATAGGCCATACTCATAAAGAACATCTAACTTGGTTTAAAAATGCCTTGGCTTCTTGCATGTAACTTATCACTGAAATGTTCATTATAGGTATACTTTAGTCTCGTTGCAGAGGCATTGAAAAATCAGTCACTCAAGCTTGCAGTTATGTCACTTTTCTCACCTTTAGTCACTTTTTTTACAATTGATCACTTTTAGTCAATTTTAAGTAAACAGTCACTTTTTTAATGGTGTATCACAGCAAAAATCTGTTGTTGAAAAAGGAAAATCGGAATTAATAACAAAATATTTTAATAAAAATCCAAAAATGTGATGCTCTAACCTGATTTTTCTTAGTAAAATATAATTAGTCATACGGTTTCCAGAATTTAGTGATTTTAAAAAGTCGTAAAGAAGTTCTTGAAATCTACATTTGTACTGAAATATACATTTAATACATTAAAGTAATTTACGTCAAAGCACACATTTCTCTTTTTCTTTTTCTTCACAATTTTTGTTTAGATACTCTAATCTAGCTATGTACATATTTCAAAACATCATTAATATATGCAGAAAATTTTGATTATAAAATTAATGTATTGTATGTATTCAAATCTAATTTATAGATTTTCTTGAATATAAAGCAATGTTGAGTTGTGTTAAACAAAATTTTTAACCCTTTTTATATTTGACGCTAAAATCATGTCTTGCATGAATCATTTGATTTAGAGTTAAAATAAATAGAAAAATCTTAATAGCATCTGTAATCAAGAGGAGAAAAAAAAATCACTTTTTTTTTCAGTGTTTAGTCACATTTAGTCACTTATTCTGTGTTATTTGTCACTTTTCTCACCTTTTTGAAAGAACCTCAGCAGTTGCAAGCCTGGTTACTGTTGGAAAACTCGAGAACAGAATCCACATCGCGGGTAGTTATGTAAGCATATTTTGATAGCTTGATAGATTAATTTGTTAGCTGAAAATAGATTCTTATAACAAATTAAATTTCGAAGAGTAACTCTAGATATATTTTAAAGTAAAATAATACAATTTTATGGATTGTGTACCCGTGAAAATCCAAGTCATCTTACCATCAAAAATGAGCTTCGAATTGCAGGATTTAACTGCGATGATCTCGTCATATTTGTCAAACCTGAGAACGGAGAAATTGTTGGAAGAGCAGTTAAGCCTGAAAATTATGCGGAGTAGTTATTTTTGTAAAAAGAAAATTTGTAAATACCCCAAGGAAAGCGGTCAGAAAATAAACCACCAACAAAAATACGGGGGAAATGTTTTTGTTGTGGAATGTTGAAAAATATGTGACAAGAATTACGTCTCATGTGAGAGATCGATATGTAAAGAACAAATTCCAATAATTACTTGTAGGGAATGCTAAAGTAAAAGTACATCAAAACTGAAAATTAATATAGTCAGTGGCAAAAAAAATTTTATGCAGTGTGTTATATTTTCTATTTTGCTGTTATAATAGAATTTTTATCCGTTTTTATAAAAGCGTTTTGATTATTTAACCTTATATCACATCGAATTCTTCTTATTTAACATTTTGTTTTTATTTTTCGTGTACTAAACACGTGAAGGAAAAATTTCTGTTCTAATATTAAGCTCAATTATTTAAAGGTTAAATCTTCACTTTCTGTCCGAATCAAAAGAGCAGTTCATTGATATGCCTTCCATACAGCATAGAGGCTGGCGTCATAAACGTCCATGAAAAATGGTTTCCTTGGACTAGACATCCATCTTGGGTTTGTGATTTTCCTAGAAACGATCGTGTAAAATATCGACAGAGATACAAAATATCACAAATATTTTAATCATTAAATTGCTTTACAAAAATATGAATGTCTGTTACTAAACAATGTAAAATTTGTAGCACAAAATATGTTAAAATAAAAAATAAATTCACAAAACCTATAAAATAACTGGATATTGATAATTTGGTCGGTTTTTCCTGTGTTCAGACGCTTATGGAATAGAGAGAAATGCTCTAACTATAACTAATTTTGGTTAGCATTCACTATGTACTTCTGATGTTACTGTCAAACCTATGATTATCTTCTGACTTTTCGGATTATAAAGAAACAAAAATAATTTCTTTTTGCATTTTATTATGAATAATAAATTACAGGACAAAGGAGAATTCTCCTCTGTCCTGTGATTTGTTTATAGTGAATGCATTCTTAGGAATAATTGCATGTTCAAACATAATAAAGTTACTGTGTATATATAAACTTAAAATACATGCATTTAATTACAGGAAATATTATTGAAACATGGTATGATATTTAAAATGTAGACTCATAACAATGGAAATGATGAACGATGACCAAATGGGTAGAGCACTAGTTTTCGGGATCACAGTTTGAATCTCCTTGCTGGAATGGATGTTCTGAGCAATTAGTAATCATATTTATTATCTTTCATGTATCAAAAATGCAGACAGTTAACGATAAAAAACCAATGTAAAAGATCATTTATGTATCAGTTCTATCAAAATTTAATACAAACTTTTGTGTTCACATTTTGATCTTTTTATGAGACAGAAATGAGTCACATTGGCTGATATGATACCATAATCTGATGACACGCGATAGCAAACAGGTAGATTTGTATCAATAAAAGCATTAAGTGGAAACAGTTGTTACAGTATAGTTTCAATTATTAACATAAAGAATGATTATAAACATTTACTACAATCAAAAATAAAGCCTAAAATAAAAGTTTATACAAAGATATAACATCTAAATAAATTAAACTGTATTTTATACTGAATCACTTCAACATTCAATCTTTAAGCCGCAAGATTTTCAAAAACACCATTAGCATGCATTTGTTTAATTCATCCTTAGTCACTATATCCTATAATTACTCTCCGCAGAGAATGACAATTTATTGTTTTATTTTTTCTATCTTAAAAACCTGTGTTTTACATGTAATAAGTTTCATAAGTCCTTATCACACGTCACCCTGTACTTCTTTAAAAAGCAACGGATTCAGTTCATGATTCCTTTTGCTTAGTTTACACTGAATTCTCATGTTGCTAAAATTTTTTTCAACCATTTTATTTCGGTTTAAGAAGAAGTGTAAGCCCTTTATTAGATTGGAAATTTTTCACTATCACACGAAAAATTCCTTCTTCATAGGTAAAAAAATCAGACTAAAGACGTTGCTTTTTCAACGCTTATAAATTGACAGGCATAAAGCCACTTAAGTTTTCCTTCCTTCGGGGTCCATTATTTTAATTTTATAATTGAATAAAAAATCCAAATACAAACTTCTTATTCATTTTAACAGACTTAAGCTCAGAGTATCATTGGCGCTTTCCCTTATGTCTTCTTTAATTATTGCATTGGGCTTTATTTCTCCTCTTTATTTTTTATATTCAGTGTAATTTAAATTCAGCCTAAACTCAAGAATCCTTTGACCATTTTAGATCTTTTCTCCCAGCTTATAGACAAATCAATTTCAAGAGTTGTTTTGCCAAAAATCCCACGTATCACAGAAATAAAGGTGTAGAGCCGAGGCAGTTCTGTGCAACCTGCATTCTGCGATTCTGCATTTAAGTTCGGTTCCCTGCTTTCTCCAATGCCCGAACCGTGCCACTTGAATCCAGCTATTCTCCTATTACATACAACTTTTAAGTACTTATATGTTATATTTTTCGTACCTTTATAGATAACCATATGACATTGAAATATAACACTGAAAAGATAAACATGAATTAAATTATGGGAGTTTAGTTCAAAGTGGTTTGATGCGTGTGACAACATTACATTATTTTTACATTTCTACTTTGGTATAATGGAATACGAAAGTAAACAGCGGCTCATGGATCTTGAGAGTATTTCCAGGGATAGCCAAGTAGATTCTCTCTTAGGAAGTACAATTTGTTTGGAAAATAGGTGAAATTAATACAAGTACCAAATGATCATAACAAAAAAATATTAATCTCTGAGCAAAAACATGGTTTCCGCGCACCTGGAAAGTCATTGAAATTCATGGATTTAGACAATGGATTAATTTTGTCATGGAAAGTCTTGATTTTTCAGGTAAAATGAGTAAAAGTCATGGATCCGCTAAACTACCGATTAAAAAAATGCATTGAATTGTTTAATTCTATTTTTACTTGAATTGTTACTTTTAGCTGAAGTTATTGAGTTTGGTATTTATGTATTATACTATTGACCAAGTAAAATTTGTTCACCAAGAAAACTCAAAGCAAGAAAGCTTAATGGGTTGGTAAATGTATATTATTCTGGTTTTTCCTTAAATTGGAGATTAAAATTTTATTAATATAATAATAATTTTTTAATAAAGATTAAGATTATTGCACAAAATATAAGTTTATCTCTAGGGATATTGTATATAAATGTTATAGGGTTATATTTGTCTATTATTTATGGTCCCTGGATAATACCAAAGTACCCTGAATTCAACTTGGAAACATTTTGATTGAAAAATTGCTGTATGATTAAACTTAGGTATGTAGATACAACAATTTATTTTTATGTATGTGAGTTTATTAACACTTATAAAGTAAGTTTAAAGTTTTTTATGATAAAACTCCTGTTATTTCTCTAAAAGCATATATTTTATTTGTATGTACGTCAGAAGTTTTATTCATATATACTTTAACGAAAGCTTTTTAAAGTCATGGAAAATGATCTGCTAAATCAGGGAAAGTCATGGATTTGAAAAATTTTATTTTGACAGATACCCTGGAAAAACAATTGGATGAAAGTTCAAATCGGAATATGATAATGATCTTATGTTAGTGCTTAGATGTTAAAGTTTCATTCGAAAGTAACATACAAATGTTACAAAAGCTATCCATTTCATCGCTATTAAATAATTTTATGCACAGAAAAATTACTTCTTTTGCATATATGAAAAAAACATCAGTTTGAGAATTCATGAATGACGAGTAATAGTAAAAAGGTGTAAGAAAATTAAAAGTAGGGTTGTAATTTCTTTTAATATTTAAAATTAGATTTATGCTTTTAAGACTCCACTTTAGTCACTATTGACTTTTCAGAATTATCAGTTATTAGTTTCAGATACCGAGGTGAATGAACATTACGAGAACTTTTATATACTTTTAAATACTTGATAATGCAACATTTATTAATTTAACAGTTGTTATTTAGTATGTTTAAAATTTAGGAACCTACTAAAATTAAGATTGCGCAACAAATAATTAAACAGATACAAACTACTATAAAATAACTTATCCTTTTTGTGATTAAGAAAAAATTAAGAGTAATCTTCTCTTGACTTTCTTGCACATTCATTTCTCAGTCATATTTCAATTAAAGGCGTTACACATCCGGCTCTCTCATCGCTTCTACATGTCTAATCCATCCACTTTTTTAAAAGCTATTATGGAAACAACCATTAATCATGTTCAAAAGCAGTTGAGTGATACAAATAAGAAATCATTCAAGTAATTATAAGTAAAAACTTAATAAAATTAAAAAACATTTTTTGTTGATTGCAATTTGGTATGTTCGGTAATTTTTGCTATGATTCATCATACCATTTTGATAGTGGAACCAAAAAATGTAGACACGAGGTGGAATCTCAATCTGTAAACGATGTATTCATTCATCGATCGTTCTATACATTTTGTTTCGTATTTCCATAAAACTAAAGTTATATTTTTCAGTATTTTTCGTACACAAATTATTCGTTTTCACACATAAAAAATAGTTCGGTCCCGTCGCATTTTTATACCGGAAGTATCGCTCCTGCGGAATTTAGGTAAATGTTTTTGTGATAATATTAGTTTAACAAGGTATTGTGGACTTCGAAAACATTTCTGGTACATCGAGGGTTTTTCGTAAGTAACCACAGTTTTTTATGACGGTACTGATTTAGGTGGAAACGCTCTTTTCTTCGATGCAGTCATAGGAAAACAAAATAACAGTCGGAAAGATATACATTTAGAATCTTTGTCAAAATTAAAATAATTTACGTACATGCACTCTGATAGTAATAATGTACTAGAAGGTAAAGGCAACAGATTCATTACTCTTCGAAACAGTCTATTCAGTTCTACAAAGCAGGTATCAATTAAAAATATTTTTAACATTACATATTATTCTAAATTTAAGTAATATGTTATAACTCTTATGTGCTACCAATGTGTGCTGTAAAAAATTTATTTATAGCCATATATTTTATAGAATTCTACATATATTTCCTGAATCCATCGGTGTTTGTCCCCCTCTCCTTGAATAAATGATGGATCGAGGTTCATGTATTTAAATAGAGGTTCACTGTATTTAAATAATTGAAAATGTATATTTATTTGACTAAATGTTGAATATATATACGGGCATCTTATAAAATAAATAAGAAGCCGTATATCTGGGAATTTTGTCACAAGAATTTGAGTATTAATAATATCTCAAGAATTTACAGTTTTATGAATGAAACCGACTTTATTAATTAACTTTCCTGAAGACCCTTTCAGCTATTTAAATCTATGTAGAGATTGTAATATAGTACTTAAAACACATTTTGATTTCTTTATTTTCAAGTTACACGTATAACCCATTGATTCCAAGAGTTATTTTTAACAGACAGCTAAAAAACAAATTTGTGGAATAATTATGTTTTCCAAAAACTAATTTCCTTATTATAAACAATATACCTAATCTTAGAATATCTGCTGTTATTTGTAATTTTATCATTTTTCATACACAAATTTTCTTTTGCGGCAAGTGCAAAGACTGAAATTTTGACAAATAGCTTTATCAATTATAAAGCTTCATTTTAAAGTACCAAAGTATTAAGTAGTACCAAAAAATATCTTATCCCAAAGCTCTTTTTTTTTGTATAAATAATACAGGCTTGCAATTCCTTCACTTTTCTCACCTTTAGTCACTTTTTTTACAATTGATCACTTTTAGTCACTTTTTTAAGTAAACAGTCACTTTTTTTATGTTGTATCACAGAAAAAGTCTGTTGTTGAAGAAAGAATATCTGAATTAATAACAAAATATTTTAATAAAAGACCAAAAATGGGATGCTCTAATCTTATTTTTCTTATTAAGATGTAATTAGTCATATGGTTTCCAGAATGTAGTGATTTTAAAAAGTCGTAAAGAAGTTCCTTATTACATTAAAGTAATACATTAAAGTAATTTACTTCAAAGCACACATTTCTCTTTTTCTTTTTGTTCACAATATTTGTTTAGATACTCTAATCTAGCTATGTACATATTTCAAACATCATTAATCTATACAGAAAATTGTGATTATAAAATTAATGTATTGTATGTATTCAAATCTAATTTATAGATTTTCTGGAATAAAGAGCAATGTTGAGTTGTATTAAACAAAATTTTTAACCTTTTTTTTGTATTTGACTCTTAAATCATGTCTTGCATGAATCATTTGATTTAGAGTTAAAATAAATAGAAAAATCTTTAATAGCATCTGTAATTAAGAGGAGAGAAAAAAAATCGCTTTTTGTTTTCAATGTTTAGTCACTTATTCTGTATTATTTGTCACTTTTCTCACCTTTTTGGAAGTACCTCAGCAGTTGCAAGCCTGATAATATTCTATTATATTGATAATAATATGTGAGTACTAATGAGATCTAGTTGTAATAGTCCAAGCTGTTTATATTTCATATTTCTTTTACTTTATGCAATACATAACAGATAAGTTTAATTAATATTCATTGATATATATTCAACTGAAAGGACTGTGGCATTATTAATGGGTTATGTCTGTTAAATTGTTTCAATTTTTTATCACGGCCATTTTAATTTTCTTTAAATGTTTCCCTTATGTACTAGAAATGGTTGTTTTCTCCTAATTTATAATTATCCATGCATTTTTAGTGACGTTACCAAACTAATCTTAACCTTTTTCACTGTGGACGTATTTGATGAGACTAAACTATCTTCAGCTATTCTTGTTTGTAACTTTGTAAATGATCTAGACACCTTCTTTGTGATACTGAGAATGAACACTACTGATTAGTTATACAGTAGAACCTCGATTATCCTAGCTAATTGCGACCGCTAGTACCTCGGATATCGGAAATCTCGGTTAATAGAAACCATGTATAGAAACCTTCCATTCTTGCGAGTTTAACTAACTTTTAAAGTAAAAAACAATAGAACGTTCTTTAAATGTTAAAAATAAATATATATTAACATATGTTTCACAGCTAAAAAGATTAAAAATTGTGTAATATTTCATGGAAGTTAGTGCTTTTGTAGGGAAGAAGTGCCTGTAACACCGACAACGAACTAAAATGTGTATAATTTTTTTCCAATCTCATTTTGGAAAGGAGAAAAAAAATTAGACTTCCTTATTGACTCGGTTAATCGAAGCTCGGTTATTTAAGGTTCTACTGTAATTCAGAAAGGTAAAATCGCTTAGGATGGAATTTGTGAGAAAACAGAACGACAGTTAAAGGTTAACTCATATGCTACTATTAGTTTATCCATCGAAATATCAGTCATTTATAGTCTGGATATTCTCAGACGATGAAATTCTACTGATTACACATAGCTACTACGAAAGAGAAAAACAAACGTAATTAGTACAAACATATGCTCCATTTGACGAGAAAAACCAGTTGTGAAATTTTTCATGTTTTAAGTCTAGTAATAAATTTTCTCAGAACTTTGGCATGAGTTCAATGCTTCCTAGCATTAAAATAGATCCGATAAATATGACAACCCTTGTTAATTCTGTTCTGACAACCTTTCAAATGGAAGAAAACGGTACGTACCGTATATAGAAGGTTATTTTACCGTGGGAATTTAAAAAAAAAATATTCATACTGAACTATCTTTGTATATGGAACATGTTTTCATTTTCAATCTGTGTAGATACTGTAAAATCTTGCAACGAACTCGGTTCCCACAGATTTTTCTTTCTTCACCGCATACTTCCGGCGTTTTTTTAGTATGCTTTAGGTTAGTTATCTCTAAACTACACGTAATTAATTTATGCCATGACATGTATTGCCTTCATTTGAAAACATAAAACTGAAAAATACCAGCACCGATTGAAAGTAAGCACCGTCTTTCGCTCTATCATGACAGCTGGCAGATCATGAGAAATAACCCTTGGAAACTGAAGTCCTAAACTATCAACGTGTTTTGGCTCGCGAGAAATCGTAGACGAAATATGTAAATAGGCAGGCGCCGGAGGATGCAGGGAAATTCAAAACAGTCACTAGGTTTCCCACGCGTTTCTCCGCTAGCTTTGCTGGGTTCTCACTCTAAAAAAGAGTTATTCAAATTTTCTTCTGAAGTAAAATTTTGTCTCGATGCCTTTCGTTGTGTATACATGAAAATGATCCATAAGTGTATTATGTTACTAATTTATTCCTCGGGAATGTTAGTATGCACACGTTTCTTTGAGTCTATATATAGCTCTTGTTTCGTGGCTTCTTTTAAAAGGATTTTTTGAAGGCTGATGTATTAATGGTTATGAAAGTTTCTTTTTATATTATAGACATACAGGATATATAAAGAAAATTTAACATATTTGAGAACTACCTTACATGTATATATTAATTTTACTATATGTATCTTTGTAAGATAAATTATTATTAGATTAACCTTTACATATATATCGATATCTTTTTATGATAGTTT
This sequence comes from Pardosa pseudoannulata, assembly GCA_032207245.1. Classification (NCBI taxonomy): domain Eukaryota; kingdom Metazoa; phylum Arthropoda; class Arachnida; order Araneae; family Lycosidae; genus Pardosa; species Pardosa pseudoannulata. Next base: position 50,418,166 of record CM063506.1, on the reverse strand, counting down.
TATAATTAATGGTTATGTACGTGTCTTTTTATATTATAGACATACAGGATATATAAAGAAAATTTAACATATTTGAGAAGTCTTACATGTATATTAATTTTACGATATGTATCTTTTAAAGTTAAATTATTATTTGATTAACCTTTACATATAGTCATACCTTTTTATGATAGTTTTATAATTAATGGTTATGAACGTGTCTTTTTATATTATAGACATACAGGTTATATAAAGAAAATTTAACATATTTAAGAACTGTCTTACATGCATATTAATTTTACGATATGTATCTTTTAAAGTTAAAATATTATTCGATTAACCTTTACATATAACCATATCTTTTTATGATAGTTTTATAATTAATGGTTATGAACGTGTCTTTTTATATTATAGACATACAGGATATATAAAGAAAATTTAACACATTTGAGAACTGTCTTACATATATATTAATTTTACGATATGTATCTTTTAAAGTTAAATTATTATTCGATTAACCTTTACATATAACCATATCTTTTGATGATAGTTTTATAATTAATGGTTATGAACGTGTCTTTTTATATTACATACATACAGGATATATATAGAAAACGTAACATATTTGAGAACTATCTTACATGTATATTAATTTTACGATATGTATCTTTTAAAGTTAAATTATTATTCGATTAACCTTTACATATAACCATATCTTTTTATGATAGTTTTATAATTAATGGTTATGAATGTGTCGTTTTATATCATAGACCTACAGGATATATAAAGATAATTTAACATATTTGAGAACTATAATTTTACGATATGTATATTAATATATATCTTTTTATATATATATATATATATATATATATATATATATATATATATATATATCTGTGTATGTGTTTATATATATACAAACATGTCATTATATTGAACTAATATTATGCATATGTAAGAATTTTTGAGTTTTAATGTACTAACCAAATTTCTGGTCCATTATAATTTATCACTTCCCATTAAAAACTTTTAAATTGGTTTGTCTGCAAAATATAAAAGATGTTAATAATCAAAAGATTTACTAACATTTATTACCCGTTAATCACTTCTATTTTCCGCTATAAAGTGTTTGTAAAGCGTTTTATAGCTGATTAACCACTCAGCACATTTTAAAACTTTACGCAAGCACATGAACCTTATCAAATTGACCTTTATTTTTTCTGAATTGCTCGTTTGTAAGTAACAAATTATTGTCAAAATTGTATTAGACATTCTATTTAAATATTAGTACACATAAAACAAGGTAAAACATCAAATTAATTTTTCTTACCTAAAAAAAGTTTTAAACTTTTTAAATTTTCTAAAATTTTTACTATTTTTATTTAATAATGCATTTTTAAACTAATTTTAAATGCCTAAAAATATTGTATTAAATAACAAAGGATAATTTTGATATTGTTCGCATCTGTTAATTTAGAGTAAATGAGACACAAATATACACCATTGAAAATAGTTTTCAATTCAAATTTTCCCCTGTGAAATTTTAAATAAAATATTTTTTCATTCTCTACTTCGATTATTTTCAACATTATTTCCTACCGTACGTATTATAAAAGAGATTGTGTGAATATCTATAGAAATTATTTGAAAATCGCTCAATCTCGACTGTGTTCGTGTCATAAACACAATGTAAAACACGCTAGCACTCGTATTGTGTCATTTTGACCAAAACTCTTTTCGAATATTGCAATTTCCTGATGTTTTATTTTAGTATTATTTTTTTAATTATTAAGTGTCTTATTTTATTTTACATCTCCTTTACTTGTGTCCATGAATGTACTAGATATACAACCTGAAAGTGTGCTGAAATTCAGAGCAAATTTTTTTAAAATAAGAATAAGTAGGTCATTATAACCCACTGTGTGTCCGAAAAAGTTCTACAAATATTCCTTTATTTCCATGCCACTTTACTTTCAATTTCTTAAAAATTGTTTGTTTTATGATAGCGATAATTTTAAAGAACGATGTTTATAAAATATTTCTTTATTTGTTATTGAAATAAGAGTTGAAATAACAGTTTAACTTGCTGGTATGTCAGCAGTTCATCTCAGGAGATTTTGACTGATGCCCGTGTGGCTACATTTACAATCCTCAAAAGTTTATATATAATATATATATATATATATATATATATATATATATATATATACATATATATATATATTTATTTATTTGTATATATATATATATATATATATATATATATATATATATACATATATATATATATATACATATATATATACACATATATATATACATATATATATATATATACATATATATATACACATATATATATAAAGAGAGAGAGAGATACATATATACACATATATATATACACATATATTCACACATATATATATATATATATATATATATATATATATACATATATATACACCCATATATATACATTATATATAGAAATATATATATACACATATATATATACATATACACATATATATATATATATGCACACACACATATATATATATATATATATATATATACACACACACACATATATATATATATATATATTTATTTATATACATATATATACACACATATACATATGTACACATATATTTATATATATATACATATATATACACATATATACATACACATATATATACATATATATGTCAGGATTTAAAATATAGATTAATTTTAAGAGATTTTAATTAGGGATTCTTTTAATGAGAGTGACGCGGCTTGAGGAGTTAGCCACATAAATACGGCTCACTCGCAGTGGTATGAGCAGAGAGCAGTATGCACTTTATACGGTCAGACCTATAGCTCCCCGAAACAGTGAAAACTGCCTTTGTTAGCAGTTGGGCGCCAATGTGAGACGCCATTGTTGAGTAGAGTGTTGATGAGATTTAAATAAAGGATGAAAATGTCATGACTCAAGTGTGACTTTGTGGGACCTGTCATATATATATATATATAATATTTTATACCTCCATAGCAGTTTTTCTTCCATGTAGTTCATTAAAAATTAGTATAGAATTAAACTGGACGACACATACTTGCTCCCTATTCTGACATTTGAAGCTACATAGCTTGCAGTGGACATCTGTTCATTGGTTGATGCTGATGATCATTCACAAATCTCCCGATAAATTATCCTTTTTATAATTTTATTTTAATTACATTATTAATTTCCTTTTATCTTTAATTTATTTTTTCTCCTTGTTATTTGTCAATATTAACGTAAGTCAAGCACTGTAGAGTAATATCTTCAAAATTCAATTATTTGCAGTATATTAAAGTTTTTATTTCAATTCTAGTTTCAATCTTTTGTGCAGCAGTAAAATAACAGTTTTAATTATTTTGCTTAAACATTAAAAAGCTACTTTCCTATATTTAATTTCTTTTTCTTGTATATTCTTTCATTTAAAACTTCTAAATAGTCATGAGATACCAGAAATAGGTTTTTTTAGCACCAACAATATTTAAAAGTTTAGTGAATACACCTTTGTTTTCATTTATCTATTCATTTTATATCACACTCATTTCTTTGTACTACTTGTATAATTTTACGAAAAGTGGCCATTTCTCAAAGTGCTGCCGATAATCATGCAAAAGGTTTCCCAATGTATGATCCTCTACCTGTTATAAGTTATAAACCCCTGGTGTATCATAAGTGCTGTATTTTAATGCGTAAGGAACTTGACATGAAATCAAAGGCTAAAAACTCTGAGCGTAACTCCTCACATTTTGCTTATTATAAAAATGTAGCATTTTATAATGTAATTATAATATTCTAGTTTGTGTAGTGAGACAGTTAATGTTTGGAGGAAAGAGCCGCTGTAGCTAAGTCGGCAAAGGCAGCGGTCTTGTAACCGGAGGGTTACGGGTTTGTCCCTAGGCAGTAAATGTTGTCCATCTATATGCATGGTTTCCGCGCATCTGGAAAGTCATAGAAAATCATGGATTTAGACAATGGATTAATTTTGTCATCTAAAATCTTGATTTTTCAAGTAAAATGAGTAAAAGTCATGGATAGTCATGGATCCGCTAAACTACCGATTAAAAAAAATGCATTGAATTGTTTAATTCTATTTTTACTTGTCATTTGGCTGAAGTTACTGAGTTTGGTATTTATGTATTATCCTATTGACCCTATTGCCAAGTAAAATTTGTTCACCAAGGAAACTCAAAGCAAGAAAGCTTTATGGGTGGGTAAATGTATATTATTCTGGTTTTTTCTTAAATTGTAGATTAAAATTTTATTAATATAATAATAATTATTTTTTAATAAAAATTAGTTAAGATTTTTGCACAAAATATAAGTTTATCTCTAGGGATATTGTATATAAACATTATAGGGTTATATTTGGCTATTATTCATGGTCACCTGGATAATACCAAAGTACCCTGAATTCAAATTGGAAACATTTTGATTGAAAAATTGCTGTATGATTAAACTTAGGTATGTAGATACAACAATTTATTTTTATGTATGTGAGTTTATTAACACTTATAAAGTAAGTTTATAGTTTTTTATGATAAAATTCCTGTAATTTCTCTAAAAGCATATATTTTATTTGTATGTACATCAGAAGTTTTATTCATATATACTTTTAACGAAAGCTTTTTAAAGTCATGGAAAATGATCTGCTAAATCAGGGAAAGTCATGAAAAGTCATGGATTTGAAAAATTTTATTTTGGCAGATACCCTGTATATGGAACTCCCATAATAAAATATCCAACAAATTCCGCGGCGTGGTATGGATGAATACTTAACAGGCAAATGGCTCCACGTTGTTAAAAAAAGGATTTAATGTTATAATAAACATATATGTTTCACTTACACTATTTATACAGTAAGTTTTCCATAGTAGTATATATAAAATTCTAGATTCCATTACCAACTGTAACCATTGAGGAACATTGAATGTCTTTCACTCAAGTCCATGTTATCATATAATATATGTATATGTTTGTGCAAAGAAAGAATGATAGTTGGGTACTGGAGAGGTAATTGATTGAAATTTGCTGTTTAAAGCTGATTAGAAAGGTACAATTTATACTTGTGTTCAAAGAGGAAGAAATAACTGGGTCTATAAACCAAATGTGGCCGCCACACTGTGGCCAATTATTCACCACTTCCTGATGGTGACCTTGGACGACGATTTACGGGATGCATCCACAAAGTGAGCCACAAAATGGGCCGAGTGCGTGGATTCATCTATAGGGTCTGTGACTGAATTTAGTTGCGCATCAGGCTGTATTTGATCTTTGGAGAAAAACAGCTTCCGAAAGAATCCTCCGCCAATGCCATTTTATCGTCTGCCATCGTCGACCGCGATAAGCCATACACCCTCCAGACAGTTGTAAAGGCTTGCAGTGGACCATAGTGTGGAGAGGCCTAAAACTGATTCAAAAGATAGTGGCCCAGTACATACCTATGTATTTAAAAGGCACACACATATAAATATACCTTTTAAAAATCGAAACAATTGCCTATTAGTAAAGTAATTGAAAAAAAATATATTGAAATGGTCGATTATCTATTTCGATCATATCAAGTATTCTATACCCAGGTTATAAAAATGAGAATAGCATCACCATTTAGTAACTATATTTATATACGAAAATAGCACCTTGTTAAATTAGGAAAAATTCAATGAGAGTTACAGGTTTTAAATGAACCACCTATATTGTTATTAAATTGTAATTACATATGAGATTAAAATGAAATTAAAATAAAACCACAGTGTTTCAGTGGCTTCATGAGAATGATTTATGTGATGATCATAAATATTATTTTCAGAACATTATATAAATAATAGAACTTTCCATGTCGCACAAGAAAGTACAAGAAAATAACAGTTGATGCATGGAAGCAAATTAATTGCACTCTTCTGTAAAAGATAATTGAAAAAAATATTAAATTACATTAAATATTCCAAGTAAGTTTAAGGACAGGTGAAAAATTTACTTCTGTCTGTTACTATTAACAGTGTTGTATTTCTATTGTATCGAATTGATATAATACTTGAGACCTACCTTGCATATGCTTTTATATTTATAACTACAGGCTCTAACGTGATTTCTCAGTACAAATTATGTGTAATATATTGGGCACAAAAGAGAAAAAAAAATGTGATGCGATGAGTGCAAAGGAGTTGAACAGTATCACTGTTACAGACTTGCAATTCTGTCACTTTTCTCACCTTTAGTCACTTTTTTTACAATTGATCACTTTTAGTCACTTTTTTAAGTAAACAGTCTCTTTTAGTCACTTTTTTCATAGTGTATCACAGCAAAAGTCTGTTGTTGAAAAAAGAAAATCTGAATTAATAACAAAATATTTTAATAAAAGACCAAAAATGTGATGCTCTAATCTTATTTTTCTTATTAAAATGTAATTAGTCATATGGTTTCCAGAATTTAGTGATTTTAAAAAGTCGTAAAGAAGTTCCTGAAATCTACATTTGTACTGAAATGTACATTTAATACATCAAAGTAATTTACGTCAAAGCACACGTTTCTCTTTTTCTTTTTCTTCACAATTTTTGTTTAGATACTTTAATCTAGCTATGTACATATTTCAAAACATCATTAATATATGCAGAAAATTGTGATTATAAAATTAATGTATTGTATGTATTCAAATCTGATTTATAGATTTTCTAGAATAAAAAGCAATGTTGAGTTGTCTTAACCCTCCGAGTGGAACATGCTGAGGAAAAATTTCTCCAAAGAGTACGCTAAAATTTTATTGTGTCGGTGACCAAAGTGTTCTATGATTTTTTACTTCACCCTTTGTCGACTAGAATGGAATACGGGAAATCCACCCTCGTTATTGTCCCTTTACTTCCGGTTATAAATAGATATATAAATAGACATTATAGATTGTTAATTTTTAGTACACATAAAGCTCGTCAAGTCTCGAAGATCATCCCATAAGAAATAATGGTTTCTAAAAGTACAAATAAAAATATTCTTTAAGAGAATGATTTATATTTTTTTACGAAAGTCATCTGAACTATTTAAGTGGTGCAATTAGAGATACATCTGTTACCGCAAATGAAATACTTCGAAATAGAGATTTAGAAATCCATCAAAAGCTATCAGCGTCTATGTGCCTCAGGGAGTTGGAGTGCATCCCGCAATAAATGTCAGTCAAAGAAGGGTGCAGTTCCTAAACAACCGACCTGACCCTCCAACCTCAAAACTCCATGGGGAAACACTGGAAGAAATATACAATACATCCATTTTCGGAACTTTTTTGGTCGAAAATTGTAAGTGACATCCGCTTTGGCGGAATTGTACGTGCGAACCGCTTAGAGGGTTAAACAAAAATTTTAACCTTTTTTGTATTTGACGCTAAAATCATGTCTTGCCTGAATAATTTGATTTAGAGTTAAAAATAAATAGAAAAATCTTAATAATGTCATCTGTAATCAAGAGGAGAAAAAAAATAGCTTTTTTTTCATTGTTTACTCACTTTTTAGTCACTTATTCTGTATTATTTGTCACTTTTCTCTCCTTTTTGAAAGTGCCTCAGCAGTTGCAAGCCTGAGAATGTGATACGAAGAATTCAAAGGAGTTGAACAGCATCACTGTTAGGGTACTGTTAAATAATTCTTTCAACTGATATGAATTTCAAGATACATTTATGATAAATTTTGAAATGATTAACTTCATTCGCTATCGGTAACTCATTGTCCTTTATATTCAGTTTCTATTTTTGTGCCACTTTTTCCGTTTCGTCAATAAATTGCGATTTTGCATCAACACTTTTGTCACTAAAATTTGTCATTTTTTAAAAACAGTACTGTTAAAAATGTGCATTCACAAGACTCCTTTTTATGACTTAACCCTTTAAAGGTCACTAATAATAATTCTGTGGGATTTAAGGAAATTAGTTCATAAATGGTATCTATGAGCTTTATAAATTTAAAATTCATAATTTTTATTTACATTCCTTGAGGGAATTCGAAGGGTGGTTAAAATGCAAAATTCAGCCCCTCGTACGGAGTGAAAATACTTTTTTAAAGGTTTAATTATACTGGAAGAACAATGATTATTGTCATAAAAATGTTATAATAAAAAAAACTTAAAAATTTATAGCCGAAAGATGGCCGCATGGTAGGGAGCTGCTTTTCACTACAGGAATTTGTGGGTTGAAATGAATGTTTGTAGCCATTTTTAATCCTCTTTAAGCTGTAGATCCCGGTCTCATTAGCCCTTGGGTTGGAAAACAATAGATAGTAGCGCTTCAAACCAAACAACTAAACCCAACATAAACAATAAGTGTTGCTTATATAGATAATTTTTATTTAGGGTTATAAGTGAAAAAAATTAAATTACTGTCTTTTCGAGGTAAAATATGTTTAACCACATATATTTCAAATGAAAAAATAAATTAAGTATAGAATTACTCTATGTTGTGAGTATGGAATATCATAAGCATAGAATATAAAAACATTCTTCATATGTTTTTCAAAAGGAGAGGAAAAGTTTAATAGGTGGTTTCGCTTCGAAACCACTGCCCGTTAAAGGGTTAATATACATCCCAGTGATATTATTAAACATCTTTTCCCAGCGATAGAATGAATTATATTTATTTACATGTTCCTTTCTTATTTTTAAAATAACCGGGAAAATGTATTTTAAAATGCAAGCTGTACAGGAAAAATATTGTATATTTTTGAAACCTCTCGCTTACTGGTATAATTAATATTTTAAGATATTAATGCCCGCCTGATTTCCGCGGAATATACTTAGTCATAAATATTTTTAATCTATTAGCATGCAAACAAACATACGAAAGTAGTAGACTTGATACACTTACAGTCTGTTCCATAAGAGCGTGTCGTCTATTTCTTTGAAAATACAAACGAATTAATTAAAAATACATTTGTACCGTGTAGTATACATATTAAACTGAAATGCATTTCACCTAATAAGTTGTTCAATCCTCATTATTATCGATTATGCAAGAATCTATTAGTTATTGTGAACTTTTAGGGGTAAAAAATATAGGAAAATGAAACAAATTTAGTACGCATTAGTGATGAACTAGAAAACCATGAAGTCATAGGGGTTATTTATTAAAAGAAAAATTACTTGGTAAGACATTTATTTTCTAATGCATGTAAAAACTACTGTAAAGTTTTACAGTAAATGTAATTATGTTTCTTAATTTCAATACATATATCTTTTGTAAAAGTAAATGTATTTGAGACGCTCGAAAAATCATATAGATCCAAATCACAAAATTACAAATAATAGGAGGTACTCGAAATTTTAGATGAGATTGTTTATACGTATATCTATTTTCACTAGAAAAGAATCGTTTCTGGAAAATATAGAGGAATATTTTAACTGTTCCTAATGTAGCCTCCACACTATGGCCAATTGTTTACCACTTCCGGAAGGTGACCTTGAACGATGGTTGAGAGGCTGCATCCATACGCTGGGCCACTAAATGAGCCCAGCGCGTGGAATTGTCCATAGGGTCTACTACTCACTTTAGATCTCCACTTTAGATTACTCCATAAGATCTTGTCGTCTATTTCTCTGAAAATACAATCGAATTAGTTTAAAATACATTTGTATCGTGTATTATGCATGTTAAACTGAAATGCATTTCACCTAATAAGTTGTCCAGTCCCCATTATTATCGATTATGCAAGAATGACTTTAACATTCGATTTTGACGTTGAGCAGCATTTACCCTGTTCCAGTAGGTCGTCAACATTTTGTACCACTTAATAACGTGCTACTCACTTCTTGACGAACGACTCCGACTTTCTCGTGTACCGGGCTGCAGCTGCACAAGACATTTTGGGTCCTTTTGGAGGGTTACACAGAAACACTGCTTCAAAGAGGCTCGCATACGAAGCTTTCATTTCGGAATTATTGATTTTAACACAGCAAAACAAATCGAATAAAGAATATAACCATAAAGCATTCTTCTCTAATGGTTGAAGAACACGGGCAATTAAGGCGGTATCCGCGAGCTACCTATTGACGAAATTATGAACGACACGCTCTTACAGAACAGACTGTACATATGCTTCTCTCAAGGCCCCTCCACACTATGGTCCACTGCAAGCCATCACCACCGTCTGGAGGGGCTTTGATTTATCGTGGCTGATGGCGGCAGACGATAAAATAGCTTTGGCGGACGATTGCTTTTGAGGCGGTTTTTCTCCAAAGGCAGCCAGATGCGCAACTAAAGAGCGCAATAGACCCTATGGACGAATCAATGCTCTCAGCTCATTTAGTGGCCCAGCTTGTGGATGCGACCCGCGAACCATCGTTCGAGGTTACTATCAGGAAGTGGTGAACAACTGACAATAGTGTGAAAGCTACATCATATGAATTTTCAAATATCAACAATTACTTGCTAGTGCAGCTCATAATTGTGAGTTTGCTGAAGAAAATTCACAATCACCTGAACTCGCCATATAAGTTCAATGGGTTAATAAATAATCTCCGGAAATTTTTCTTTATTTTCTAAAAGTACAGGGAACATGAAATTTGAATTTTTAGTTACAGTGTATTTTTTCACTCGACTTTTAGTTTACAAAAGTTGAAATGAGTTCGACAAGACTAAAACCATTAATAATGGTAATATGTATGCGATGTGTTGTGATCGTTCGTCTCAGAAATTAACTTCAGCTACTACTTTATACACAGGGGTAACTTTAAAACTCAATTTTTAATGACGTTATTATTACCACAAGACCTCCGTAAAAAACTCTTGAAGAAAGACCAGAATTTTTACGGCAGTAATAAGTCGAAGTAAAGCTAGCACAAAAAACCTTTTCAGTTGAATGCGAGATTGGTTCGGTCTGGAGCGCTTCGGTCTTTTTTTACGCTACACGAGGGCTAATAACACACGAACCTACTGTATAAAGCCAACTCCGAACGGCTACGAACATTCATGCCAGCAACAGATTTCGAATTCACGGACTATAGTACTGAGGAGCAGCTCTTTACCATTCGACCATCTGCTGACTGAATTTAAGGTTATAAAATGACAATTTTGACACTTTTTTTAATTTAAAGGGAAAATAAAACTATTAATAAATATTTTGGAAATATCAATTTTGTAACTTCTCCTATTATTTTCTGACAATACTTTTGTTTTAACTGCCATTGTGATATTTTTATGTTCTTCCTATTTTTATTTATTTTTAGTGACACTTCTTATATACTTACGCCTCACCAGTGACTTCAAATTTGAGTGAATTCTCAATAACAGTTAGTAGCTCAAAATTGATAAGTTGAGGTCTTATTTGTCAGAAATGTAAATGCAGAAACATATTGTGTTTTTTTAATAATGATAAGATTTTAAAATACTATTTACAAAAAAAAATTTAAGATATATATTAAAAATGTATCATTTAAATGAAATGTGATTTGAAGAATAAAATCATCTAAATGTTTTAAGAACCCTGTTGAAAGTAATACGTTGATTAGTTTTATGATGATTATTTTATACATAAGTTGAGAATTAAAATAAAATAATATGAAGCTATTTCTTATAAGGTAAAAAAAAAAAAAAGTTAAACTACATTCATAATATTTAGTTGCAAAATGGAATGTGCAGCAAATGGAACACTTCAGATCCGCCACGCATTTGTGAAAATGTGAATATTTTGTTTTTTGACTCTCTCCCTACATGTAACATATATTTACCAATTATATATTTTTGTTTTACCCGTGACCACATAACTTAATATCTTTCTTATTTTCTTAAATAACTTCTGTGTTTTTTAAATTTTTCTTTCGTGTCAGACATAAGCAGAGAATTCTAGAAAACTATACAGTAAATTCCATACAAGCGTAATTTATAAATTTTCTTAATTTCTTCATTTAAGTGAAGACATATTAAAAAATAACCTTAGTATTCAAGATACCCACAACTTCATAGTGAAAGAAGTATAAACATGGTTTCCGAGCACCTGGAAAGTTATGGAAAATCATGGATTTAGACAATGGATTAATTCTGTCATGGAAAGTCTTGATTTTTCAAGTAAAATGAGTAAAAGTCATAGATCCGCCAAACTATCGATTAAAAAATGCATTGGATTGTTTAATGCTATTTATACTTGTGATTTGGCTGAAGTTACTGAGTTTGGTATTTATGTATTATCCTATTGACCCTATTGCCAAATAAAATTAGTTCGCTAAGGAAACTCAAAGCAAGAAAGCTTAATGGGTGGGTAAATGTATATTATTCTGGTTTTTCTTAAATTGTAGATTAAAATTTTATTAATATAATATTCATTATTTTTTAATAAAAATTAGTGATTTTTGCACAAAATGTAAGTTTATCTTTAGGGATATTGTATATAAATATTATAGGGTTATATTTGGCTATTATTCATGGTCACCTGGATAAACCAATGTACCCTGAATTCAAATTGGAAACATTTTGATTGAAAAATTGCTTAGGTATGTAGATAAACTTAGGTGTGTAAGTACGGTATGGTATTTGGGGGTGCTAAGGTCTACAATTTTGTTGCACGAGTGCAATGAGACAGGAACTTGCGGTTTAAAGCCAAATCCTAAAGTTTATAATGGATAAATTTATATCTATTGCACAGAAAGCTTTAAGTGAAATGTGTTAGATTAAGTAAAATGTGTTAGAAGAATTTTAGGTCGAAGACATTCCTTTGATTAAGACATTTTGTGACTCGGAAAATAAAATTTAAGAAATTAGAATGGAAGAGGGGAGGTTTTTAAGGAGATATTAAAATGATATAATTTTGATACGTTACACACACACACACGTATATATATATATATATATATATATATATATATATATATATATATATATATATATATATTTATATATAAATATATATATATATATATATATATATATATATATATATATATATATATATATATATATATATATATATATATATATATATATATATATATATATATATATATATATATATATTCATTACAGCAGTAGGTGGGCAGTGCGTGAACGTACGCATTGTTAGGGAGCGTCGAAATATCTTGCACGCAGGCTACTAATATCCCAGAACCTGCCCCATATACATATTTATGTATGTATGTGTATGTATATATATATATATATATATATATATATATATATATATATATATATATATATATATATATATATGTGTGTATATATATGGATATATATATAGATGTATATGTGTGTGTATATATATATATGTGTGTGTGTGTGTGTGCGTATATATATATATATATATATATATATATATATATATATATATATATATATATATATATATACATACATATGTATGTATATATATATATATGTGTGTGTATATATATATATGTATGTATATGTGTGTATGTATATATATATGTATATATACATACATATATAGATAGATAGATAGGTATGTGTGGGTGTGTATAGATTTAAATCTATATACAGAACTCAGTTGTACATTCAAAATCGAAGTCTAAAGCAAAAATTTAATACTGTTGGCTAACAAATATAACGTTTGGAAGGATGAGAACTGCTTCCAATACCCTTTCATAAATACTAGTTTTAAACTATCCGAAGAATCGGGCACATTATTTGCAAAACTTTTAGTCCTTAGCGCTATGTGAATAATATATTGTCGACCACGTCTAGAACCATTTTACCCTGTAACTCTATTTTCATCCATTTTTAGTAATTTTCCCTTAATATTTTCTTATATTTTTCAGTGATACCTAAATGTATTTGCAATCATTACTAACAATACATCGGATAGATGTAAAGCCATTTACCTGTATAACAAGTAAGTCCCAAAGACATATAGAGTAATAAAAGAGTATCTACGCAATCATTTTTAAACCGTAGTGATTCCACCGTTATCACAGTTTGTAAGTAATTCAAAGTTAGATAATTCATAGTGTGGAAACTTTGAACGAAAATAAAAGAGGAAGAGAAAGGGAAAAATGTGATGGCATACATCTCCGTAAAGTAACTTTCGAAGGTGATTCGGAGCATCTGAAATCTTATATGTTAGCCGTAGGGTTTAAACATTTTTTAGTACACGAAATTGCTAGTTAAAATTATGCTGTTATCAAGGATGTTTATAAGTATTTGGATTCTTCTTTAAGTTGTAGATATTGATCTAATTAGCCCTCGTGAAGCAGATAATTGATTTTACTGATCCGAACCAAACAAACAAACCATTAAACACACGAAGTCCTAAATAGGAAGATGTCATCATTTGGTAGAGGGAAAATAAAATGTGAGAAAATTTCATTTTTGGCGTAAAATAACATAAACTTACTAGTGTTAAAGTGGTACAATTAGGAATTAATTCATGTCAATCAATTCAGCACCCAATCTGAAAATATGAAATATGTGAAATATTTAGCATAATACTAAAGGAATTTGTTACGAATTACCAGTTATTTAAATAAGAAAACCTTTACAATTTAGTACCTTTGAAATTTTGTGATACAATGTATTATTTCCCCTCCCCTCTCAGATAAAAGCTCTCATGAGTACAACCAATCGAAAACCGTAGATAAATTGCTTATCGTAACCCCTTTCATGATTTAGAAAACCAATCCAGATAAAATAGAATACCTAAGGTTTCTAATGGATGTGTTATATAAAAAGTAGGATTTTATCAATTGATAAAAAATTAATTACTTTATCAGGTTTTAAATATTATTCTTTTACTACATTTATGGACACATTTCCTTCATGATCTTTTTAATTCCTATTCGTATTACATACTAAAAAGGGGAAGCTAAGAATCATTAAAAGGATGAGTACATACTTAAATACTGTACAAAATTTTAATGAAATCTCTGTGAATTCTTTGTACATGGTATTTTAATAATCTGGAATTAATATGCAATTAATCATGAACGTATTTAGAAAATTGTGTACAGAGTTCAAGATTAACACGCAGTGGTAGATGGGAGCATACAAAATCAGGTTCTGTAAGTTTAAATTGCAATATTATGGATAATTTTAGTAGTTTGGACTCTGTAACGGATCATGGTACGATCAACTCCCTTCCAGCGCCAGTTCATGCTTTATTATCCATTAACACTCGTTAGCAAAAACTGATTATTGTTTTCAGTTAGTGAACTGTTATATATATATATATATATATATATATATATATATATATACTGTAGAACCTCGATCCATCGTTTTTCAAAGGGAAAGACTGGTCAAAAGGATGAATGAGGAAAAACAATGAATGAAAGAGATGGATGAAAAAAATGGCAAATTGTGTGACTGTTAATGCATACCTATTTACAGCGTAAACGGAAGAGTTTCAGAATTTATCAAATAAAACGTACATTTAGAAAGTTATTTGACATTTAAAATGATAATATACAATTTATAACCGCTTTGTTCATGTAGATTGCCTGATCGTGAAATACGTTCGTTTTACTGCTTGTATTTCAGCAAATATGTTATCACTTCAGTGTGTGGTTTTAATTAACGGTTTTGATTGTTTTAAGGGTTTAATTTTAATAGTTTTTAAGGTCTAGATGATCTGATTGTGGTTTTGTCCTATTATTTCATAAAAGCAATGAGAGTTTCGACTTGCCGTGGTAGTCTAAGAGCTTTGTCAAACCAAAAATCCTTTTTGTTGCCCATGACCTTGAAACACAATTAGATTATAATTTTGACACGAAAATATACAATATTCGTATCTTTTAGATTCGTATCTTTTTAGATAGGTTTATTTGAATATGAATATCCACACAGCACATATAGTATGTTGCAAACATTCTGTAAGTGATACGTAATCAGGCTTGCAATTCCATCACTTTTCTCACCTTTAGTCACTTTTTTTACAATTGATCACTTTTAGTCACTTTTTTAAGTAAATAGTCACTTTTTTCTTGGTGCATCACAGAAAAAGTATGTTGTTGAAAAAAGAAAATCTGAATTAATAACAAAATATTTTAATAAAAGACCAAAAATGTGATGCTCTAATCTTATTTTTCTTATTAAAATGTAATTAGTCATATGGTTTCCAGAATTTTATGATTTTAAGAAGTCATAAAGAAGTTCCTGAAATCTACATTTATGCTTTAATGTACATTTAATACATTAAAGTAATTTACGTCAAACCACACTTTTCTCCTTTTCTTTTTCGTCACAATTTTTTTTAGATACTCTAATCTAGCTATGTACATATTTCAAAACATCATTAATATATGCAGAAAATTGTGATTATAAAATTAATGTATTATATGTATTCAAATCTAATTTATAGATTTTTTTTAATAAAAAGCAATGTTTAGTTGTGTTAAACAAAATTTTTAACCTTTTTTGTATTTGACGCTAAAATCCTGTCTTGCATGAACATTTGATTTAGAGTTAACATAAATAGAAAAATCTTAATAATAGCATCTGTAATCAAGAGGAGGAAAAAAATCGCTTTTTTTTTCAATGTTTAGTCACTTTTTAGTCACTTATTCTGTATTACTTGTCACTTTTCTCACCTTTTTGAAAGTACCTCAGCAGTTGCAAACCTGGTAATTCATATGCTACTTTATATGTTGTATGGGATAGTAATTGTATGAGAATTCTTCGAAACAGATATCGTTAATATACTGTAAACTAAGAGAGCATGAAGTATATACTTTTGGATTCCTTGCAGTTTTTTTTCTATTTTGTAGCATGTACATTTTAACAAACTTAAAATAAATATATAGTGTATACATTTTTTATAATTTTTTATGCCTTGTTATTACGATGTAGCAGTTCTTTAAACATATTAGTTATGTTTTAAAGTTTTCCGCTAAATTGTAAATCTACTAGAAATGGATATTAGGAAGAAACGACCAAATACTATCTTGTACACAGGCGGCTAGTTAATAGCTGAGGACAGGCCTAGTATATATAAGTATGTATGTACACGCTATATATGTGTGTGTTTATGCATTGCATCTTGCCAGAAATTCGGCTATTGCTGAGCAACTTAACTTTTCATCTTTAAACACACCTCTCAATGTTAAAAGAGTTTAAAACAAACTTTTCTGTATTAGAATAAAATTTATTTTTTTCATCTAGGTAACTAAAATATATGGAACATTGTTATATATAAAAAACAGAACAACTTATTTTTTAAGACTATAGATTTCATTGTATAAAGGTTTTGTTCGAAAAATTTGGTTTAAAAATACCAAGAAAATATTTTCACTGGTTATATATATTTATGTATGTGTCTGTGTGTGTAGGTATGCATATACGTTTCAAGGATTTTAGGAATGGCCTAGTATTTAGGAGTATGCAGTATATGTGTACACATAATATATAGTTAACTCAATAAAAATATACTAATTTTAAAAGTAGAATGTATGTTGGTATACCTGCGCAGTTCAGCCGATCCATGCGGCTGAAAATCGGCAAAGCGCTGTTGTCAGCAGACTTTCAAGAGAACGGAATTGAAATGAAATACGATAACGAATTTAATAAGAGAACTATTTATGTGCATATTCTTTACACGGGAAGAAGTCAGTAGAGCTTCCTGCAAATGAAAAAAAAGGATCATAACTTATCGTCCATTTTCTTACTGCTAATTTTAATTTATACGTTTCCTACTTTTTCGTATACTTTAAGTAAACCTTTCTTTCAGTGCGTAAAAATATTAAAAGTATAAATTTAATTTTAAATGTTGAACATTTCATACATTTGAATAAATGGAACGTACGCGCCCATCACTGAATAAACATATCAAATTCAAAACTTAATTATCGTCTGACAGAATAAATAGAAACTTTTTTTTACAAGTTTGATTTATATTAATCACGGTTTTTACAACAAATTGTGCATATTAGGAAAGAATGTTTCGCTGAAAATAGGATTAATCGGAAGATCTCTCGGTCTCTGTTTTTCTACTCCGTTATAATTGCAGTGTAAAATAATTATATAACGTTAGCAAACGTACCGATTCATTTTGTCCCAGCCCCCCACATTTTCTGTTATTTCCATAATCTAAGATAATTTTTCTTTCATGACAGGTTGGTATACAATTAGTTTAGGAGGTTAGACTCAGACTATCAAATGTGTTTACAGAAACTTAAATTAACTACTTTTGAACTTATATCTGCTCATATAATCGATTTTTATCTAAGAATATTTTAATTTTTCTTAATACATTGTATGTGGGACACGTACTAGTACGTTTTTTGACGATTGATATTTGAGCGCAGGTCACGTACTAGTACGGGTTAGTGTAACAACATGGTTTGTTTGTGGGTACAAAAATAACGGTATATACAGGAAAACGAAGCCGAATGTTCTTGTCTTTCATTTTTTATAATGTAAAAATGTGTATATATAACATAATTCGAAAAAATTGAAACTATATACTACTATTTCTATTTGATTTTTCATATTTACTATACTATTATAAATGTATCCACTAAAAAATAAATTTTTTTTTACAAAAATCTTATGGTTGTTATTTATATATTTCTATTTATATATTTGTTTACATATATTTCAATATAAAATACGAAAAGTTGGTTAAAAAATTAATTAAATAAATTTCTTGAGATTTAACTGAATAACTAAATTTACGCTCAAAACGAACGCTCCCGGTACAATTCCGCTACGAAATGTACCCGCACACAAGGGTTAACATAAAAAATATTAAAAAAATTAGTTATTGTTTACATAATCAATTTACAAAATTGTTAATTTTATTATTTATTCCTTTACTATTCTAGTATTATTCTGGAGAATTTCAGATAATGTATTAAGGTACACATAGTTAAAACACTGTACCACTGACTGGGAATTTTGGTATCATGTCTATTAAGTGCAAAAATGCTTGAAACAATTAGTTATTAAAGGGCAGTTAGAAATAACATTTTTAAATATTACAGTGAGTATCATTAGTGTAATTTAAAGTTAGCCTTCTTCACCGCAAACTAAATTTTTCTATCAAATATTGAAGGCATCTTGTGTAAGAGTACAGTTCCCTCTCAATATCTGGACTTCATTTATCTCGAATTTCTTCTTATCTTTATCTATTTCAAAGTCCCGAATTTACGTCAATGTAATTCAATAGAAATTTTTTCTCTCTGTCCCGAATATTACGCCGCTGTCTTTGATACAGCCATTTTGTGTAGTAGTTAAAAAAAGAATGAATGATTAATTGAAATGAATAATCAGCAAATGACTTTACTTTGAATTTTGGAAGGTTACGAATGATTTTTGTGTTTAGTGGATTTACATTACTTTAGGAATCACTTCTAATTGGTCTATGAAATGCATTTTTCTTACATCGGGTGCTGTTTAATTCATGAATGATGAATTCAGTAATGTAATTTAACTGTTTGGGGAAGAATCAGTAGAATTTTCTGACTTCGTAGATTTAGATATAGTACTTGTCAGATTGCAAAGAAATCTGAGATGAAAATATTGCAGAAATAACTACTCAAGGTGGCACATATGAAGAATAGAACTTTTTACTTTTGATAAGTAATTAAGTGCTAGCGAATGCTGACGTAAGTTACGCAATGTCGGAATTCATCGTTGAATTAAAAATTAGAAAAACGTAACAAAAGATATAATTAACCCTTAATTTGGCTAAGTCTGGCCGCTACACCGGACATGTATATTTATAACTACTATATACCATAATTGTCAGTGTTCGCCACATCGGACATTAATTATTTCAAAAAGAGAAAATGATATATTTTTTTTTGTTTCTTTTACAGAGATCCTAATGCCTATACAGACATGGAAAAATAACAGAAATTAAAAAATATCTGAAAAAACATCTTGTCAAATTAAGTTTAAGGATAGGAATAAAAATGATTTCATGCATAAAAAATGAATTATAGAGAATAGTTTAAAAACTTTAGTGCTTATCCCTGTTTGAAAAATGGTAAACAATTGATTTTTATTTGCGTTACTTATTAATATTTTGTAGTATCTAATATATCAATATTTCTAATCCTCAATTTATGATTTTATCAGACTGAATTTTAATGTACTTTGCATATTTTATGGTATATTTTTATCATAACAATAAAATAACCTGGAATAAAATGTGATAATTTCGATGTCTTGAAGATCAGTTATCTCATATATTTATCACGGTGTCGATAATTTCGAGATATCGAGAGTCCACTGTATATGAATTATTTTGTATCAATAATAATTGCATACAGTTGTAAAATATTTTCTTGTCATTGCATAAGCAAGTGCTTATTTTTAGGATTTGTTATCAGCTAATTGTCATCTAAGAACAATATGGGTATCAACACTGATGAATCTATTATAATGTAACATACTCCGACCAGATTTCCTTTCAGAAATGTTTTTTCTGGTTTGGTTTGGTTTGGAGTGCTACGGTCTACTCTTTTGCACACGAGGGCTAATAGAAACAAAGTTTAAAGAATTATACAAAATATCCATGCCATCAGCGGGATTCGAACCCGCGAACTCCGGTTCCGAACAGCAGCTCTCTACCATTCGGCCATCGTTCGGCTGAGATGTTTTTTCTAATCACAAATATAAAACTTACACTACTTGTTAGAAACAAGTTAATAACACTTAGAATATATGAATTATTATGGAGGTAAATAGATGTAATGTGTTCAATACATATTCCACGTATATTAGGGTAATTTTTATACATATGATACATTTTAGACCTTAGAATAAAACAAATTTGTTGTCCCAAATATACCCTAGAAATATACTTAACACTAGATTTACCAGCAATTTCAATATACACTGAACTGTAATTGCAAAAACCAGTCATTTTGACTGGTTTTGTAAATTTAGTGTTAACACATTGTATACGGAACACGTACTAGTACGTCTTCTGAAGATAGATACTTAAGCGCGGGTCACATACTAGTACGGGTTAGTGTAACAAAATGGTTTATTTGTGGGTACAAAAATAACGGTATATACAGGAAAATGAAGCCGAATGTTCTTGTCTACTACATAGAACCTGGAAAAATTTAGACAAAAACTAGTTTTTCATTATTAATTTTATGATTGCTCTTTTCATATTTTATAATGTAAAAATGCTTATATATAACATAATTCAAAAAATTTAAAACTATGTACTACTATTTCTATTTGATTTTTCATACTTACGATACTATTATAAAATTATCCACTAAAAAATATATTTTTTGCTTACAAAAATCTTATGGTTGTTATTTATATATTTCTATATATTTGTTTATATATTTCAGTATAAATTAAGAAAAGCTCGTTAAGAAATTAAATAATTTTTTATCTATTTAGATTTAACTGAATAACTAAATTTACGCGCAAAACACCCGCTCTTGGTACAATTCCGCTGCGAAATGCACCCGCACACAATGTGTTAAGACAAAATAATATTTAAAATAATAACAATTCACGTACAAAATATATTTAACGATTCTTTTGATTTAAAAATGAAAAGATTTTTCTTATTTGGAACATATTAATTTTAACGAACTTCTATACTGCGTAAAGCAAATTTTTTGATAAATTTTGTAATGTATATGATGTATTTTTTAATGTATATGTTTTGTAATGTAAAGTATATGACGGTTAGAAATGCTCCTTGGGTGTTTAAAATGCTTAAAAATTCGAAATTAAAAAAATATCAGTAATAACTTATTGTTTATTGGGGTAATAAATATATTTATTGCAAAATTATAATATAAAAACATTTAAATTAATGCTTATTTTTAGTTTAGTTTTGCATTTCAGTGAGATGTATCAAATGTTAAAGCAAATTTCTATAAGCTGAATGTTTACAACAGCCTTAAATATAACAATTTTCAATTATTTCTCTGATTTTTCCTGTAAGGGAACGAGGGCCATTTTACTCTCTTTTATAAAACCATTTTGCTATAATAAAAGTTATTTATTATTCATAGAACTCAGGTGAGTTAATATACGGCAGTTTGTTACTATCTCAGTATGCATCCATATTCATGTTACAGTTTCCCTAGCCATATATCATGAGGTAATAATTTAATCTCAAATCTGCTGGACGTATTTTAAATTCTAGGTCTGCAAATATTAATAAGAAAATTACTTTTCTCCGCATCGGAATGCGCAAGGATTTTCGTCCACGCAGTTGTGTTACGTCTATTGGCATCGGTTGCTTCCCCCTTTGTAATCGCATTGAGGTCTAATTAGAACGTCCATATGAACGGCCGGGATGATCCGACGGCGGTGAGGCTCGGACCTAATGAATTGACCGATTGGATTAATTAGGGACGAAATCCCACTGAGGTCCAGTGTAAGTCGCGCTGCATTGTTGATTGTATCTTAAGAAGATTGGTAACTAGTGGTCCACTTGTTAATTAAAGATGAGCTTCTTGTTGTTTTCGGAGAGAGAAGAATATACCTATTAAACGACAGTTGCATTCTGATGCAGGGGCTTATTTTCTGTCCGTTCTCTTGCGGAAGTCGTAGGGTGGTAAGACTTGATTAGCCGCGCAGGACGGCTTTGCATTAAATTGTTGCAGTCAGTTGAATATATTTTTAGAAATCGTTCGTTAGAAGTTATACTCAAGATTAAACAATACTTAAACGTAGCATTGAGTAATTTGAGATACAATGCAAAAATAACGATAGAATCAGTTAAAAATTATAATACTAAGAAGCAATATAAAATTTTACATTAAGTTATTACAAAGAACTAAACATATTTTTAGGACATGCTGGTTAGAAGTTACACCCAAGGTTAAAATATATTTAAATTTCGCGATATGAGTAATTTGAGATACAATACAAAAATGATAAAATGTTTTAAAATCTAACTTAAAGCAATATAAAATATTACATTACCTAATTGCAGTCAGTTGAATATATTTTTAGGACATGTTGGTTAGAAGTTATACTTAAGATTAAACAACACTTAAACGTAGCATTGAGTAATTTGAGATACAATGCAAAAATAACGATAGAATCAGTTAAAAATTATAATACTAAGTAGCAATATAAAATTTTACATTAAGTTATTACAGAGAGCTAAACATATTTTAGGACATGCTAGTTAGAAGTTACACCCAAGGTTAAAGTATATTTAAACATGGCGATATGAGTAATTTGAGATACAATACAAAAATAATAGAATGTCTTAAATTCTAATATCAAGAAGCAATATAAATTTTACATTACGTTATTGCAGTCTGTTGAATATATTTTTAGGATATGTTGGTTAGAATTTATACCCATGATTAAAGTATGTTTAAACA
This sequence comes from Pardosa pseudoannulata, assembly GCA_032207245.1. Lineage (NCBI taxonomy): Eukaryota > Metazoa > Arthropoda > Arachnida > Araneae > Lycosidae > Pardosa > Pardosa pseudoannulata. The sequence goes on along the minus strand of CM063506.1, from coordinate 50,394,909 downwards.
GGGCAATATAAGTGATTAGTAATGTAAAATATTAATAAAGTTGTTGCAGTCATTTGAATATCTTCTTAGGACTCGTTAGAAGTTATACCGAGGATTAAAATATATTTAAACGTGGCGAAATGAGTAATTTGAGATACAGTACAAAAATGATAGAATATCTTAAACTCTAATATAAAAAAGCAATATAAAATTTTACATTACGTTATTGCAGCCAGTTGAATATATTTTTGGACATGTTGGTTAGAATTTATACCCAGGATTAAAGTATATTTAAACGTGGAAATAGTGATTAGTAGCAACATAAAATATTAGTTAAGTTGTTGCAGCCATTTTAATATCTTCTTAAGTCTTGTTGGTTAGCAGTAATACCGAGGATTAAAGTATATTTAAACGTGGCAATAGGAGTAATTTGAGATACAATACAAAAATGATAGAATGTCTTAAATTCTAACATAAAGAAGCAATGTAAAATTTTACGTTACGTTATTGCAGCCAGATGAATATATTTTTAGGACATGTTGGTTGGAATTTATACCCATGATTAAAGTATGTTTAAAAATGTCAATGTGAAGGATTAGTGGCAATATAAAATATTAATTAAGTTGTTGCAATCATTTGCATATCCTTTTAGGACTTGTTGGTTAGTAGTTATACCGAGGATTAAAGTATATTTAAACATGGCAATGTGAATAATTTGAGATACAATGCAAAAAGATAGAATGTCTTATTCTAATTTAAAGAAGTAATATAAAATTTTATATTACTTTATTGCAGTCAGTTGAATATATTTTTAGGACATGTTGGTTAGAATGTATACCCAAGATTAAAGTATGTGTAAACATGGCAATATGATTAGTAGCAATATAAAATATTAGTTAAATTTTTGCAGTCATTTGGATATCTTCTTAAGACTTGTTGGTTAGGAGTTATACCGAGGATTAAAGTATATTTAAACGTGGCAATATGAGTAATTTCAGATACAATACAAATACGATAAAATGTCTTAAATTCTAATTTCAAGAAGCAATATAAAATTTTACATTACGTTATTGCAGCCAGTTGAATATATTTTTGAACATGTTGGTTAGAATTTATACCCAGGATTAAAGTATATTTAAACGTGGAAATAATGATTAGTAGCAATATAAAATATTAATTAAGATGTTGCAGTCATTTTAATATCTTCTTAGGACTTGTTGGTTAGCAGTTATACAGAGGATTAAAGTATATTTAAACGTGACAACAGGAGTAATTTGAGATACAATACAAAAATAATAGAATGTCTTATTCTAATATAAAGAAGCAATATAAAATTTTACATTACGTAATTGCAGTCAGTTGAATATATTTTTAGGACATGTTGGTTAGAATTTATACCCATGATTAAAGTATGTTTAAACATAACAATATGAGTGATTAGTAGCCATATAAAATATAAGTTAAGTTGTTACAGTCATTTGAATATCCTCTTAGGACTTGTTGGTTAGCAGTTATACCGAGGATTAAAGTATATTTAAACGTGGCGATATGTGTAATTTGAGATACAATACAAAAATGATAGAATGCCTTGAATTATAATATAAAAAAGCAATACAAAATTTTACATTACGTTATTACAGTCAGTTGAATATATTTTTAAGACGTGTTAGTTAGAATTTATACCCATGATTAAATTATGTTTAAATATGGCAAAAAAAATTATTAGTAGCTATATAAAATATTAGTTGTTGCAGTCATTTGATATCTTAGGTTTTGTTGGTTAGCAGTTATACCGAGAATTAAAATATAAAACGCAGCAATATGAATATATAAAGATATAATACTTTAAAGAATGATGGAATATGTTAAAACTTCTAACAATAAGTTGCAATATAAAATTTTACATTACGTTGTTGAAGTCTAGTGAATTTATTTTTAAGACATGTTGGTTAGAAGTTATGACCATAATATAAGTATATTTAAAGGGGACACTGAGTAGTTTAAGATACATATATTTTAAGTGATGGTAGAATATCTTAAGAATTATAATAATAAGTAACAATATAAATAACAATAAAAATTTGTTATTAAAAAAGTTTACGTGTAGAAATATGCAACATTTACAATTTTACAAGTAGCTATACGAAAATTGCTGTATGCTGTGTCAGCATTAAAAATTTCAATTATTGCTAATCATGATGTCTGTGCCTATATTTATTTAACTTTACTTTTCAATAAAGTTCTTTTGAGTTCAAAGGGAAATAGAGGTTTTTAATGTATTTATTTTTAATAAATCAGTACACGTATTTATATAGTAAACTATCATTAATATTTATAAACTAAGTAAAGTGAAATGAAACGATAAATCTATATCGTTTTATTTCACTAGTAATATTGTTATCTGACACTTGTACTTATGGTATTTGGAAAAGTAGCAAATATTGTAGACTTAATTCAAACTTCAAACTGTATATATACTATTTGGTTTCAATAAAGTTTTTTCCATCTACAAACCATATGAATTGTTGCTAAAATTAAATAAAATAATTAAACAAAAATAAATTTATTGTTTTAGGTGTATATATAATACATATTTTTACGAAAGGATTAACCCATATTGGACCGCTGTCCTATAAACAGGACAGCAAATAGAATTCCATTTAGTAATAAAGTTATAAATATTTTCTGAGTGGATTTTATTTTAAGACCTTCAATATAGGCACACTTTATCATAGTAGCAAAAAAAACTGAGAAATCGAAGTATATTATATTGTAAAATTTTCTTTTAGCAACCCCTTAAAAATTGTCATTTTTTAATCTTTAATTTTATATTTATTATTATTTTTTTTCTCAAACATGGTGGACGTTACTTGTAGTACTCCAGACATTGTCATTACATTCGTGAGTAAAGCTAGGTCCAGAAAACGGTATTATGGCACCAAACACTTTATCTATTTTAACGATGATTCTTCAATTGATCCACAAGATCGTTATTATAAAATTCGACCTTTTTATGACAAAATCAGCATAACCTTGAAGCAATTTGGTATATTTTCTGAAAATCTCACCATTGATGAAAGAATAGTGAAATATTTTGAAAGGCTTAGTTGCAAGATGTTCATGAAAAATAAACCTGTAAAATTTGTATATAAATTTTGGGTATTAGCATCCTACAACGGATATCCTTTTTTTTACCCCTTACCAAAAATGCCAGTTCAAGAACTGCATAAGAAAAGCAACAAAAGTGTGCTTAAAATGTAATGTTGAACTTTGCTTTGAATGTTTTCCCAAATTTCACCTATGAATCAATCTAATGCAATGTAAGTGATATTTGTTAAATTTTAGTAGTGTATTGGACCGTTGACCTAATTATAGGATAGCTAATTACTTAATTAAAATTTATTTTTAAAATTCTGGTTTTATATGCTTAGTTACACCATATTAATGTTATAAATAAAGTTTTAAAAATTTTCAGAAATTTTTAGTTGGTGTGGTACAATATGGGTTAATAAAGCAATCAAGAAAGGCCATCTCTAACGGTACACCTGATTTAAAACGTAACTGAAATAACTTTTTGTTCAATTTATCATTCTAAACATTAATTAGACGCTGAATTCGTGATTATTCACTATCATATAATCTATTTTAGCTTATACACATCTGCAGGAAAATGTTTGGTAAAGAACCTATAAGTCCAGTTCAATGTAAATACATGTATAACTAAACAATCACAACATGTCGAAACTAAACTCAGGTGTATTTATATTGATAAATTTATTCATTTATTACAAGCATAATGCTCTTAATTATCTATTTTAAACTTTTACGATTTTCTCACTATCTATGAATAGTGGCTCTTTATTAATCTGCACTTTTTGGGTTATTATTGAACTTGTATAACCTCTGTATAGGTCATGAAAAATATCCAGTCATTGAATTTTCAGAAAATTCAATGACTCGATTTCAATGGTTAGTTTAGTACATAGTTATTTTATAACTTTATTTTATAATTTTACCTTTATGACTTTCTAAAAAAATATCCAGTCATTGAATTAACTGAAAATTCAATGACTATTTCAATGGTTAGTTTAGTAAATAGTTATATTTATAATTTTACATCTATAGCTTTCTAAAAAAATATCCAGTCATTGAATTTTCTGAAAGTTCAATGACTTGATTTCAATGGTTAGTTTTAGTACATAGTTATTTATATAATTTTATTTTTATAACTTTTCTAAAGTTTTCCAAATTTGTTGAAAAAAGAGCTATAAACCTTGTGTTATGACCTAAAATAATTTTAAGGGTATAATTAAAATATATCATAGTACCTTTCGACAGAAAAATCTTCATCAAAGAATCATCTCTATTATTCACTATAAAATAAAAAAAATTTGCTCTAATTAGAATAAAATTTTCCCTAAATCATTACTATGGATCAAGCTTTATAAAACTTGCTAAGTTTTGTTAAATTAAGAAATACATTTTAAAAGAAAAATATATGTACATCAATTGAAAAAATACAAATCCACTTTCCCAGGAAATAATTTGTGTTACTTGTACACTAAAAGATCTAAATTTTTTTATACCAATTAGAAGATAATTATTCTTTGTAATCTATCTATTTTTTCTGTGAACCTCAAGCATATTAATATGAGCAATATATTATACTATAGACTGATAATGAACAATTTTTAATTTCTTAAATTTCTAAATTTAAAATATCAGGTATTTCTTAAAGTTGTAGTTTACAGAATAAAAAAAAATATTTTACTTCAGTTTGATATAAAAAATATAATGTCTAATGTACATGTTAAGCTATTTTGCGGGGATGTGAATTTCATTTTTCATTTGGTATATATTTTTATATTATTTTAAAAATATACTACTTAAAATTACAAAACTACTTAATTTTTTCAAAGTTAGAGTTTGATTAAATAATTGAATAAAAAATTATATTTGATTATAAAATTCATTATAAAAGGAGTAGGACACTTTATTTTAAGATGAATCGAAAACGAGCTTTTTTAATTAATATTCTAAATCTTGAAAGCGAGGGTGATTTTGATCCGAATTTACCGAAAATTTGTGTGAGTTCGTTCCGAAAATTTTAAAAAAGATTTTTTCCCCGAAAATTTGAAAAAGATTTTCTGAAAAATCTGTTTTTGAAAAATAAAAAGAAACTTTTAAAACCATCTTCAGTTTCAAATAAAAAATATATGAATGAATTCTGAAGATAATCAGAAAGTTATATCTTCTCACCCTTTTTTCTTTTCTGTCGCGTCCACAAATCTTTTTTCTACCGAAGAACAGTAATAACATGTTATATGATTTTCTTTTTTAAAGCAACATGTTAAAACTTAAATTTATGTATTCAGATTAAGAAATTGAATTTTTGTTTTTAGATAACTAACACACATACATTGATATATGTGTGTTTGTATTTATGCAGAACACACTTATATTTGCAACTCTCCAAGATGATATGTATTAGAACATATTAATATATTGATATTTGGTAAACAATAAATCCCAATATTAAAATTCAGATATCATTTAGCTCTAGTTTTGACATCCAGAAATTAACATTAAATATAGTTTGTATTTTAAATTAGTAGCTTATATACATTTTCAGAAAATTTTGTTGGATGTTCAGAAAAAAAATTTTTTTTTCACATTAGAATCACCCATGCTCGAAAGGTACCATGTCTCCTTAAGAGATATATACATAATGCTTTCAAAATATGACTGTATTTATATACTTAAATTTCTTTTTTTTTTCTTTCTAGGTGTAACACTGACCACTTTTTGATATCAGATGCGATGATGTATCCACCAAATTACCTGAGCTGACTATTGCACAGACTAATGTTATGTACCACGTGATTAATGAGGACAACAAATTTTTGTTATACCAATAACTCAATATATGATTGATTTTGTCCATTTGGAGCAATAAGTGCCAAAATGTTGTTTTCAAATAAGATTCATATTTTGAGCACACAAATTTCAATTGAATTCTTAACGTCCAACAACGTTACTTATTGTTGACGCTGCAAAGGAATCGATTATGGCTTCCCAGAGGAGAGACGAGTGTTCTGAAAATGCCAAATCAGACTTTCAAAGTTTTGTCAATTATATAAACTGTCTTCTCGTGTTAAGAGTACTTGCTCAGACTGAAGGAGAGATATCTTTAACTGTCATTTAGTTTGACAGCGTGTAATCCGCCAGGATAGATGGTGTTACCTGCTTTTCTGATGTATGGTGAATTTGGAGATTTTATTTTGTATATTGAAAAGAGATTTTGTAAGGTACTGTTGCGTTGATACATATACCAACTCGAAGTAAACACTCTTTGCATCAAAAATTCACGATAACAGATCAAGTCAACGGGCAGACACACACAAGTAGGTCCGTTTAAAAAAGTTTATTAATTCAGAACATTTATATATTTAAAGTGATAAATAATTGTAACAAATTTTAGTAACACGTCATTCATTTTGTTCTATCAGAAGAAAACAATTTTTTTGTTCCAAAATTGAATTTTTGATGCAAGGATGATTTCAAAGTCTGAAATTGTAAAAATTAGATTTGTAAAAAGTTTCAGAAAAAAGTATAAGTTGATTTTAAATATTAGAATATTTTATATGTAGTATTATAAAAAAAGTACAAAGTGGTGATTTAAAGTTATTTCTAACTGTGATACATCACCATTCAATATAAAAATTCTATGTATTAAGGTTTGAAAAAAAAATAGACGTCTTTTAATGATGCTTATTTCTGGTAAATCTTGTCTGTATTAGGTATAATGGTATGTGATGTTATATAATGGAAGTTTATTTCATGTAACGTTGTTTTTTGAGTCAAATACATGCTATCCTTTTTTATAGAAGAACTTGATATTTGTATAACTGCTTAATATGGATTTGTTTATTCAAAATTTTTTTCGCCACATGAGAACAGCGTTTGGCAATGGATGATTGAAATAATATAAAAATATGCATGCAAGAAATTTTTTAAATTCTTATTTACTAATGTTCTGCTCAGTTAGGATTCATACATTTTTTTTTCAATATTTCTTTTGTTCAAAATTACAAATAAGTGTTACAGTAATTCTAACTAATATATGAAGTTCTTCATTATTTTGTCTATGAAAAAATCTAAGGAAATGATTTCTTGCTCAAATTAGCTGCATAAAATGTTTTTAAAGGAAAAAATCTAAATAAAAAGGAATTTTCCTGAAAGATATAGAATTTATACTATTATAATCTATCGCTGTGTGTCGTTATTAATTAAAAATACATCAAGATGGGAAATTTCTGATTGCTCAAACTTAGATCTATCTACGTTTTGCTTTACTTGGTTTTTCATTAACAAATTCTTTACTTTAAGAAATCACATATTTCCTAAAGTAAATTAGTTCGTGCTGAATGTGTGTCTGTTGTGACTTTTACTTTTCTAAATACTTAAAAGTGTACAAAAGTTTGTGAGATATTCAAAACATGTTTTATCATATATTAAAAGTTATATAAATACATATTAAAATTATAAAATTATTCACCTCGATTAATTACAATAAAAATACGGATCATTTAATGTAGAAGAATTATAAAAATATGTTATATTACTTACTATCCGTAAGATTTTAAAAATCATATGCAATAGATAACCCGAAATTTTCTTTTCTCTGTACATATTTGCAGAAGAATGCGATTCAGTAATTAAGTTATTTTAAATAATTAATTAGTTATGATTTCCTTCTCCTTAGTTATAATTTCCTTCACCTTAGTTATAATCTCTGACTTTTTTCCAATTTTTATGAATTTTGAACTTTTTATTTATAAAGAATGCAGCTTTTAATTTATTGTAATTTAAGCTGTAGGTGAATACACTATTCTAAACTAAGTTAACATGTGGACTGTGATATAAATATATAATTTCTTATAAACTTCTAATGTTAATACTTATACATTTTTCGTTAGAATAAATTAAGGCAAATTATTTCATAATTTTTTGTAACATTTAAAACAGAAAAAAATTAAGACTATGTTATATCACTATCAGTAAGATTTTAAGAATTCTACTCAATTGATAATTCTAAATTCTCTTTTCTCTGTACATATTTGCAGAAGCGTAATTAAGTTTAAAAATAATTAATGCAATTTTCCTTCTCCTTAGTTATAACTTAAATTCTCTTTTTCTTTAAATATTTGAACTATATAAAGAATGCAAATAATCGTAATAAGTAATACAATAATTATTTTAAAAATTACGTTGATAATTCTAAATTCTCTTTTTACTTTAAATATTTTACTTATAATAAATATACAATATCCTAATTATAATAAATAAAAAATTTAAGATAATTTAAATATCTGTAAGATTTTAAAAATTCTACAGCTTTAATAAATAATCTAATAAGCTGTATTATTAGTACCTATCTTTTAAAATTCTCCTTGATAATTCTAATTTTCTTTTTATAAATATTTTCTATATATTTACAATAATAAGAATCAATTTTTAATTTAAGCTGTTGATAACTCTAAAATTCTAATTAAATATTTGCAGATATATATAAATAATACAATATACTTTTAAGTAATACTTATAATTTTTTCTACTCAATTGATAATTCTAAATTCTCTTTTTACTTTAAATATTTACAGTAGCTATAGAATAAATAATACAATAATAAGTAATACAATTAGTAATACAATAATACAATTTTAAAATTCTACACAATTGATAACTCTAAATTCTCTTTTTACTTTAAATATTTGCAGTAGCTATATAATAAATAATACAATAATTACGATAATAAGTAATACAATAATACAATTTTAATTGATAATTCTAAATTCTCTTTTTACTTTAAATATTTACAGTAGCTATATAATAAATAATACAATAATAACGATAATAAGTAATACAATTAGTAATACAATAATACAATTTTAATTGATAATTCTAAATTCTCTTTTTACTTTAAATATTTACAGTAGCTATATAATAAATAATACAATAATAAGTAATACAATTAGTAATACAATAATACAATTTTAAAAATTCTACGCAATTGATAATTCTAAATTCTCTTTTTACTTTAAATATTTGCAGTAGCTATATAATAAATAATACAATAATAACAATAATAAGTAATACAATTAGTAATACAATAATACAATTTTAAAAATTCTACGCAATTGATAATTCTAAATTCTCTTTTTACTTTAAATATTTGCAGTAGCTATATAATAAATAATACAATAATAACGATAATAAGTAATACAATTTTAAAATTTCTACGCAATTGATAACTGTAAATTACTGTGAATATTTGCAAGTAGCTATAGAATAAAGTAATACAATATTAACGATAAGTAATACAATAATACGATTTTAAAAATTCTACGCAATTGATAACTCTAAATTCTCTTTTTACTGTAAATATTTGCAGTAGTTATAGAATAAAGTAATGCAAATCCTTAATAAGGTCGTTAGGTTATTTTGAATGACTAATTAGTTATAATTTTCTTCTACTTTTTCTAATTTTCATGAATTTGTAAACTTTTCATATCAAAGAGATTCCTATGATAATAATTCTTTCAATAGAATGTGGGTTCCAAATTATTGTAATTTAAGATGCAGGTTTAATACCTATATTTAACTAAACTTAAACTTAAGTTGACGTGCTGAGTGTGATATAATTTTCTTTAAAACTTATAATATAAATGCTTCTTATTCTACATTTTTGATTAGAATAAATTACGAATAAAATTATTTCATGATTTTATATAAGTTGAAAAAAGTCTTAAATATTTCACAAATTTTAGTATAATTTCATAAAACATTTAAAGACTTAATCTGTTGAAACAGATACACTTTCAGTATTCAGCAAGACTGATTTAGAAGGTATAAGATCCATTAAGTTGCAGCCTAAGGTTCATTTTTGAATTGGAAATAATCAAAACTTTTTGTTAATGGTAAAACATGCAAGGAATAAATATTGAAACGAACTTAGGATTTTATCTTGAAAATTATATTTGAGAAGCATTTTTTTTTTAATATTTAATAATTAACGTAAATGCCAAGACTTTTACTTGTCTGCAGCCAAATTGTATGTGACATATATATACAGTTCTTGTAAATACCTCATTTCGCATAAGAACTTAGGCTAAAAATTAGATCTGAGATCTCGGAGGTCTTCTACTTTCGTCTTTTGTAGCATTTATGAAAGATATCTTCTGTAAATAAGGAAAGAAATAATCAAATGGAAACTTATAATAATAATAATAGAATTAGTTCAAAAAGCATCATTGGATGCAAGAGAATATATGTTAAGAAAGTATCAAGTTGTTTTAAATAATTTTTTTTTCACATTTTGAATTAGTTCACTATATATGTGCTACTTCCCATATATATGTTTTTTTTTTTGCAACTTTCAGTTTCGAATGAAACCAAAATATGTTCGCCCTCCCACCATACAGATGCACAAGTAAAGAAAGGATAATGCACAAGTTCAGTTTAAATATTTCTTAAAGAGGAACTTTTTTGTTGTTTTGTTTAGTTAATATGTTGACCTTGCAGAAATTAAATATTTCTTAACACCTAACAGAATTGGGTGACTACTATAGTTATGCAATGATATTCATCACATAACTTCAATTTGGCATCGCGTAAACTACTTTAGTTAATCAATAATATTCATCACATGGCTATAACTGTTCTTTAAAAGAATTTAGTAACTACTACATTTACACACTAATACCTATTATTCACGTAACTTTAATTCAACGACTCCTAAAAGATTAACTGATACTGTTATGCAATAAAATTCATCAGATAAATTTAATTCGGCATGTCGTAAAGTAACTACTTTTTTTAAGCAATAATATTCATCAATTAGCTTTAACTGTTGTTTAAAAGAATTTAGTAACTACTATAGTTACACACTAATATCTATCATTCACGTAACTTTAATTCAACAGCTCCTGAAAGATTAACAAATACTGTTATGCAATAAAATTCATCTCATAAATTTAATTTGGCATCTCGTAATGTAACTAACTACTTTAGTTAAACAATAATATTCATCACATAGCTTTAGCTGTTGTTTAAAAGAATTTAGTAACTACTATAGTTACACACTAATATCTATCATTCACTTAACTTTAATTCAACAGCTCTTAAAAGATTAACTGCTACTGTTATGCAATAAAATTCATCACATAACTTCCATTTGACATCTCGTAAAGTAACTAACTACTTTAGTTAAGCAATAATATTCATCACATAGCTTTTAACTGTTATTTAAAAGAATTTAGTAACTGCTATAGTTGGCCACTAATATTTATCATTCACGTAACTTTAATTCAACAGCTCCTAAAAGATTAACAAATACTCATATGCAATAAAATTCATCTCATAAATTTAATTTGGCCTCTCGTAATGTAACTAACTACTTTAGTTAAGTAATAATATTCATCACATAGCTTTAACTGTTATTTAAAAGAATTCAGTAACTACTATAGTTCGCCACTAATATCTATCATTCACGTAACTTTAATTCAACAGCTCCTGAAAGATTAACTACTACTGTATGCAATAAAATTCGTCACATAAATTTTATTTAGCAACTCCTCAAAGAATGATCCACTGTAGTTATGCAAAAATATTCATAACTTTAATTTAGTATCTCCTAAATTAATTAACTACTTTAGTTAAAAAATATTCATCGCATAGTTTAACAGTTCTTAAAAGAATTAAGTAACTACTATAGTTACACAATAATATCTATCCCTCGCGTTTAATTTAATTGCTCCTATAAGAATTAACTAACTGTTATAGTTGTGAAATAACATTCATCACATAACTTTTATTTAACAGCTCCTAAAACAATCAATTACTATAGTTAGGCAAAACATATTCATCACGTAACTTAAATTTAATATCTCCTAAAAGAATTAACTACCTTAGTTAAGCAAAAATATTTATCACTTAGCTTTAACAACTCCGAAAATAATAAAATAAGTATTATAGTTATACAATAATATTTATCACTCGCGTTTAATTTAATTGCTCCTAAAAAAATTAACTAATTGTTATAGTTGTGGAATAACATTCATCACATAACTTTAATATCTCCTAAAAGAATTAACTACTTGAATTAGGAAAAATATTTATCACTTAGTTTTAGCAACTCCGAAAAGAATAAAATAACTATTATAGTTATACAATAACTTATCACTCGCGTTTAACTTAACTTCTTTTTAAAGAATTGACTAATTGTTATAGTAGTGGAATAACATTCATCACATAACTTTAAATGCTCCTAAAATATTTAAGTAGCTACTATAATTATTCAAAAATGTTCATTGCATAACTTGAATTTTATTCAAAGTATCTACCACAAAATTCACGTTCATCACTAAATTAGTTTAAAAAACAAAGTTTTTTTCCTGTGATTAAAATTAGTCAATCAGTTGTTAGAAATTAACTTGTATATGATGAATATCTACTTTTAAAATGTGATTAACTGATTTCTACGAAGAAATATTTTTAGATTTATTTAAATTTTAATGTAGGTCCTAAGAGTTATTTTAAATTTTGTGAAATGTTTCACCAATTGTCCTTTCGTCTAAGATTTTTCTCATTTTCTGTCATTCGTGATTTAGTTATCCTTGTAAAACAATGCGTGTGAGTCGAACAAAAATTTCCTAATTACGTCATCAAAATTAAGTGTACAATTTTGGAGACAAATTTTCCTTTGTTATGTTTGGTTGACAATTTAGTATATACCACCGACTGTTTGAAAGGAAGGGCTGTAATATGTATCTGTTATTCTTACTTTTTGTTACTATTGTGTTTTGTTATGTTTAGATCTATGTTATATTAAATAAATACTGTTGTATAATATATATATGAACAAGTAGTATGTTTTAGTTTAATTTAAATACATTCCATTTAATTTTTATTAATGCTATGACAGCAATACTCTCAAAAAAGTCATGCAAGGAAAGAAATAAAAAATTTAATGTGACCAATTTGTTTCCCTGTGAATAGATTTTGTTTTATGCGATATACAAATGAAATTATCTGTATTTTCAGCTTTTTTTATGCCGAGTGAACTGGGCGATGTTTCATGTGGAAGCAGATATATAAATGTTACACATTCTGATATACTAAGGACTATCAGCATAGAAACGTTACTCAAGTTTTGATATTTCAAAAGAAGTATACTTTTAAAGATAGCCAAAATATTTGAAAAAAGAAATGATGAAAACAATTATGAACAACAAATTAAGGAATACTCAAATATTTTTTAAAAACCAGTGAAAACAATTATGAATAACAAATTACTGGGATTAGGCATTGTCGTAAAAATCAAGCACTTAACAAATTAAAGAATGCCAAAATATTTTAAACAAAACCATTGAATACAATTATAAATAACACATTACTGGGACTAGGCATTGTCGTAAAAATCAAGTACTTAACAAATTAAAGAATGCCAAAATATTTTAAACAAAACCATTGAATACAATTATAAATAACACATTACTGGGACTAGGCATTGTCGTAAAAATCAAGCACTTAACAAATTAAAGAATGCCAAAATATTTTAAACAAAACCATTGAATACAATTATAAATAACACATTACTGGGACTAGGCATTGTCGTAAAAATCAAGCACTTAACAAATTAAAGAATTCCAAAATTTTTTAAACAAAACCATTGAAAACAATTATAAATAACAAATTACTGGGACTAGGCGTTGTCGTAGAGGTCAAACACTTTAAAAATATCCGAACAAATATAAAAATTTAAAAATTGAAATTATTTTTTCTTTTTTTTTCTTTTTTTTCTTTTTTTTTAATAATACATTATTAATACCGTGCGTCCGTTATTTAAAAAAAAATTATGCAATCATCAGAATGCGACGAACTTATTGAGTTTTCTGAATAAAAATAGAACACTGGGTATAAATAAACATAGAAATAATAGTAAAAAAAGAGAAGTTACATTATTTGTTAAATAATGTAATTTATCTTTCATTATTGTATAATTTATCAATTATATTATTTACACTTTATTATTTAATTAGATACTGAATAAACTTAACCCTATGTTAGCAGGCTTGCAATTCCGTCACTTTTCTCAGCTTTAGTCATTTTTTTTACAATTGATCACTTTTAGTCATTTTTTTAAGTAAACAGTCACTTTTTTCATGGTGTATCACAGCAAACGTCTATTGTTGAAAAAAGAAAATCTGAATTAATAACAAAATATTTTGATAAAAGACCAAAAATGGGATGCTCTAATCTTATTTTTCTTATTAAAATGTAATTAGTCATATGGTTTCTAGAATTTAGTGATTTTAAAAAGTCGTAAAGAAGTTCCCGAAATCTACATTTGTACTGAAATGTACATTTAATACATTAAAGTAATTTACACATTTCTCTTTTTCTTTTACTTCACAATTTCTGTTTTAGATACTCTAATCTAGCTATGTACATATTTCAAAACATCATTAATATATGTAGAAAATTATGGTTATAAAATTAATGTTTTGTATGTATTCAAATCTAATTTATAGATTTTCTTGAATAAAAAGCAATGTTGAGTTGTGTTAAACAAAATTTTTAACCTTTTTTGAATTTGACGCTAAAATCATGTCTTGCATGACTCATTTGATTTAGAGTTAAAATAAATAGAAGAATCTTAATAATAGCATCTGTAATCGAGAGGAGAAAAAAATCACTTTTTTTTTCAATGTTTAGTCACTTTTTAGTCACTTATTCTGTATTACTTGTCACTTTTCTCACCTTTTTGAAAATACCCTAGCAGTTGCAAGCCTGATAATGTAATTTATCTTTCATTTTTGTATAATTTATCAATTATATTATTTACACTTTATTATTTAAGTAGATATTCGATAAACTTAACCCTATGTTATTCTACTTGTGAAATTTCTACTCGTGTGCAATTTCTTTAAATGACTTTAATCTTTGTTGCATTAGAATATGCAATACATGGACACCATTTTAATTTTTTTAAATGGAATATAATTATTTTTACGACGAATGGAAAATTTTGGTATACCTTTTGAATGTCAAAGAAGAGATTAGAAAAAAATTGTAATTAGAAAAAATAAATTTAAGCCTATGCGAAATTTGATTGTTTCAAAAACTGTAAGAAGTAGTTAAATTTACTAAGGAAATTTCGCCTGTTTAGTGGAGTGATGAGTGATAGATCACGGTTTGTAGACCGTTCTCTTTAGAACGCAGTATGACAAAAGTTCCCAAAGTTTTCAGTATGTGACACACTTAAATTTTTCTCAGTTTTTCATGACTACGCAGTTGTAATGTTTGTACAAGTTAGTAAGGTACAGAAATATAAACCTTTTAGTAGAAAAGTGAGACAGTTTTAATTTACACTAAAACACTCAAATTAAATAAAACCTCCAGTGGCAAGTTAGGAAGTCAATATATTGGCTGAGTTTCTTGTTTCCGACACATTTTTAAAACCGCGGAAGAACGCTTAATATAGCTACTTTCTTTTCTTGCTCTGTATTGATTTTCAGACAATATTTAGACTTATATACAATGACAGCTGAAAATTCAGCTTCAAATAAATATGATGTTGCAAAAGAAACGAGGGTCCTTAGATTTTATTTATCTTAAAATGGATACTCAGTTTTGATTGAAATCCAAAACTACTAATTCTAAGCAAAAAAAATGCTGTTGTCCTAAGACAATTCAAATAAACTTTCTTAGTAAATATTTAACTTATTTAAAAAACATAAAATAATTAAAAATATTAATAAAATATAACTAATAAGAAAACATCCAAGCAAGTCTTGTCTCGACGTCAAAATGACAGCCTGGCAGAGTGTTTGGGAAATCTTGCAATTTAAGATTGGAGATCAAAACCTCTTTTCCGAATACAAACCTCATACATATTTAAGGATCCAAATAGATATAACATTAGATTTACCTAACACGATGTAAGCTTACGAGAGAAAATAGTACTTGTTTACAATATTTTTTTAAACTTTAACGCTTGTTGCACTAGAATATTCAATACATGGACACAGTTTTAATTTTAAAAAGATGGAAAATAATTTTTTTAATAAGCGTTGAAAATTTTGACATATTTTGAGGAGACAAAATTTTTTTTAAATGTACTTTGAAAAATAAATTCAATCTATTGTAAAATATATTTATATGAAACTTGATTGTTTCAAACACCTTCAGTCGTAAACATCTAGTATTTTGAAATACACTGGACTTAATATGCTAAATATTTTGAAACACGGAAAACAAAAAATATTTTTACTTCAGTAAAATGTTGCACAGAAGAAAAATTGGTAAACGCTTTTAAAGAATAGAAAGACAATATACATTTTGTATTAAGCTTTTGTGTTCACATAACTTAAGTTCTTTCTAATGATATATGAATGAAAAATATATCGTCATAAAACTATACACAAGACATTGTAGTCTTTGAATATAAGAAGTATAAGGTAAGATTTTGTTTCGGATACTGTTATAGCGGCATTTCATCATTAACGTTTTTGATTTACAAGCTAACTTATAAGCAAGTATATTTATAAGCATGTTTTTCAGCAAAATGTTAAGTAATAAGGCATAAATTCTACTAACTCAAAGTCCATGAACTTAAGGTATGAATGGCTGATAAATCTAGTTAAATTTGAAGTGTTACAATAAAAATGAAGTATGTGTATTAAAAAATATATAATTTTTACTGTATATGAATTAGGGATGGGCACTAAAAAGTTTTATATTACTTTTAATTCACTTTCATTTATTCATAAAATAGTTAATATTTATACAAAATATTAGTTACATAGTTTGATATATTTTTCCAGCTTTCACTTCAGTACTGAAAATTGATGTATTAATAACGTCAACATTATCAAACACATTATCTCATTAATTCAAAGTTCTTCTCAATCATTCGTGTCTTCTTTAGCTCTTATTTCTGCGATAGTGAACTGCGACTTCATCTTAAAAATTTTTTGCACATAACAATTTCTCTATATACGAAATCAGAAAATTTTATGTATTTTTATTGTTAGATTATCGTTCAAAAGTTCATCCTTTTTTTTTTTAATGACATTTTATAAAGTAGTAATATTTGTAGCCGTGCTATGCCGCCTTCTGATTGGCCTTTATGTAACAAAATTTAAACCCGCAGTGCTATAAACCAAACCAAAGTATGCAATTAAGGAAATATTTAGTATTCGTCTGCAGGTCTAAATTAAACAAAATATTGAATAATAAATAAACATATAATAATTTTTTCCTCGTTTTATTTTGAGCATTATTATGTGCAAAAGTTATATTTAAAGACCATGAATTGTGTTATTCTATCTCATTCGTTATTCCATGCTCACCAAATCAAGAAAAATTCTATATACTTTTTTTATAGTTATAAAGAAGCCTTTTTAAACGTGTATAGATAAATAATAATATTAGCCGATTTGAAATGCTATGATTATGAAAAATTAGAAAATAACAAACGGAACCAGGATTACGCTTTAAGGAAATTCCGATCTGAGAATAAATTTTTAAAAAATGTTTTTTATATAAAATAAGAATTAAATAATAAACAAATCTTTTTTACATTTTTACAAGTTAGTACGAACTTTTAGCGTGTCTCTACATTGATTATTTCAAACCTTTCTCAGACCCCTCATTTTTTCGAAAAAAGGAGTTGCGATAATCCAAAAGTGTTTTCTTTTATAAGTAAGTTTTTACTTGAATTTAACACTAGGTTTAAGGACCTAGTTTAAATTCTTTATATATACCTATCTTAAAAACCATATTTGACATGGTGAATACATAATAGTCGGAAAGCAATGTAATTATACACTATAAAAAAAACAAAATATGAGATAAATTGTTACATATAATATTACTAATTCAATTATTCTAGTATTTTATTTTAATATGAACCAGGCAACTAAAACCTTCAAAATATCTTTACCCTCTGACTTGAAGCGACATTCTGCTTTTCTTTCTTTCTGCTGTTGCTTATTGCTTGTTTCATTTAAGATAACAATATCGGATAACGGATCGAAGTTATTGTCGGTACATTCCTATTTATTATTGTTGTAATGCTTGCAAGATTAGAACTAATATACTAAAAATTTTATCTACATTAAGATCGCGTCAAATTGACAAATATCCGTACAGATAGGTTTTACCACATAGAAAATTTCAATATTGCAACACTTTTAAAGAAAATAGACTTCAATATATATTTACCTCGTTCAATGAATAAAAGTAGGTACCAGAGATAAAATAAAAATGTAAAAAGTATTGTAATTTTCCTTATACAATTCGAAATGACGTGTCCCGTAAACGTAGTGTTTAACCCCTTAACGCCCGGATATTTCTGATGACTATATATTAGTAAATACCTAACATAGAAGCTATGATAGACACCTGGAAGTAAAACAAAATATGGAATTTAAAAGCCTTTAAATATGACATTAAGTCAACATTAGTGAGGAGGTGTCATTTTAAAACATAATAAGATCTCTTTAAAAAAAGGAAAACTTCGTGATAAGAGATTTATTTGCTATGATATATGAGAAAAGTATTGAAAAGAGATGACTTATTACAGATATGGCTATTCGCCATGATTTTGACCGGTATATGTTTAGAATACCGGTCATAATACGTTCCTATTCTAAAATCATAAAATGTCGATAGAAATGACAAAATTATAGATAAGATCATATTTGAAAACTTTGGAGATTATTCATAAGATTAATATTTATTTCCATTAAAAAGAAAGAATCGTTTCAAGAAAACAAAAACTCTACAAACCATTTTTTGACTGTCCTCAAATAAGGACGCTGGGCGTTAATTGGTTAAGTACATAATTATGGAATTATCAAATTTTTTGTATTTTTTCTCTTTTTTATTTTTGTATTTAAATTAATTATATCCTGTTAAGGAGAGATCCGGTTGAGAAGGAGTCTACTGTATATTTATATATATATATCCTTATTATGTCTTAAAAATAAGCTTTTTGCCATTGAAACGTTAAGATTCCGGGATATCTAGTTTCTGAAGGCCAAGCCATTGTGTTTTTTTAATGACCGTGTGTTAATCTATTCTGTACTTTGCTTAATGGGGATTAATTAAGGTAAACGATGATTAGGTTTTGATGACGGATCTGAGAAAATGGATGCAGAGTCGCGTCAGAAACTGAGCCAGACCGGGAAAGTAAATTTAGTCTTTTTGGTAACATCCTTCAGTTTTTTCATTCCTGCACCAAGAAAAACGACAATTGTTTATTTAAAGAAATTGGCGCAGTTTTGCGGAGTGAGTTGCGACTCGCTTTTGTGCCGCGGAGTATCCGGCTCGGGGGCGGAAAATTTCATATGTTTATCATGTCAACACAAAACAAATTCCTTTGTTCATGAACTAGTTGACAGAAAAGTTGATCTCCCTAACGGTGCTGGAAATCGTGTTCACTTAGACTGCCAAGGATTAAAAGAATTAAAAGATCAAACCGCTGGCTAAAGTTTATTGTCTTTTACATATCTACCCTAAAAACAAAATATCGGTAGATAAATTATAGAAACATTTTACAGTTTCCTATCTTTTAATGCAATTCATTCCGATTGAGTGCCAGTATTTTTTAATTCCATTTCTACAACATCTGTATTTATATTTCAAGTGTTTCTTTATTCTAGTTAAATAATACTAAGAACTGATATTATAATTACACTTCTGTAAAGGAGGAAATTCCTTCAGAAAAATAATCCTTCATAACAGCATTGTAATTCATATCCGCTTAGACTGCCAACACTTTAAAGAATTAAATATTCCGACTACTGTCTTTATTTTGTTGTCTTTTACAGATCTATCCTGTGTTTTTACAGCAAAATATTTGTTCAATCATTGCAAAAATCTTACATTTTTGTAATATAATTTATTTTCGATTATATAGGCTGCTGGCTTCAGTTTATTGTCTTTTACATATCTATCCTATGAACAAAATATCGGTAGATAAATTAAGGAAACATTTTAGTTTCCTAGCTTTTAATGTAATTTATTTTCGATTGAATGCCAGTAGTTTTTAATTCCATTTCTACAACCTCTGTATTTATATTTCAAGTGTTTCTTTATTCTATTTAAATAATACTAAGAACTCATGTTATGATTACACTTCTGTAAATGAGATAATTCCTTTTGTTCCAACTACTGTCTTTATTTTGTTGCCTTTTACATATCTACCCTGTGTTTTTACAGCAGAATATTTGTTCAATCATCGCCAAAATCTTACATTTTTGTAATATAATTTATTTCCGATTATATGTCTGAATGGGTAGGACGCTGCTCTTCGGTACCTGAGTCTTGGTTTCGAATCCCATTACTGGCCTTGATGTTTGTAGCTGTTCATAGTAGGCTTTAATCGGTGACTCTCGGTCTAAGCGCTCCCGACCAACCAACCGATCGAATATTTTTATACAGTTTTTTGTCGGTTTCTACAATCTTCTCATTCCTGTTTCAAATAGATTTTATTTTATTCTAATTAAAGAATTAAAATAAAAAACTGATGTTGTTATCACTCTTCTGAAGAAGAACAAGTCCTTTTGTTCATAAAGAAGTTGTCATTAAAGCACATCTTTCTGACACCGCTGTGAATGGTAGGGGCCCCATTTCAAGATCTACAAGGTCGGTCAATGCGGGGCAATTAAGGGTCATTCGCGCTAGAAACACCAGTACTGATACAACACCTCCTAGAGACACCTCCTAGTCTCCAGGAGCCGTAGACTGAAGTGACAGTCTAACGTACATGTTGTCCTAATAATTGGAATTAAATTTTCATGTTCATTTATCACACAATCCACTTTGATTTCCTGAGTTACGGCGCTACATCGTTACGGTGCTTAACAATGTTAAAGTTATTTTTATATAGCTACCATGTGTATGTACAGCAAAATATTAGAAATTTAATTATATGAACACCTTGCATTTTTGTTTCTTTTGTAACTCATTTTTGATTCAAGGGTATTATTTTAATATAGTTTTGTTACTCTTTACAGCCACTTAACTAATAATTTCTTTTTTAAGTAGCCTTCATATTATTACAGGTAAATGATATTAAGAACTAGCGTTATTATTACTCTTTTTCCGACAAGCAAATTCCTTTGTTCATGTTCCTAATAGCATTATAAATCGCTCTGTTAGACTGCGAAGGCTTTAAACTATTTAATGCATAATGCTAGTTATGAGTTTATACAAATGTACAAACTATGTACAAATTCAGAATATTGATCAGCATACTTTCTGTCAACATGCGAGAGCTGAAAAAACTATCCTAATACTTGATCTGGTTTCCCCCTTCGCGAAAAACGTCTCGTATACGCGACGCAGCGATTTCACTCTTATCAGGTGAGCGTCACCTCCACGCGAAGATCTAAGGTTGATATTGAGAGACCAGCGTCGCGTATGCGTAATAGGAGATCTGAACTTTTTATTTTAATTTTTAAAAGCTAAATTTAATTACTAGATGGCGTTAAACTGCAACGGTTTTCACAACAGTCGACTCGTATAGCATTTACTTGCTGATTCTCAAGGGCTTAAAGCCGATTCCTAATGGATACTAACCTAACATCTATGCTACAGAGGTATTCGAACCCATGAACTCAGGTGCCTAATATCAGCGGCCTATTTATCGTTCAATATTTAAAAGCTTAACAAATATGAAGCAGCAAAACATTTCAAACAGGAAACAGATCGTTATCTACTGTCAACTCGAAACCTCCATTTCTTAAAGCCCTCTCTCCTTGACTCTGTTTTCAAATGAGCATAAAGTCTAAAGTGAATTAGTTCGACTGAAAGATAACATACTCAACTCTATTATATAACGTGTTTAATGCCATCGTTCACTTCTACCTTCCATCTTAAAAGTTAAATTAAGAGCAAAAACCTTCAATTCGAGCTGAGATAGCAAATTCTCGAAGCTTAGAAAATACGTTGTATAAACAGCTTTTTACATCTCATTAGTAACTGGTACTTGAAGTTTCAAAATAGGACGCGTGACGAGTGTTCGACAGCGATTCCTGTTTGAGTGTAGTTTTCGTATGTTTCACTTTTGATATTGCATAATTGAAAGAAAATTTTGCTCGGAACTCTTTACAACTCTAGTATGGTATGGTAAGTTCCGTCTGGAATTTACGAAAAGGTGACTGTTTTGAAAGGGAAAAAAGGTGGGGAGGGTGGTCGGTGGATGGGTTAAAGGGAGTAGCCTTTTGTCACAATGTAAGCAGATGCATTGAGTTATCGATGGGCATTTGACGTCGTTACCTCTTCAAAGAATTAAAGACTCAAAAGTTTGATTTTATATTGTCTGCTTGTTGCCTTTCTCAGGCCATATATAGTATTGTAGTTATATATTGTGTTCCCCTCACAACTCGCGTTTCATGTTTTGCTGCTTCAGTACTTCGCGGGTTTTAACAAAATATTCATCAAAAAATAAAAATGAAAAAATACAACGCTGTTGGCAGCCACATTGCTGGAAGGAGCATTGTTTCACGTTGATGCGCGAGAGAGAAGGATCCCTGCGTGTCATACAAAGAGATGAGTTGACTCAGTGTACATACCACGGGATCTTGAGATGACAAGGTCTGCAAGTGAGGAAGAAACTGAAAAGGAAGACAAAGAACAAACTGAAAAGCGTGCCCTTACCCTGGAGAATCTGTAACAATTATGCAACATGGCAAGAATTTGCACAAGATATTGACAACAATAAGGTTCGAGCTGTCGAGTTCAGCAGTGTTGATGGGGTTATGTCCTTGTACAGGGAAAATTTTGTAGAAAAAAAGAACATAGACAACAACTACCCATAACCCTGTTTCACTTCAAGGTAAAGCCCCCTGGCTTTACCGTCAGCGCCTCCAGCGGAAGAGTCTCAGTGAGCCTATAAACTTCAACGAGTCAAGTTTCTATGAGAGCCTCTCCTCCGCCACCAACACAAGACTCTTCGCCTCTCAGAAAGCATATGATTCTTTGTCTAATGTCTTTACTCTATAAGGATTGTAATTTAAAACTAGTCTGTACTTTCACTAAACAAACGTTTTAAGTAAATACGTATACATGTATCTAAACACAATATTAAGGGTTTAAAGTATACATTAGTTAGTATCAATGTTTAACATTTACGCACATTCGTGTACCCGTATACACGAAAATTCCTAGGGGCAAATTACTTCACGGTTTTTTCAAGCTTAGCGGAAGTTCTGGTCCCATTCACCACGAAAAACGAGAGAACAGTGTATTGTGCTTCCGAGTGATCCAATAGGCTACGTATGTCAAGTGAGAGCCCCTCCTCCGCCACCATACAATGACTCTTCGCCACTCTCAGAAAGCAATGTTGATAAAATGATTAAAATCTATAAAATTGTAATTACCTAATTTTAAAGCACTGACATTTTTAAGTAAATACGTATTACTGTTGTAAGTACAAATGTTTAAAATATTATACTGTTTACATATAAAAGCATTTCGTGTACCCGTATACACGAAAATTCCTAGGGGCAAATCTTACTTCACGGTTTTTCAGCTTTAGCGGAAGGTTCTGGTCCCCATTAACCACGAAAAACGAGAGATCAGTGTATTGTGCTTCCATCCAATAGGCTAGTATGTATTTGTTCTGTCTCCTCATACTTAGTAATGATGGCCACTTATATGGTGATCCTTTGATAAAAGGATCAATAAAATCTACGAAATTGTTATAGGCTAATTTTAAAGTTATTTTTATATACCTGGAGTCTATTTGTACAGATAAATATTATAAATTTAATTATAAAAACATTTTACGCTTTTCTTTCTTATATTGTAAATCATTTCTGATTCAATGGTTTTATTTCAATACGGATTTGTCAATTTTCACAGCTGTTTAACTATTAATTTCTTACTTGGGTAGTTCATATTTTATTCTAGGTTAAAAATATTAATTAAAGGCTAATGTTCTTATTCTTTTTCTTTGGAAAAGTCGAACAATCACCGAATGGGTAAGACGCTGGTTCGAATCCTACTGTGGCGATGTTACACTGTCTACCAATAAGTATTTGGACACCTGTGATAGAAAAGAAAAACTAACTTTATTCAAAATTAATAGCTGGTAGAGCCTCCACGAGAGACAAATACACCGTGAACTCTCCGGGGCATACTTTCCACAAGTCTTTGTATTACAGCTAGTGGTATTGTCTTCCACTCGGCTTGGAGTAGACATACAAGTTCCTTCACCGATTTTGGACGGATAGTCCCCCCCTTAACCATCTCATTCCTTTAACCATCTCATTTAATCATTTCTTATTTCAAATTATTTAAATATCGTCTGCATTATTTTCATACGTCTTATCACTGAACTGAGATATTACGTAATTAATTTTCTTTCATATTTGTCATAAACAATAGATTAGGTACATACGTGATAATTTTAAATTCAATCATCGATTATTTTTTGTTGCAATGAACATTTTATCACCGGTATTAACAACAAATTCTTTTCATAAAATTCTATGGGTATATTTCACGGACTAATAAATATCTAGAGTTTAAGTTATATATGTTTGAAAATTAAGAAGTTTGCGTGTTTGTTTTATATACATAACCACACGGTTTGACTAAATGAGCACAACGTGATTCTAAACTGCATTTACAATATCGGGAGTCATTAGAGGATTTTGAAGGTAAAAAAAAATTATTGAACGTGTACCAGATAGTTCTTAGGCAAAAAAAGAAAAAAAAAAAAAAAAAAATTTACCTGCTTCATAGTGTACTTTACAATTCTGGAAAATTAAAAATTCTATTGATCCCGTCATATGACGGGCTTATATGCTAGTAGTAGAATAAAAAGGAAAACACTGTTTAAACATCAGATGATAATTTCGCTGCACTACCTATAAGTTATATTTGCACAAAACATATCCACATAAAATAATTATTTTAAAATATATCCACTGGAATATTAATAACTTAACGGTCGGCCTAGAAGTAAAAAGTACACATAAAATTATACAAAAATTTTGGTTTTTTTTTCTGTCAATCTGCAATAATTTTTCTATTCCTGAGAAATGAGTTTAGGGTCCCATCATACTAAAGTAAAACTTCGTTTCTTCATAGAAAAGCTATGTTCCTGAGAAATGAGTTTATGGTCCCATAATACAAAAATAAAACTTCTTTTCTTCATTGAAAACCTATGTTCCTGAGAAATGAGCTTATGATTCCATAATACAAAAGTAAAACTTTTTTTCTTCATTGAAAAGCTATATTCATGAGAAATGAGTTTAGGGTCCCATAATACAAAAATGAAACTTCTTTTCTTCATTGAAATGCTATGTTCATGAGAAATGAGTTTAGGGTCCCATAATACAAAAATAAAACTTCTTTTCTTCATTGAAAAGCTATGTTCCTGAGAAATGAGTTTATTATTCCATAATACTAAAGTAAAACTTCGTTTCTTCATTGAAAAGCTATGTTCGTTAAAAATGAGTTTAGGGTTCCATAATACAAAAAGTAAAACATATTTTCTTCATTAAAAAGCTATGTTCTGCCAAATAACAACTTTATGCAGATATATTCCTTTCAAATTTCCTTCTATAAGTATCATTAGATAAACCATGAAATATTTAATATACTTTCTCGAAGCTCAGAAAATGCGTTCCGTATAGAATCAGCCTTTTTACATCTCATTAGTAACTGCCGCCGTACTTGAAGTTTAAAGGGAATAGCCCTTTATCACATGTAAGTAGATGCACTCAGTTATCCATGGGCATTTGACGCCGTTACCGCTTAAAAGAATTAAAGACTCAAAAGTTTGATTTTATGTTGTTTGCTTATTGCCTTTCTCAGGCCATATATAGTATTGTAGTTATATATAGTGTTCCCTCACAACCTCGCGTTTCATGTTTTGCTGCTTCAGTGTTTCGCGGGTTTTAACAAAATATTCATCAAAAAATAAAAATGAAAAAATACAACGCTGTTGGCAGCCACATTGCTGGAAGGAGCATTGTTTCAAGTGGAAGCGCGAGAGAGAAGGATCCCTGCAAGTCAAACAAAGAGATGAGTTGACTCAATACATACCACTGGATCTTGAGATGACAAGGTCTGCAAGTGAGGAAGAAAATGAAGAGGAAGACGAAGAACAAACTGAAAAGCGTGGCCTTACCCTGGAGAATCTGTAACAATTATGCAACATGGCAAGAATTTGCACAAGATATTGACAACAATAAGGTTCGAGCTGTCGAGTTCAGCAGTGTTGATGGGGTTATGTCCTTGTACAGGGAAATTTTGTAGAAAAAAAGAACAAAGACAACAACTACCCATCACCCTGTTTCTCTCCAAGGTAAAGCCCCCTGGCTTTACCGTCAGCGCCTCCAGCAGAAGAGTCTCAGTGAGCCTAAAACTTCCACGAGTCAAGTGAGAGCCTCTCCTCCGCCACCAACACAAGACTCTTCGCCTCTCTCAGAAAGCAATGTTGATTAATGTTTATTACTCTATAAGGATTGTAATTAACTATATTAGCACTGACACGTTTTAAGTAAATACGTATACTGTTGTAATTTTCGCCTTAAATGTTTAAAGTATATATACTGTTTACATATTAAAAGCATTCGTGTACCCGTATACACGAAAATTCCTAGGGGCAAATCTTACTTCACGGTTTTTCAGCTTTAGCGGAAGGTTCTGGTCCCCATTAACCACGAAAAACGAGAGATCAGTGTATTGTGCTTCCATCCAATAGGCTAGTATGTATTTGTTCATTCTCCTCATAGGTAGTAATGTTGGCCACATATATAGTGTTCCCTTGATAAAAGGGTCAATAAAATCTGCGAAATTGTTAGCGGCTAAGTTATTTTTATATACCTACCGTCTATTTGTACAGCTAAATATTATAAATTTAATTATAAAAACAATTTACGCTTTTCTTTCTTATATTGTAAATAATTTCTGATTCAATGGCTATATTTTAATAGGGTTTTGCCAATTTTCGGAGCTGTTTCACTATTAATTTCTTACTTGGGTAGTTCATATTTTATTCTAGGTTAAAAATATTAATTAAAGGCTAATGTTCTTATTCTTTTTCTTTGGAAAAGTCGAACAATCACCGAATGGGTAAGACGCTGGTTCGAATCCTACTGTGGCGATGTTACACTGTCTACCAATAAGTATTTGGACACCTGTGATAGAAAAGAAAAACTAACTTTATTCAAAATTAATAGCTGGTAGAGCCTCCACGAGAGACAAATACACCGTGAACTCTCCGGGGCATACTTTCCACAAGTCTTTGTATTACAGCTAGTGGTATTGTCTTCCACTCGGCTTGGAGTAGACATACAAGTTCCTTCACCGATTTTGGACGGATAGTCCCCCCCTTAACCATCTCATTCCTTTAACCATCTCATTTAATCATTTCTTATTTCAAATTATTTAAATATCGTCTGCATTATTTTCATACGTCTTATCACTGAACTGAGATATTACGTAATTAATTTTCTTTCATATTTGTCATAAACAATAGATTAGGTACATATGTGATAATTTTAAATTCAATCATCGATTATTTTTTGTTGCAATGAAAATTTTATCACCGGTATTAACAACAAATTCTTTTCATAAAATTCTAGGAGTCTATTTCACGGACTAATAAATATCTAGCGTTTAAGTTATATATCTTTGAAAATTAAGAAGTTTGTGTGTTTGTTTTTTATACATAACCACACGGTTTGACTAAATGAGCACAACGTGATTCTAAACTGCATTCACAATATCGGGAGTCATTAGAGGATTTTGAAGGTAAAAAAAAATTATTGAACGTGTACCAGATAATTCTCAGCAAAAAAAAAACAAATATTTTTTTACCTGTTTCATAGTGTACTTTACAATTCTGGAAAATTAAAAATTTTACTAATCCCGTCATATGACGGGCTATATGCTAGTAGAAGAATAAAAAGAAAACCACTGTTTCAACGTCAATGATAATTTCTCTGAACTACCCATAAGTTAAATTTACAGAAAGCATATCCACATAAAATAATTGATTTTAAAATATATCCACTGGAATGTTAATAACTTTATGGTCGACCTTAAAAGTAAAAAGTACACATAAAATTATACAAAAAAATATTTTTTTTCTGTCAATCTGTAATAGTTTTCTATTCCTGTGAAATGAATTTAGGGTTCCATAATACAAAAATAAAATTTATTTTCTTCATTGAAAAGCTATGTTCGTGAGAAATGAGTTTAGGGTCCCATAGTGCAAAAACAAAACTTATTTTCTTTATTGAAAAGCTATATTCCTGAGAAATGTGTTTAGGGTTCCATAAAACAAAAATAAGCCTTCTTTTCTTCATTGAAAAGCTATATTCCTGAGAAATGTGTTTAGGGTTCCATAAAACAAAAATAAGCCTTCTTTTCTTCATTGAAAAGCTATGTTCGTGAGAAATGTGTTTAGGGTCCCATAATGCAAAAATAAAATTTCTTTTCTTCATTGAAAAGCTATGTTCGTTAGAAATGAGTTTAGGGTCCCATAATACAAAAATAAAACTTCTTTTCTTCATTGAAAAGCTATGTTCCTGAGAAATGAGTTTAGGGTCCCATAATGCAAAAATAAAACTTCTTTTCTTCATTAAAAAGCTATGTTCCGCCAAATAACAACTTTATGCAGATATATTCCTTTCAAATTTCTTTCTATAAGTATCATTAGATAAACCATGAAATATTTAATATACTTTACACCGCAGGATGTTAACCCTCCAAGATGCAAAACCCTTCAAAAGCGTCAGCCACCATGTACTGTACCGTGCCTTTTTTTTCTCCTCAAGTGCCTTTGTTCTTCAGTTTCTTACGTCATAAGGTCTGCAGCATACTGTAGTGTATCTAACACATAACTACGAAAGTGCCAGGCTGATTACTCGAGTGGTGTTCCCTGAATGACGCTGTGGCAGATTCTAAAAATGGAGGGCAACTTCATTCATAACTTTCTCTTTCATAAATAAAACACTCCAGTGATGTGCGTAAATACGACGTAGAGTAGACACTTTTGGGGTGTGAACGAGGTTTCTTGAATGAGACGTGTCTGGATCATATATTAAGACAATGAGGACGTCAGATGGCCTTTCCATCAAGGGATTAATGCCCAAGCCAAACATACTATTACTTAACATCTGCATTAAAGGGTTACTAATGGAGCTTCAAATGACATAAAACAGTGAAGACTCAAGTTATAATCTAGTATGATTACACCTAAAATTCATACAGAAAAACCCTTTTAAAAGTATAGGGGTTGAATTATTCAAGTTCTGCCTGAACTCAAAATAGAACATTATTCATTCAAAGTCCATACATACCGGCTTTAAATAACATTACTATCAGCTTTGCACACTTTTAAAACAAGAAAAAATTAACAGATGATATCATGGATCAAACATTTGGAAATTTTGCAATCTTCATTATGTTGCAGATACTTTAATCTATTTTTCTTACTGCCACTGTCGCTGTCAGTTTTGATGAATGTTAGCGATGTTTCCAAAGAATTCATTTAAGAAAGATCGCTAAGATGCGATAAGTTGT
Organism: Pardosa pseudoannulata; assembly: GCA_032207245.1. Classification (NCBI taxonomy): domain Eukaryota; kingdom Metazoa; phylum Arthropoda; class Arachnida; order Araneae; family Lycosidae; genus Pardosa; species Pardosa pseudoannulata. The sequence continues at coordinate 50,365,308 of CM063506.1, read as the reverse complement.
TAAACTTAATGTGTCTATTTTTTAACGATGAACTAAGAGATATTCCCTTGAAGCAAAGTGATACTTTGAATATTCTAATGTCTTCACATTGGCAGTCTACTTACTCTTCTTTTTCTTGACACTTGCCGTAAAGAGAATATAAATTCGTGAAAAATGTAAAATGTATCTCTGATATAATTAAACTAAATCGGAACACAAAAATATAAAAAGTAAATAAGCACAGCAAAAGGTATTTAGATATTCGTATTTGGTTTGGAGGGCTAAAGTGCACTTTTTGCAACACGATTGCTAATGAGACCGGGACCTACAACTTAAAGCCGAATCCGAACGGCTACGAACACCCATGCCGCTGCGGGATTCGAACCCACAAACTCCGGTACCGAAGGGCAGCACCCTAACCAATCGGAAAACATTCAGCCGAAATGTATTTAGAATTGCATCAATAAGGGAGTCATTTGCCAACAAATTTTATTTAGCACTAAACTGGGATCTCTTTTTAGATGCAAAGATCTGTAGATAGTGTTCTTCATTATTAAGTTGTGAGCCGCGGTAACTCAGTCGGAAAAGGCAGAATTCTTGTAACTGAAACGTTGCGGGTTCGGGGCAGCCTAAGATCTACTTTGCTCGCTAAAGATGACTGAAGCCTGTAAAATATGTTAGTGGTCATAAAGTCTTCGAAGTTCTCAAACGATACTTCTAAGGATGGCAGGCCAAGACTGGGGGTCTTCTGCTTCGTCCTGTTTCAAAATTACCAGGGCCCAGCGGGGGTATATTGTTATTCACGTCCGTAGAATACCTTAAGTTACACATTATCTCCGGGTGGTGCGAAATGAGTAACAGTTTGCAGCCTTGTTAGGCCGTTAGGATAATGTCTGTGTCGCCTGCTGCGATGGAAAAAAAAATTATTAAATTGTGACTTTAATTACTAATGTCAATTCTTATCTTGTTTGTACTTTTGCACGCAAGACATTTTATATTTCTAATTGCTCCTATACTAGTATTTGTCATAACTGCAGAACTACGATCTGAACATAACTCTGATTCGAAGAAGAGCCATTTCTTTTTAGTCCGAGGGCCAAAGCTACTTCAAGAACAAAATTTCGCCATGAACTTGGAAATCCGCATAGTTTTTGTTATCCTCTGAAGGAGGTATTTTTTCCGCACTCATCTTCCAAAGAAATGTCTAAGTGATAGTCAAATGGGTTGAAATGGGTAGAAAGCCGCTCTTCAGTACTTGAGGAATTATTCGTGAATTCGACTGTTTCTACGAACATGGATGTTCATAGCGGTTCGTAATCGGCTTTATTCAGTAGATCAGGGGTTAGAAAGGCCTCTGCGAATCAGTAGAGCATAGATCATCCTGGTTTGTTTTATTAAGTTGGTTTGGTTTGGTTTGGAGTGCTACTGTCTACTTTTTGCAATACGAGGGCTAATGAGACTGGGACATACAGCTTAAAGCTGATTCCGAACGGCTACGAACATCCATGATGCCTCTGTGGGATTCGAACCCACGAACTCCGGTACCGAAGGCCAGCACTCTAACCAATCGGCCATCGTTCGATATATTTTATTAAGAAATCCTACAAAATAAATTAATGTAGATTGCAACTTAACTAGCACATTTCAAACCTTAAATGATAAAACCGGTGGAAACTTGTTTATCGTTCTACGACTGATTCTTTTATACATTAAGCGAGTGAATAAAACTACGTGTGCCATAAAAATAATGTATTTGTATACCCCAAAAACTTTGCATGTATATCAATCCAAACAAACCAAAATCTTTGAAATCGCCAGAATATATAGATGACCAAAAATGAAGGAAGGGGATAAAATAGAATAACTTTTAATTGTTCTCAATAGTATGAAGAAGTTTTGTAAAGATACAGTGAGGTGTAAAATGTGTATTTAATTCTTCAAAAATCTAGATGAATTAATACGATATCTTTATTTTAATTTTCCCAAATAGGGACTAAATCGTATTACATCTGTTACCAGCATGGATCCCTTAGTTAATAAGACAATAACGTCGGTGTTCACGTAAAAATATAAAATTGATATATAGCCAATCACTATATATAGCCACTATATATAGCCAATAATTTACAATATGTAATGCTTTTATCTAGGTGTCTTTAAATATTAAAAATATTCAAAATTATTTAAGGTAACCGACCACGAGCAAAAATTTTTAAATAAGGATTTTATGGAAATATTTCTTTGATTATTGCAGTAATAGGTTATAAAACGTAGAAAATATGAAAATAAACATAAATACATATATATTGTCTTAATAATTGGCAAAAATAGAAAAAAATAAGCATTTTTTTACTTTACGCCAACAGTCCTAACTAAAAAAATACTCAAAAATCACTTTTACTTGGATAAATGTAGACATATATTCATTATGTATGTATTGAACCTCCAGAGTGAAAATATTCTAAAGTATAAATGAGTTATAGCCAATCGAGTAATTTAGAGCAAAAATTCAAGAAAAAAATAATGAAGTTTCTAACGTAAATGCCCATAACTCATCTCAAAATGGATATGCCGAAGGATGGCCGATTGGTTAGGGTGCTGGCCTTCAGAACCGGAGTTCGTGGTTTCGAATCCCACTGAGGCATGGATGTTCGTAGCCGTTCGTAATCGGCGTTAAACTGTAGGTCTCGGTCTCATTAGCCCTCGTGTTGCAAAAAGTAGACCGTAGCACTCCAAACCAAACCAAAATGAATATATTTATAATCCTGAGGTTCAATGCATACATAACATCATTAAAAACATACAATTAAATTCTAAAAATTATTTTAGCAGTTATGACTATGTAGGTGTGGTGGTGTAGCAAAAATCACAGTTTTTCAGAAATTCAATTTAAAGTTTTTATTGTATAAATTTATTAAGTGTTTTATAATTTGATACACATTCAGAAATATGTCGGTGTAATTTATTTAATTATTTAGAAGCTATAGTAGGCTATTTACGACGTTTTTCATGTTATACCTCATAGTCAAGCCCTTTAACAGTTCACTTCCGGTATCTTTTCGACACTTCCTGTCATGATTAAACACTGTATCACGACTTCTAATGACTCTAAAAATAAGCTTAAAACTGTTTTCGAAAGCTAAAGGATTGATTTTTAAAATAAACGAATAAAATTGTTTTCGATATGCACCGAGGTACTTTCCCACGGTTATCTGCACATGCATACACAGCTGTGGGAGGATTTTCCTAGAGAAATTTAGGACTCCAATTGTTCACGTCAACTTTAGGGACCCCTGCAGAGAAGGTATAGATCACGGAATGGCAGCGTAACTGTCAAGCTCACACAGAGATGTAACCGTGAGTTATGGGAGCGGGGGCTAAAAAGTAATGTCAGCTTGCACAAAAGGGGCTACTTTATAGATGCCACCTGCACTCCCGAAGGGGATGCAGATGTGGGAAAATTTCCCGAAAACAAGCAATTGGAAAGGAAGAAAAAGGGGAGTTAAAACCGAGGTGAGGAGTTTGGAAACGAAGTTAAGGAGAGGAGTTGAAGTCGGGATTCGAGAGAAGTGGGGCAAGAGCCCTAAGCCCCGCTCGTCATCACCAACTCTTTCCGTGCGCCCTGACCGACACCGCGTGAGGAAAGCCACTGCCTGCTCCCCTGTGCATTTAATGAAGGTAAAGATAAAATAATATTTACAGTCACTTAACTTAGACCTCTGTTAATAATATAACCTGGTGATTAGTAATAGTTCATTATAAAGAGAATTGTAGCAATTATGGTGTAAATATAAGACATAAATAATTGATGATTATGATATATCATAACCAAGGATCTATTTGTAAATGAATGTGCAGAATAAATATCTGAATCTCAGTATAAAGTATCATATTTTTACTGTTTTTCCACCTTGTAACCGAACACTGGTGTAGAGGTTGTAAGTAGATTACAACACGATATTTTTCACGAAAATCGCTATTTCAAAGTGGTCGGTTACCATAAAATGAAAATTTTCTTTCTATTATTCTGAACATCAAAAAAGTTTTTATCTGTTTTTTAAATTAATAATCTTTTAAGATATAGAAGATATTAAAACAGCATCAACTGTTGCATTGCTTTTTCCAGTTAATGCATGTATAATCACCAATTTTTAAAGGGTAACTTACTTAAATGTCAAGCACAAGTGCCTTAGCTTTTTGTGTTCCACCACGGCTACACCGTTATCTCCATATGTTCCCCTGAAAATAAAAAAAAAATCGGTTACATCGTGTTTAAGGTATTTTTGTCTATTCTTCCGCTGCTATTAATATTATGCAACCCTTTAACGTCACACGCCTTAGTAAACAACAATTCTCCGCTCTCAAGCATCCAACTGTTGACCTAAAAAAGTGGGTAACGTATCCTGACATTTGTTGCTTTATTTTCCTTTCGCTCCCGAAATCTAAGTAGAGAATTACATATCGAAGTAATGTCAGTTCTAAGTGAACTATTCTGATTCAGTGAGAATGAAATTGGGTAAATCATATGGAAGGATGTTTTTATAATAAGTTACATAGGTAGTTACATAGGTAAGTAGAGAATTACATATCGAAGTAATGTCAGATCTAAGTGAACTATTTTAATTGAGTGAGAATGAAATTGGGTAAATCATATGGAAGGATGTTTTTATAATAAGTTACATAGGTAGTTACATAGGTAGGTAGAGAATTACAGATCGAAGTAATGTCAGTTCTAAGTGAACTATTCTGATTCAGTGAAAATGAAATTGAGTAAATCATATGGAAGGATGCTGTTATAATAAGTTCTGGGTATTAGTTTTCAATTTTTACGTTTTCGCAAAGAGTAGGGAATGTATTGTAATCGTCTAAAAGCTCAACGTCGATATTTAGATTCAGCTTCATATTCCGGACTTCAATGAATCCAAAAATACGAATTTTGGAATTATATCCCTTTGTGATATCTAGCGTTTAAGTTATATATGTTTGAAAATGAAGAAGTTTTTTCGTTTGTGTGTTTGTTTTTATACATAACCACACGGTTTGGAATCGACTCGCTCAATTTTGGACATCATTCGTATGTACCGCCAAATAATCACTGTCAATATTAAAACCTCTGCTGTCCATCCTATCACGTAATATGACAAGATAAATTAAGGTTGGCAACTAACATGCAGTCAGTAAAGATAAGCAAATTATTGAGCGTGTACCAGATAATTCTCAGCCAAAAAACAAACCATTTTTTTTTACCTGCCTTAGAGGGTACTTTGCAATTCTGGGAAATTAAAAATTTTAATGATCCCGGCATATGATGGGATATATACTAGTATTTAATAACTATGATACAGCCAAAACGTTCTTGAAATATAGAGTTTGTAGAAATCTAGAAGGTTCAATTTTTCTCTCAATGACTGAAATGGAAATGAATAATTCTAAGAGAAAAAAATATGTAAGGTGTTTCTATAATTAAACTACTAACGTTTTGCTATAAACACAAAGTAGATATGTAAAAGCAACTCCAAAGGAATATTTTAATTGACAGCAGTGGTCTAAACTAAACCGAACTATCTTCACTAAAAACAAAAAATATTGTTTCGAATACAAATTATTAAATTTATTCTTTAACTGTTCTCAAATAAAGACAAGACGTAGTTGGTTTAAAGATATTTTCTGCGAAACCTTGACATTGAGTTCAGTTTCAAGATAATTTATCACACATATGATGAAGAGACTGCATCAATTACGTCACGACGTTTATCATTCAAAATTTCGTTTTTATACGTTTAATTTTTTAATGCAGTTTCGAATGTTTAATCTTTATTGTTTCAATTTTTGTTAGAATTCTACCAACTTTTTCAGTTTTACTTGAAATTTTGACATAAACGGGAATTTAAACATGAATATATTTTGAAAAGGCATTCTGAAAATGTTTAGAATATTGATATTTATGAATATATTTAGTTTCTTTAACGGAAAAAAATATATATACTTCGTTAGGTGTATAGTAATTTCTATCTGTTAAACCTTGACATTGAGTTCAGTTTCAAGATAATTTATTACAAATATTATGAAGAGACTGCATCAATTATGTCACGACCTTTATCATTCAAAATTTGGTTTTTTATACGTTTAATTTTTTAATGCAGTGTCGAATGTTTAATTTTTATGATTTCAATTTTTGTTAGAATTGTACCAACTTTTTCAATTTGCTTCGAAATTTTGATATAAAAATTCAAACATGAATTGGTTTTGAAAAGGCATTCTGAAAATATTTAGAATGTTGTTATTTATGAATATATTTAGCTTCTTTACCGGAAAAAATATATATACTTCGTTAAGTGTATGGTAATTTCTATCTGTTAAACCTTGACATTGAGTTCAGTTTCAAGATAATTTATCACACATATGATGAAGAGACTGCATCAATTACGTCACGACCTTTATCATTCAAAATTTCGTTTTTATACGTTTAATTTTTGAATGCAGTTTCTAATGTTTAATCTTTATTGTTTCAAATTTTGTTAGAATTGTAACAACATTTTAATTTGCTTCGAAATTTTAATACAAAAATTCAAACATAAATGTGTTTTGAAAAGGCATTCTGAAAACATTTAGAATGTTGATATTTATGAATATATTTAGTTTCTTTAATGGAAAAAACATATATACTTCGTTAGGAATATGGTAACTTCTATCTATTAAAGGAACTTTTAAACAATTAAAAATTAATTTCTGTGACGTCTCCATAGCTGACAAACTATTACAAAAACTGGACGATGCACTCCTGCACACATTTATCCTTCTGTTTAACTTCTTGAACATTCTTTGCATATACAAGTCATAAATTTTCTCGTCGGTAAAAAGAACTCATTCGTGGCAGTTATGATCATGTCATCCCAGCAGTGCATTTACTTTAAGGAACTTCTGGCGCTTTAATTCATCAGTTATACTTCGATGACATATTAGTCTAATATGCTCATTTATTATATGACACATTGTTCTTTTCGACTGTCTTATCGGTTTAACAATAAGATTCTCCTTTCAACAAGGATTTCAACGAATTCTTTTCCTGACTGCTTTGACGAGAGCTGGTGTTCTTACCGAACACAGACGACCGTCTTTATTGCGGTCTGCAATGCTATCGGTTTCAGAAAATATCTTAATTGTTCGATAAATGAAGAACCTTTTTTGTATCACTTTTTAAGTTCCTTAAATATGTCCGATGGACTGTCCTTTTTTTCTCATACACAGAAATAGCCACTGCATGTCCCTGTTAGATGTTCCTCCTACAGGGGGATTTAGAACAAACAACATTCGTGAATGACTACAATCAGAGACTGACAAAAGTTGTAAAATCTTATGAGCCAGGAAAAATTCTTAGGAGCCCATGGCACACGTTCTTTCTTCCACTTAATGACATTAACGCATTCACCGCAGAATGAAACATGGGCCACAAATAATCAAAAAGGGTTTTTTCTACAACAGGACAAGGACAAGAAAAATCTTTATTTGATTAGATTATGCAACGGAATATTATATCAAGAATGAAACTATAAATCTTAAAAGGAATTATTAACATTAACAGTGTTTTTGAGTTTTTGCTCTGAAATACCAGCTATCAATTGACTTCTCAGGATTGAATTCCTGCAAAGATGGTCCATTTAAGTGTATAAACATTACGCTATTTAAAGATTCTCACCTTAAATTTGAAAGTAGTTTGTTTTTTATGGCATTCATTGTACTGAAACATCTTTCACAGGAAGATGTTGAAAAAGAAAGGGTCAGTACAATTGAAAGAAGATTTGTTAAATGTGGTCTTCTGTCCTTCATCAAAATACACCTTTCAAAAAGAGAATTAAGTGATAAATGTTTCCCAAGAACTTTGAATGCATACCATTCATGAATAATTTTAGAAATATCAACTTCACTGACAGCAAGGCAATCAGCAAAATGTCAAAAGAGCAATTCAATTTCGAAAGCAAGTTGCCAGTGGCATTTTTTAGTCGCCCTGGCGACCTGGCGACCGGGTTTTGTCAGACCTTGACTACAATTATTTTAAAAATTTCTGGTAGATGATTTTCAGCGATGAAATTTAAAATCCTTTTCTGCGTTTGAATCACAGCAGACAATTTCAAATTTTTTATATAATAATTTACTGCACAACTACGTGTATATTTATATATATATATATATATATATATATATATATATATATATATATATATATATATAGATATATATATATATATATATATATATATATATATATATATATCAGTATATATGTGCATAAGCGGCTCTCGTACTTATTTTGTAAAATTTATTTTCAATGCTATTGTAAATATATCATCAATTTAAGAAATAAAACTTATTGAACAGATGGGTAGGGTACAAAAATTATCAGAAATGATACGACTGTTTTATGAAAATCTTACTTTTAATTATTATGTATTTGTCTGCTCATTTTATACAACACTAGTATGTTAATTAAATAAATTAAATATGTTTTTTATTTAATAATTTGTTAGCGTGGTATAGCTTTTATAAAATACATAAAATCAATATAATATGACTCTTTATCATAAGGGCTGGAAAAACCGGACTCTTGTCACAGGCGGCAAATTTTAGAGGCGGCATTTTAGATCGAAAATGTAAAATACATTTTTAGTATAAGAATATTTTCATACAAACGTTTAAAAAATGTTATTTTGTATAACTTAGAGTTATGAAAAAATAATTATTTTATTTTACTTTTTATAAAAGATTTAATTTTGAAATGCTAATAAGTTATTCTTATCATGAGGAAAAGGGTGATATTTTATACATTGTCCAAAGCGGCAAAGTTTCTAGAACCTGTCTTACCTCCACTGGCGTGTTGTAATGCAATAAAATAATGCCCGTATTTTTATTTATTTTTATTTAATTTTAGAGCCGGAATTTTGGATCGAAACTGTCAAATACATTTTTAGTATAAGAATATTTTCATAGAAACGTTTAAAAAATATTATTTTGTATAACTTAGATTCCTCAAAAATAATTATATTATTTTACTTTTTATAAAAGATTTAATTTTGAAATGTTAATAAGTTATTCTTATCATGAGGAAAAGGGTGATATTTTATACATTGTCCAAGGCGGCAAAATTTCTAGAGCCTGCCTTACCTCCACTGGTGTATTTTAATGCGATAAAATTTTATTTTACTTTTTAAAAAAATTTCTAGAGCCTGCCTTACCTCCACTGGTTTATTTTAATGTGATAAAATTTTATTTTACTTTTTAAAAAAATTTCTAGAGCCTGCCTTACCTCCACTGGTTTATTTTAACGCGATAAAATTTTATTTTACTTTTTAAAAAAATTTCTAGAGCCTGCCTTACCTCCACTGGTTTATTTTAATGTGATAAAATTTTATTTTACTTTTTAAAAAAAATTCTAGAGCCTGCCTTACCTCCACTGGTTTATTATAATTTGATAAAATTTTATTTTACTTTTTATAAAAGATTTAATTCTAGATGCTTAATAGTTATTTTTAGGGTAATATATTTATCGGAAAATTTCTAGAGCCTGCCTTACCTCCACTGGTTTATTTTAACGCGATAAAATTTTATTTTACTTTTTATAAAAGATTTAGTTCTGAAATGCTAATAAGTTATTTTTATCATGAGGGAGAGGGTAATATTTTATACATTGTACAAGGCGGCAAAATTTCTAGAGCCTGCCTTACCTCCACTGGTTTATTTTAATGTGATAAAATTTTATTTTACTTTTTTAAAATATTTCTCGAGCCTGCCTTACCTCCACTTGTTTATTTTAATGCAATAAAATTTTATTTTATTTTTTATAAAAGATTTAATTTCGAAATGCTAATAAGTCTTTTTTTTTTCATGAGTGAAAGGGTGATACTTTATACACTGTCTAAGACGGCAAAAACTCTAGAGCCTGCCTTACCTCCACTGGTGTATTTTAATGCGAGAAAATAATGCCCGTATTTTTATTTATTTATTTATTTGTTTTTAAAAAAATCCCGACACTTCTGCAGAGCTATTCACGGTCGGGTCTTTGAATGACACACTTCTCCCCCAGTCGTGACACACATTCCCTTAGAGACACACAGCTATTTTGCCATTTCTAAAACTGATACGCTCTAACCTTGAAACCTTAGCGTCGATTGCGAAACCGTGTGTCCGTCCCTAAATGAAAGTGAGATGATTGTGTTCCATCATTATTATCAGCGACGAAAAGCGCTTCCGCATACACGCACAGATACCAAACCAGACAGATACGCGCCCCAGACATAGTAGTTTACTCTTTAGGACCCCGTTATCTGTCTCGACTGTCTCATTTTGGGGGTTATTTTGTGTAAAAAGATACGATGGACGGTCTCCGATTTAGGGAAAAAAGAAATAAAATCTAAAAATGTAGCAGATGGTCCGACTGGAAATTTTCGCGGTGATTGGGTAATGTGCGAAACCTACCTCCTCAGACTCAGGAGCATTCCATAACGACTGGAAATAGGTTTGTCAGGAAATTAACCCATATTACACAGCTGTCCTATAAACAGGACAGCAAATAAAATTACATTTAATAATAAAGTTGTAAATATTTCCTGAGTGAAAATTATTTTAACGCCTTTAAAATAGACAAACTTTATCATAGTAACAAAAAAAAACTGAGAAATCAAATTATATTGTATTGTATAATCTATTTTCAGCAACCCCTGAAAAATTGTCATTTTTTAATCTTTAAATTTAAAATTATTGTTATTTTTTTTTCAAACATTGTGGAGTTTACTTGTTTAAAACAGAGTTAATAATGTAGCTGAATATTTTTGTTCAAAAATATATTTTTACAAATTATTTTGGAAGGCACAGTTGCAGTGGCGTGCGGTAGGTGTTCATGCAGGGTGTGTAGAGAGCAACAACAACAAAATAATAAAACCATAAAAATGTACATTAAACACTTCTTTAACGTATATTATTCATTTGTACACAAAATCCATACGTCTATCCGTATTACTAATAAAATAACGAAAAGCTTATATTTCCACGAAAAACTTATATTTTCAGCAAACGTAGCACCACACGGCGCCCGCCGCTGCGGTGCCTCATCCGGATGCTCATTGGTGCCGACAAACCGAAAGTCTAGTCCACGTGCAGAGGATTTCCCTGCACGCTGGCGCAATAGAACGAACTGTTTCTCGTTCGTCAGTGGATTAAATTATATTTATTAATTGTTTTTAACATTTGGAAATCATATATTCTGCGAAAAACATCTTGACATTTTTTAAAATCAAAACCAGGGATATGGTGTTACAGATATAACTTATATCTGTCTGTAAAACACAATGAATGGTAAAATTTGGACTGTTCTGTTAGAATTCGTTTCTTTTTTTTCTAACAAGACAAAATTGTTTTTCACCGAATTATTTCTATAAGTATAATACATCACCGAAATTACTTTACCACAATAAAACATTTTCCTTTATATTGATGAAATACTTCTTTTATATTTCCATGAAAACAAAATCTTACAATATATAAATTTAAACATTAAACCGTCTTCAAAATCGTATATCCAGTTAATCAGTTAAAAAACCAAAAGAGCTTCAGCACGTAAGTCTCCGCTCTAATTAAACGCTTAATAAACCGTACCTTCGGATGATCCTGAATGCCAAGTGCAGGAAAAATAGCTGCACTTGCCTCAGTGCCATAGTATGCTGTGCTTCTCCAGTAGCCCATACATATAAAGCGTGATTTTCTATTAGTGCGCAGTGCGTACACATAAAAATTTCTTTTGAACACGCTACGTTCTGCAGCACCTAGTACCGCACGCACTGCGAGAATACAAGCAAGCAATAGAACATAATATTTGAATATATTATAAATAATATTTATTATATATCATATAAAGATAGGTAGACATAGGTGCAAAAAATTGTCTCTCGTAATTTTGCTAGGGTGTGCACTATGTGCAGGGTTTGCCATATGTGCAGGGTGTGCACTGCACACCCTGCATATATGGACCGCACGCCACTGCACAGTTGTAAGATGTTCATGAAAAATAAACCTGTAAAATTTGGATATAAATTATACATGTTAGGATCCTACAACGGATATGCTTTTTCCTATTATCTCTTACCAAAAATGCCAGTTCAAGAACTGCAAGAGAAAACCAACAAAAGTATGCATAAAATGTAATGTTGGACTTTGCTTTGACTGATTCCCCAAATTTTACGTATGAATCAGCCTAATGCAACGTAAGTGATATTTGTTAAATTTTAGTAGTGTATTGGACTGTTGTCCTATGTATAGGACAGCTAACCACTTAAAAAATTAAAAATATTTTTTAAAAATTTTAGCTTTTATTTGCTTAGTTACACCGTATTAATGATATGGATAAAGTTTTCATAACTTACAGAAATATTTAGTTGGTGTAATGCAATATGGGTTAACCGCTTCCCTTAGAAATATTTTTGAAAAAAAATTGCAAAAAATCATCACGTTTTTTAAAATTTTATTATTAAATACAAGAAATTAAATCAAAACAATATATCTAGGTTTTAGATTGAATTTTTAATATTTTACAGGTGTAAAAGCATTTCGTTTTTAATATTAGTTTACTATTATGAGTATCTCGGGCACATGGAAAAAAGTTAAATATTTATCAGTGAGGGACAGTTTTTGAAGCAAGGGACAACATAAAGTGATACTTGACATTCTGTGCAATAGTATATCTGGTCTATTTTCTTATTGACTTGCCTCTGAAATATGTTTTACGGGAGCACAAGGTACACTATCTCTGGATTTGATTTTTTTTTTCAGCAGTCGGAATAACATCTGGAAAATGCCATACGGTTAACCTGAGTGGTAAAGGATTAATACTGGGTCTTCCTGATGTAGCAGAAAACTCTTCACCATTTTATATATATATATATATATATATATATATATATATATATACAAACACGTAGTTGTGCAGTAAATTCTTATACAAAAAATTTGAAATTGTCTGATGGGATTCAAATGCAGAAAAGGATTTTAAATTTCATCACTGAAAATCATCTACAAGAAGTTTTTAAATTAATTGTAGTCATTCACGAATGTTGTTCTAAAATCCTGTAAAAGGAACATCTAACAAGGAAAGGCAGTGGTTATTTCTGTGTATGCAAAAAAAGGACAGCCCATCTGGTTTATTTTCTTATTGGCTTGCCTCTTAAATCTGTTTTACGGGAGCACAGAGTACACTGTCTCATTGGATTTGATTTTTTTGCACTAGCATGAATGATATCTGGAAAATGTCATACTGTTAACCTCAGTGGTAAAGGACTAATACTGGGTCTTCCTGATGTGGCAGAAAACTCCTCGCGATGATTTTCTGAAATAAGTTTTCTAATCAATTCAAAACACGTGACCAGTTCCTCCAAAAGGACCGGAAAATCGACAAAACTTGGCAAACTACCTATCAAAGCTGAATATTTCCTTTAACTTCCTCCAGGCCGAGTAAAACTGTGATAAAACATATTGTACTGACAAATTCTGATTCACCTGAGTTTTCTCGGGATAATAATTAACTGCAATATATACGAACCCAAGATAACTCGGGATAATCAGGCAAGCGGTTAAGGAACTTAAAAATTGATACAAAAAAAGGTTATTCGTTTATCGAACAATTAAGAGATTTTCTGACACCAATAGCATTGCAAACCGCAATAAAAACGGTCGTCTGTGTTTGGTAAGAACACCAGCTCTCGTCAAAGCAGTCAGGGAAAAAATTTGTTGAAATCCTTCTTGAAAGGAAAATGTTATTGTTAAACAGATAAGAGAGTCAAAAAGAACAATGTGTCACATAGTAAAAGAACATATTAGTCTAATATGTTATCGAAGAATAACTAATGAATTAAAGCGCCAGAAGTTCCTTAAGGTGACCTAACCCATGTAATACTCCAGTCATTTCTAACAAATACATATTGATGTATATCTTCAATTTAAGATATTATGTACTCCATTTAAGCTATTAAGCACGAGTAAAACAAATATGGAATTGAAACGAATTTAGATATTAAAGACTGTCCTCATTAGTGATTAGGGGTCATTTTAAACATTATATGATGCTATCAGTGGCGTGCGGTAGGTTTTTATGCAGGGTGTGCAGACAACATGGATTTTCCAATAAATCTTTAATTATTGAGACATCTGAGTTATCCATTCTGAAACGGGTTATTTATTATGAATATAAATTTAAAGATTACAATAAATAAAATATTTACCTACGAGTAGTCGAGTTATATCTATAAAATCCTCTTAACTTACTTAGTAGAATTCTACTAGCACTGAAGCAAAAATCATGTCTTTTATTGTATGGTGTCATATCGGAGGCCAAAAAGCAACGCTTCGGGCTTTCTCGAAAAACTTATATGTACAGCAAACGTAACATCACATGGAGCCCGCCACTGCGATACGTCATCCGGATAGTCATTGGTGCCGACAAACCAAACGTCTATTCCACGTACATAGGAACTCACTGCACGCTGGCACAACAGAACGAACTGTTTCTTGTTCTGTCAGTGGATTAAATTATATTTATTAATTGTTTTTAACATTTGGAAATCATATATTTTGAAAAAAACATCTTGACAATTTTTTAAAACAAAACCAGGGATATGGTGTTACAGATATAACTTATAGCATGATTTTCTATTTAGTGCGCAGTGCGTACACATCAGAACTTCCTATGTTCGTTTGCGTGCTAAGTGGGGCAGCACCTAGAACCGCACACACTGCGGGAATACAAGCAAGCAAATCAACATAATATTTGAATATATTATAAATAATATTTATTATATACCATATAAAGATAGGTAGACATAGGTGCAGAAATTTATTGTCCCTCATAATTTTGACAGGGTGTGTAGTGCACACCCTGTACATATAGACAGTACGCCACTGGATGCTATTCATAAAAAAAAGAAAACTTCATGATTACAGATTTATGTGAAACGAAATTTTAATATCTGGTTGTCTGAGTGGTCTCCCTAATCACCGGTGTACTTCGGTCTAGGCGATCCCTAGAAAACGTTATAATAGTGACAGCGAAACAGTACATTCAGAAGTTATAGAACGGTCAGGCTTTGCAGTCAAGTGAACTCAAAGCAGAAAGCATAAATTTAAGTACTTAAATTAATGTTGATTATTCTTCTAAGTATACTTATAATATAAAATGTTAAGTCTCTTAATCAAAGTTGTAAATAATTAATTTTTTATAGTCACATATCTTACAGAAATTTGTCATCTGCAGTTAAATTCGATTATAACTAGTGTGAAAGGACCGTGATATTTACTCATTATAACCGAGTGCTCGTATAAAACAGCTTCGCCAAAAAATCATAAAATATCATATATACTAACTATATTACATAGAGTCATTTTATTTACTTTTTTATTTCTGAAGAGTACAAAAGAATTGGGTTAATTAATTGTCTTATTGTCTCTTTCTTGTGTTATTGTCCTTTGGAGAAGACTCATAGCCAGAAAAATATCGTCATTTGCACTCCTAGCTGCAAAAAGAATTGAAGTTTATCTGCGCACTCAATAAGTATGATATTGAATACGTCAGGGATGTTTCATCTTCAAATTCTTCACATTTGCCGTTATCACCATTGCTTTTATTACTTTTGTTTCATCTGGTTTATCTTGAATTTCAGCTACAAAATCCTCGGGAATATGTATCTTGGAAGCGATAACATTGAGGTTCATAGATACATAATTTTCAATTTCTTCTGTACCCATTTCCAAATTTTCTAAATCCTCAACTTCTTCTTCAACAGTGATTTACCTATCTTCAGAAAGTACTATCTGGACTGGAGGCATTGAATTCTTCAGGGATGTTTCATCTTCAAATTCTTCGCATTCATCGTTGCTTTATTATTTTCGTTTAATCTGGTAGAAAATCCTTGGGAATATGTATCTTGGACTTGATAACATTGGCGTTCATAGATACATAATTTTCAAATTCTTCTGTACCCATTTCCAAATTTTCTAAATCGTCAACTTCTTCTTCAACAGTGGTTTACCCATTTTCATAATATACTATCTAAACTGGAGGAGTGAAAATCAATGGAAGTTTTATTGATCACAAAAATGTTGCTTCCCTATAATCGGGGGTTGCTTGTTGTAAAGAGTTATGTTTCCATAGATGTGACGTTGCACAAGTATTTCCGATTTCCCCAAGTATTCCGAATCTTTGCTCTTTTTAAATCAGAGCACTTTATAAGCGAATTGTATTTCCGTTTTTCTCCGTATTTATCATTTTCTAATTCCGTTCTCTTGAAAAACGATAAATTAGTGTTTTACTGTAGTTTGTATCATTATGCCTGAGGAATAAGAAAGAATATGAAAGAATGCTGTAGATTATTGTCTATCACTTATCCTTTCAATCTGGATATTTTTCGATTTTATTTAATTGTTGGAAAAAATACAATCTAACAATAAATCACTGAATACAATTTTTGACTTTCCTCGAGTTAATTTGACCCTTGAATGTAATTTGACTTCCCTTGATTTATCTTGAATTTCAGCTACAAAATCCTCGGGAATTTGTATCTTGGAAGCAATAACATTGACGTTCATAAATACATAATTTTCAAGTTATTCTTTACCCATTTCCAAATTTTCTGAATCCTCAACTTCTTCAACAGTGATTTACCCATCTTCAGAAAGTACTATCTAGACTGGAGGCATTGAATGCTGCTTCAGGACTGTTTCATATTAATTCTTCGCATTCACCGTTGCTTTTTCATTTTCGTTTCTTCTGATAGAAAATCCTTGGGAATATGTACCTTGGAAGTGATAACATTGACGTTCACAGATATCTCATTTTCAAATTGTTCTCTACCCATTTCCAAATTTTCTAAATCGTCAACTTCTTCTTCAACAGTGATTTACCCATTTTCATAATGTACTATCTAAACTGGAGGAGTGAAAATCAATGGAAATTTTATTGATCACAAAGATGTTGCTTCCCTATAATCGGGGGTTGCTCGTTATAGAAAGTTATGTTCCCATAAATGTGATGTTGCACCAAGTATTTCCGAGTTCCCCAAGTATTTCCAAATCTTTGCTCTCTTTAAATCAGAGCACGTTATAAGCGAATTGTATTTCTGTTTTTTTTTTGTATTTATTATTTTCCAATTCCGTGCTCTTAAAAAACGATAAATCAGTGTTTTACTGTAGTTAGTATCATTATAACTGTGAAATAAGAAAGAATATGAAAGAATGCTGTAGATTATTGTCTATCACTTATCCTTTTACTCTTGATATTTTCCGATTTTATTTTAATTGTTGGAAAAAGTACAGGCCAACGATAAATCCCTGAATGTATTTTTTGACTTCTCTTGAGTTAATATGACCCTTGAATATAATTTGACTTCCTTTAACTTATCTTGAATTTCAGCTACAAAATCCTTGGGAATATGTATCTTGGAAGCGATAACATTGACACTCATAGATACATAATTTTCAATTTCTTCTGTACCCATTTCCAAATTTTCTAAATCCTCAACTTCTTCTTCAACAGTGATTTACCCATCTTCATAAGTGCTATCTGAACTGGAGGAGCGAAAATCAATGGAAATGTTATTGATCACAAAAATGTTTCTTCCCTATAATCGGGGGTTGCTCGTTATAAAGAGTTATGTTCCCGTAGACATGACGTTGTACCGACCAAATATTTCCAATTTCACCATTAAATCTTTGCTCTCTTTAAATTAGAACACGTTATAAGCGAGTTGCATTTTCGTTTTTCTCCGTATTTATCATTTTCCAATTCCGTGCTCTTGAAAAACGTTAAATCAGTGTTTTACTGTAGTTAGAATCATTATAACTGTGAAATAAGAAAGAATGTGAAAGAATGTTGTAGGTTATTGTCTATCACTTTTAATCTTGATATTTTTTATTTTATTTAAATTGTTGGAAAAAGTACAATCTAACAATAAATCACTGAATGTAATTTTTGACTTCCCTTTACTTCGAGTGCTTATAAATCGAGCTTATCGTATTGGTGTGCGATAAAGCCTCAACAATGCGCTTGTGGTTTAATATTATGAATACAGCATTCCGTACAGTAGACAAAAAGATGTCACTTCTTTTCGTCTCTGGGCGTTGTGTAATAGTGTTGGTTGTTTTGGTTTACTTGGCACACCGCACCAGTTTTTTACTGTCTTTAGACTAATTGGGGCAGGATATACTGCCAGAAATAGTTCGAGTGATTAGTTGAGCCTTCTTTCCTCGATTGAAGTGTAGGGCTTAGCTGCTAGCAGGTGGAAAAAAATTGTCTGGACTAAGTGTGGCATATATTAGCATAGTAATAAATCTAAAGTATGCCGTACTACTAAATCTACCATGATGTATGATACTTAATTTAAAATATTGATAGTACTTATGAAATCAATTTAAACAAAAAATACGAGAACATTTTTCTTGGGAAATGTTATTAGCACTTTTTTTAACACATTAACCTATTTCTTAGCGTATCACGTTTAATACGGCTTTGTTTTCTCTTCCAATACTCTGGACTACTGTAGTGTATCTATAAGTCCTACCAGTAACCGTAGACGCACTGAAATAAAGTTCCTCCCAGAGCTGGTAGAGTATGATACGTTCGATACTTTAAATTATTAATGGTATTAATGATCTAAAGTATCGAAAGTATCATACAATAAACACTATAAATTATACTATAAACATAATAAATGAGAACATTTCTCCTACTAAACTTAATACATTTTTAATGTATCAATCTATTTCTTCCTAGCGTATCGTGTTTAATACGCATTTCTTTTCTCTTCCAATACTCTGGACTACTATAGTGTAGCATTAAGTCCTACCAGTAACTAGATGCACTGAAATAATGTCCCTTCTAGAGCTGGTAAAGTATGATACGTTCGATATTTCCGATTTTTAATGATATTAATGAAAACAATTTAAACATAGTGTATAAGAACATTCTTCTAACTAAATTTAATACATTTTTTTAACATATCAACCTATTTCTTCCTAGTGTATCGTGCATAATACGCCTTACTTTTGTCTTCCAATATTCTGTACTACTGTAGTGTATCATTCAGTCCTACCAGTAAAAGTAAAAGTACTGAAATAATGTTCCTTCTAGAGCTGGTGCAGTATGATACGTTCGATACTTTAGATTATTGATGGTATTAATGAAATCAATTTAAACATAATGTATGAGAGCATTTCTCTTACTAAATTTAATGCATTTTTAACGTATCAATCTATTTCTTCCTAGCGTATCGTGTTTAATACGCCTTTCTTTTCTCTTCCAATACTCTGGACTACTGTAGTGTATCTATAAGTCCTACCAGTAATCGTAGATGCACTGAAATAATGTCCCTTCTAGAGTTGGTAAAGTATGATACGTTCGATACTTTAGATTATTAATGGTATTAATGAAATCAATTTAAACATAATGTATGAGACCATTTCTCTTACTAAATTTAATACATTTTTTTAACATATCAACCTATTTCTTTTTAGTGTATCGTGTATAACACGCCTTTATTTTCTCTTCCAATACTCTGGAGTACTGTAATGTATCATTAAGTCCTACCAATAACAATAGAAACACTGAAATAATGTTTCTTCTAGAGCTGGTAGAGTATGATACTTCCGATACTTTAGATTATTCATGGTATTAATGAAATCAATTTAAGCATAATGTATGAGAACATTTCTCTTACTAAATTTAATACATTTTTAACGTATCAACCTAGATCTTTCTAGCGTATCCTGTTTAATACGCCTTTCTTTTCTCTTCCAATACTCTGGACTACTGTAGTATATCATTAAGTCCTACCAGTAAAAGTAGAAGCACTGAAATAAGGTTCCTTCTAGAGCTGGTAGAGTATGATACATTCGATACTTTAGATTATTGATGGTATTAATAAAATCAATTTAAACATAATATATTTTGGATTGAGATTTTGGATCATCCAAAAAAAAAATCTGGCTACGTCACTGATTGCTTTATTAAAAACTGTGCATTTATATTACTAAGCAAAAAATATATTTATCTACTTACCGAAAACTTTTAATTTCGATAAAAACTTGCAAATCTATTGGTTAGAGTCACGTGTTCATGAACTACTTACATTTTTCGCGATATTGGCGGTTGTAGCATTGCATATTTTTAGCGTACTGTAAATTGCTTGCATAGAAAATAATTTTATACTATGTTTAACACCTTTTTATTTTCTACGAAATTGGTAGAAAGACAGGGATATAAAAAGAAGGTTGGATAGACAGAAAATCCTGGATTAGAGGCTGTGGAGTGCGGGAAAGATAGAGATGTGAGAGAAAAAGAACCCTTGCAAGTATTGTATAAAATAGAATATATAAAATAGTCTTAATGAAAATTGAGTTAGTTCTACACTCTACTTTCTGCATGTTTGCTTTTGTATCGGTCTAACATAGAGATTTATTAAAATCGTGTGGAATAGAAATGGACTGATCATTTTGGTTTTTAGTCATAACCGAAGTTGATTGCGAACAGTACTTTCAACTTCGTAAACTTTTGAAAATAAAGAAGCTTCTCGAGGTAAAAATTTTTGGTTTGTTTTGGAGCTCTACCATTTACTGCTTTGCGACGAGCAAAGTGCGGCGAGCTGAACAAAGAAGATGTCTAATTACCTGTATATATTGTACATAGTTTTGTTCTGTATCATTGTATTTTGTATTTGTATTTTATTCCTCAACTCATTCTCTGTATATTTTTAGTTAATAAAGTCGAGGATCCTAGGGACACAAGAAGCAGTTTCGGTTTTGCGGCCCCAGATCTGTAGTCGTAGCTGTGTTTTTGATAGGAGACTTCCTGAATGGTCCTCTTCGTAGCAGTCTAGCACTAGGCGGGCGTGTGGTAAACGGAGGAGTTGAGTTGACTGAAGCGGATTGGGACTTCCCCTGAACTGTGGAACTTCAAGTATGAAAGCGGAAAGCTGTCAATGCGAACAGTGATCAGTGCTGTATGGCTTAATAGCTAGGTCGGCGTAGGAATTCCCTTACTGCTTTCCTGCGTTATTATTGGCTAATGAGACAAGTATCCTCTGTTTGAAACCGATTCCGAACGGCTACGAACATCCATACCCATCCAGCCATGATTCAGAAAAAAATTATATAAAAATTTTGCATGAGGCAAAAACGATGCTTGATCCTATATCATTTCGGAGAATTGGACAATGATGAATCGTTCCGGGTAGTCCAGAATGTTTAGTAAGCAGGAAAAGTTTTTCGAAACTATAGTCAAATTTTTGCACTCTTATTTTGCACACGCTTACCCATCTTATTGATGTACAACTCAGGTTTAATGGAAATTGAAGTTTAAAAACTGAATATTGTTATAATACGCTTATAATAGAAATATATAAATATGCCGATGACTCGAACTGAAATGTGACGAATTAAGAGAGTTATTCACGAAAAAAAATCTTTGTTTAAAAGGAATATATTAAGTTCAACTTAGCGAAGCACGGGCACACTTGCTAAAATATGAATAAAGTTTCATGTCTTCAAAAGTAATGCTTCATTTTCTTTGTTTAAAAATTTCTCAGGAGAGGAACAATAGATCTCAATGAACAACAACCTGAACCGCTTTCGTTTATTTATTATTTTTTTTACGATTTGTGTGTTTTGGAGTTTGTTTTACCGTTTGCGATCCCAAACATCTTAAAAACCTCAAAACTCTGCATGTAAAAACCTCACGAAGCATTGTTCCAGGAAATTAAACGCCCCGCTGAAAATTCCGATCTGTTTCGAATAATATTTCTTTCGGGTGTCAATATTTCTGAAGTCAAGAAAGTGGAGGGATTTGAGCTCGCGATCAATAGATCAAGCCGAGTGCAATGAGTCTGCTGTTAGCATTCAGGACAAAGCGTCGGGAACCTAATATGTCACTGTTTGCATTTCAATCGCCTTCCAAAAAGGAAAGTCGCCAAGAAAAGGCGCCAAATACGGAAAGAAACTTTCAAAAGGGAAAATTTACTGTCAACAGCCATCATTGTCGGAGAAATTTCAAAAATCGGAAAATTTCAAAAATAGACGAACACAGTGGCTTATAGGTAAAACACTGTTGGGTAGCAGCGATAGTGAATAAAAAATTTTGTTTTTAGATAAACATATTAATAAATATTTATTCTTTAATTAATTTTTATTATAGAAATATATCAACCATTCTATCCTCACAGTTATTAGCCATTCTAGAAAACTAATAGCTAAAAAAATATAATTTTTAAAATAATCCTCAATTTTTGAAGACTTTTCCTAAAACACTTCCTAAAAGGAGAAGGTAATAATTAAAAAAATATAATTTTAAAAATAATCCTCAATTTCTTTAACACTTTTCCTAAAACACTTCTTAAATTGAGAAAGTAATAACTAAAAAAATATAATTTTTAAAAATTATGATAACTTTTTTAACCATTTCCCTAAAACATTTCCTAAAAGGATAAGGTAATAACTCAAAAAATATTATTTTAAAAATAATCCTCAATTTTTTAACATTTTTCCTAAAACACCTCCTAAAATGAGAAGGTAGTAACTAAAAAATATAATTTTTAAAAATAATGATCAATTTTTTAACATTCTTCCTAAAAGACTTCCTAAAATGAGATAGTAATAACTAAAAAGATATAATTTTAAAAAAAATTCATCACTTTTTTAACACTTTTCCTAAAACACTTCCTAAAATGAGAAGGTAATAACTAAAAAAATATAATTTTAAAAATAATCCTCAATTTCTTTAACACTCTTTCTAAAACACCTCCTAAAATGAGAAGGTAATAACTAAAAAAATATAATTTTTAAAAATTATGATAACTTTTTTAACACTTTTCCTAAAACACTTTCTAAAATGAGAAGGTAATAACTAAAAAATATAATTTTTTAAAAAAATCCGCATTTTTTAACAATCTTTCTAAAACACCTCCTAAAATGAGAAGGTAATAACTAAAAAAATATAATTATAAAAATAATGATCACTTTTTTAACACTTTTCCTAAAATGCATCCTAAAATGAGACGGTAAAATTAAAAATATAATTCAATTTCATCTAAAATTTGAAAGTTTTTTTTATATAAAAAAAGTTTAACGCAGAGAGCAAAACGTACTATTTTTGCCTTCTGGGGAAGCAAATGGACTTAAATTAACATTTACTATGTTGCTGTGTTCTTAATCCTAGAACTGTAAGCTGTTTTTCTCGAACGTTGTCGCATCTGCAAAATAACTTTTCAAACGTTCATTTTAAAGCAAGGAAAGGCAAGTGATACATACGTTTTAACTTTAAAAGGTGACTTATTACACATTAACGTTATAATCAGCTATGAAAAGTTGATTATTTTAATTCTAAAACACCCCTCCAGATTTTAATATAACAGTCTAGGGAGAAACTGGATAGTAGTACAACTTATATATCATTGGTGTACAAGTAAAACTGGTCAAATAAGAAACTGCACATTCTGAGGTATCTGGTCTAAGTCATTGAACATTTTAGTCATATTAGTCAAGAAAAGGGGATAAAGTTTTTTTTTGTTGTTGTTATAAGTAAGCTGCACAATTCGACTTAATTGTTTTACTAGTATGCCAACAATATCGCTGTAACTGGGAATAAATCTTTAGTTAAAAACAGTTAATTTATGTAATCAGAGTTAAAAATGAAAATAAAACTGAGCATTTAGAAAAAATCAAAAATTGTTCCTCGTATTTTAATTTTTATCATGTGATTGTTTTAATTTTTATCATATAATTGAGATAACTTTTGCACATGGCCCTAAAATTTGCTACACCTGAGCTTTTCTCTGAAAAGACAACCTGTAATATTTTTTTACGCCTTCTTCTCTTTTATATTAGTAACAACTTTCAGTTTGATAATCATTTAACCATTTTACTACAATCTCTAAAAGAAATTTGCTCGAATGAAAAAACGAGGAAGTGTTGTAAAACTTTCCCCAGTTCTTAACCAAGATACATAATCGTAGAGCGATACACTAGCCATAATTGAAATAAGTACACAGAACACAAATAGCCTTGAGTTTTAGCTTAATTCCTATTGAAAATAACTTTTATTTTTACCCTCCTGCATAAAACATTATAAACTGCCGCCATTAACTGCATCTGAATTTTAAATATAATTTTCTTCATTGTTAATCAAAGATCAAAAGCTGTATCCTAAACTCGTTATGTATCTTCTCCCTATTCCGAACAATAGAACAAGTGGGTAGGTCTCTGATCTTCAGTTAGAATCCCACAACTGGCATGGATGTTCGTAGCTCTTTGAAATCGGCTTTCAGCAATAGATCCCAGTCTGATCACCCCTCGGATAGCCAAAAAATATTTTAAACTTCAAGATTCGTAGCAATACTGAACAGTTATCACAGTTGCCACGAATGTTCTAATTAAAAGATGTTTTAAAAGATGCTTGTAATGTTAAAAACTACTAAAACTTTAAAAATAATGATACTTAATAGCCATCTTTGATCAAATTGTGAAAGTCTTTTTGGGAGCAACATATTTTATATCCCACTTATATTTTGTTACAGTGGAAAAGACACAATGGGAACTAAGTTCTGTTAAATACATCTTTTAAAATGTGCTTTTAAAGTCTAAGCAAAAAGTTACCTAAAAAATACTGCTTTTTTAGAACTTTTTTTGCTCTAAACACATTGTTTTGCGCGCATTTTATCTACCATGTGTAATCTAATTGATGCCTTTAATTGAGAGTAATTATAAAACTTTCACTCTTAAATTAACTATTTTTACTACATTTTAAAAAGCAATTTAGCTTTTTCCAGACCTTTTTAGTTACATAATCAACACTTAGTTGGACCTTTTTGATAGCAAAACCGTTTGCATATTGGCTGTATGAAAAAAAAAATTTAAAATGCCAAAATTCATAGAAATAATGAAGGTGTAGGTGAGATCATTTTTACAGAAATTTTAATGCATAATTATGAATTTTTCAAATGAATAAATAAAATAGAGTAACATTATACACTGGAAGCTCGATACATCATTTTTTAAGGGGACAGCAATGAAAAACGCGTTATAAGAAACTAAACTTTTGGTATCATAGGAAACTCCTAATGAACTTTATTCCTAACCCAACGAGCTCTAATCATTCTAATCAAAGTCTCATTTCTCCAGTTTTCCAATATTCCAGGGAAAGATACTGCTTCGAAAACAAATCAACGGAGCTGAAATTTTCTAACGATAGATTCGAGGAAGCGATAGAGATGAGAACGGTGAATGGGGAAAAACAACAGTGGTCCTATGGCAATAAATTCCGAACCAAATGATTAGAACAATCAATGCGGTAACATGAATATTGTGGGAAAGCTTGATTGTTGTTCCCTTATAACACATTACACATGTTTATTTAGCTTAAAAAAAGATGTTAGTGTATTTGGAAATTGAAAAAAATTTTACCAATTGTACCAGTGTTAAATATAATGACATCTGAGGGATACAGCAATTTGGTGATAGTGTCTAATACAAATTTGTTAAATTTCATCCATGGTAATTAAAATTATCTTCCTATGAAAGTTGCTAAATTCCAATACAGTTTTTGTTCCCCGCTTCGCGGGTTTTTCCAAAATATTCATCAAAAAATAAAAATGAAAAAATACAACCATGGGGGCAGTCACATTGCGGAAATGAGCGTTGTTTCATGTTGAAGTGCGAGAGAGAAAGATCCCTGCATGTCACACAAAGTAATTAGTTGACTCAGAGTTCATACCACGGGCTCTCATAAAGGCGCATGATTGGTTTCCGGTGTGACATCGACCAATGAGAGAAAAAACAAAGACAACAACTACCCATCAACATGTTTCTCTCCAAGGTAAAGCCCCCGGCTCTAATGTCAGTGTCTCCAGCAGAAGATTCTCTGAGTGAGTCTAAAGCTTCTAGGAGTGAAATGAGAGCCTCTCCTTCGCCTCTCTTAGAAACCAATGAAAACTCCTATGCAAATTTCGAATTATCACTAAAATTGAAAGTAAAATGGGAATGCTGTTGTTCAAGATGTCAGAGTTGTTAAAGAATGATAACGAGATTTTGAAAAATTGAGGTATCACGCATTAATGCAAATGAATAAATAAAATAAGTTTAAATAAATATAAGAATATTGAGGTGATTTCGACTTTGCTATTTCTTTTAGGAAAATCTTTTAAAAATTTCTGAAACACTTGCAAGTTAAATTTGGATACATTCCTGGAGAGCAACTGGAGAGGAATATACTGTGGGATTTCGATTCCATCTTTTTCAAGAAAAACTATGAATGTAAAAAATCGGTAAAATGTGTGACTACTTTTAAATTTAATATTTACTACACTAATTGGAAGCATGCAAAAACTTATAAAGTATAATTATATTTAAAATGATAGTTATTTTAAAAAAAACTATTTTTTTTAATTGATACCTGCTTCTAGATCACCAGACTATAGTCAATGCCCAGATAGCAAATTTAGTTTGCAGCAAACTTGCAGCAGTCTTGCTTTGCAAGCCTGCAAACTTGCAGCAAGTTCAGCATGACAAGTCTGCAAGTTTGAAACAAGACTGCAGCAAGTCTACGCAAACTTCGAAGTCACCATACCTCCAACTTGCAGCAAACTTGTCATGCAAGTTACAGTACACTTGTCGTGCAAGTTTGCAGCAAACTTGTCATATCAAACTTGCAGCAAGTTCATTGCAAACCACGGTTGGAAAAAACCCCGCTGTTTTTGAAAAAAAAACTTTTTGTTTGGTTTAAATAGCATATGTAAAGGGAAATTTCTTTTACTTTTGGAAAGACTAAGATTTTAGATAATTTTGAATAAATATTAAAAATTCATTAGTAATTAATTTCTTGCTAATTAACCCTTTGCAGGAAATAATTAAAAGCAAATTGCATGGGGGCTAGTATGCTTCCTGGACGATATTAATATCCGACTTGCGAAATCCCCATTGTTACGTTCAGTTTGTAAATTTTTTTTTAAATATATTTTTCTTGTTTACGATTATTTTTCAAAATATTAATACTTTATTTTTAAATTATTAACTTATTCATTTATTTATCAAACGTATTTAATGAAGTTATCGGCGATAGTTTTAGATGACCGCTTAAGTGTATCACGCCACATTTTTCTTCCAAAATTTCATTATTTCCATATTACAAAACTCCAGAATTTCAAGATTCCGCTAGGGAAGTAATTCTACCTTTTGATTGGAAAGCTGTAAAGGGATCTTTCAGGAAACCTGAAAAAGCAGTTTTGTAATGAAGGGAAATTTAATATTGAGCCTATAACCTAAAAATATAGACCACAAATAAGCGGTCTTACTTTTTTAAGCTAGTTGGTCACTTTATAGTAGTGGTCTGTTGGAAAGGATTCACTGTACTTATTTCAAGAAACTCTTCCACTTAATAAATGTGAATTATTCTATCATAGATAATAATCCTCACTCATATATAATTTTTACATACCTTTAAAATAATAGGCTACGAAAATCAAAATTAAAGTGTCTGTTCTCTAGATACAAACCTTTTCTCGTACTAAATTCCTTTAATTTTATCATTTGATAACTTTTTCTTATTTGTTTCACAAACTTCCACAAGCTTTTGATTGTGCAAAGAATAAAATACAAAAAACATTGACAACAATTAACTTAAATCGAAAGCAAAAATGCCTTATCCATCGGTAGTAAAAAGCAATTAGCTTGTGATTGTTTTATTTCTTATCATATAGCAGTAGTAATTAAAAACCAGACATTTTGACCAAAATCGTTTTATGTATAGAGCCCAATATATTATGCAGCAATATTATTTTTTTTAATTATGTGGCACTGATGAAACAATTTATTGAAATTATGAGTACAATATGCAGACATATTGGAAAATAAATATGTACCTTAGATAAGAAAAAAAATACACTTAAAGTGGAATAACTAATAAACCTTAACCTATCTGACAAACCTTATTGCTATTCATGGTTATGGTTATAAACAATTAGTAGCAAAAGACTACATTAGTAATAAAAAATGTTTCCAAAGTCATTTTTACATTGTGATTATTACATTAAAATTCATTAAAGTAAAATGGTGTTAATCTAGTAGGTAAAAATTTCTTTGAAGTATGTTTTTATTCTGTAATTTGTATTTGGCTGTAACATGATGCTGCTCTTTTAGAGTCAAAAGAAATAGGGGATACTAAGCATATTAGATTCGCTTTTTCGTGTTAGGATGGAATTGTCTTTGAATTATAGAATAAGATTACACCAAGACCAGATTATTCCACTACGCGGAAGGATAACCGAATTGGTAAAGCGTTGCTCTAACATCGTGGATTCGAATTCCATTGCTGACATCAATATTCATGTAAACGTTCGATACCAGCCTTAAGTATTAGGTCCCTGTATCATTAGCTGTCATTAAGCATTAACGAATAAAAAAGTAGACCATAATGCTTCACCCCAAACCTTTACAGTTGTGTGTGTGTGTGTGTGTGTGTGTGTGTGTGTGCAGCATACTCAAGTCTTATTGATGGATCGTCCTGGAATCCTTTCGAATACTACACTGACATCAATATTCAGGTTGGCTATTTGGTTTGGGCTAAATACTCGATCAAACCTCCCTGAAGTTTAAATCAAGTTGACTAAATTCAAGTTCTCGCTGATTTGAAGATATCTAGTTCTAGGGAAAGCAAAGATTTAACTCCGCTACCGTCGGATAAATCACTTCTTGGTCCGTCCCTACAACAAAGGTAAAGAGGTAAGAGTTCCGTATAAATTTGTCCGATCCCGTAACAAACTAAAAGAGGAGTGTAAAGGACTACAAACTGTTAAAGTAATTCTTAAAATTTTATGTATGGGAAAAGTCTTAGAATAAAATTATGCTGACCAGTACTGTACCGAGGTACTTTCCCACGATGGTCAGCACGTGCATACACAGCTGTAGGAGAAATTTCCACGAATAATTTAGATGCAATTGCTGACTTCGAGTTTGAGGGACCCCTGCAGAGAAGTTCAGTTAGTAATTCAATATTTTGATTGAGGAATAACGCATAACTTAAGAGAATTGTAATAATTATGGTGTAAGTATGAAATATAAAGCATAAATAATTGCTGATTATGTTATATGGTGATCAAGTATATCAATTTGTAAATAGTGTACAGAATAAATGTCTTAATCTAAATATAAGGTATCATATTTTTTTCTGTGTTTCCCTTTGTAAACGAACACTAGTGTCAGTACATTATTCCCCGTTTTCAGCAATTTTGCAAAATTTATGTATTTATGTGTCAATGTTCTGTAATTAGTTCAAATGATGTATTAAGAGGAGTGTGGGAGGTGTATAACAGTGAAACTCCTATTAACTTCGGTGCTCCCCATTAATTAGGAAGAAAGAGACCTCCGTGAACAGCAGTCATTGTATAGTTTCCGGTTGTCATTTATGTGTAAGGTGTCCATTTCAGACAAAAACGTTGCCAAGGCCAGCGATTCTTTCGCCAAATCTCTCCCCCCTCTTTCGTCTAATACTCTTTCTCTTTCGGGCGCCGTCTATAAACGGGTCCGATCATGCGTGTGCATATTTGTCAGGGGGTGAAGTCTTTTCAGTTTTTGGGACTCTTCATGTGCGAAATATTCTTCGCCTGCCGACAGGTACTTACGCGCCTTTATTGCGACGCGCTTTTACGACTTTGCCAGCTGACTGGATGGGCAGATGAAGCCCCCGTATCACACGCGGAAAACTTTTCGTCGCTCATCGAGACTTATGTGTGGGGAGAGCGCCATCTATCGCTCGCAGCACAAAACATTAGGAGTAATGTACTTTCGGCTGCGATTTCTTTCGTTGCCACTGTTTTTTTTTTCCTTTCTTCTTTTTATTATCGCTTCAAATATGTCTTCTTACGGGAGGCTGTATAAACTGAGATGAATCCACATTTTAGGCTTAATTGTTATTTTCTAAAATAAGCAATGTTAATATACTTAACTGTTTTCATTAGCAAAAATCTGTAATTCCATTTAAAAAAATGACATCTTTTATTGATTTTCTTTTAATGTAGTTAATTTTCTTTTACTGATTTTCTTTTCTTTTACTGCTTGATAGATAAATATAAAGGCAACTGTTGCTTGCAATATGATGGTCTATAAATATCAAAGCCAAACCAAGCACCGTATTGTACTGAAAAATCAGCTGAAATCAGTGAGATAATTGGAACCGTTTATGTCATCCCTTATATAATAATAGCCTAAGTTATCTGTCCGTCTGTCCTTGAATTTATGAAGCGGTTGGACCTGGAATGAATAGAGGAATCCATTGGATTCTTGATGAGTTAGGGTTAGCAAAATTCAAAGCGAGTAAAGTTTATCTTCTCCTAAATTTTCGATCCAATTCTAAAATAAATTGGTATAAAAATGCTTCCTATCACAGCAAACAATACTGTCCTCTTCAAAACGTTCGAATTCCACCCCTTCCCCACTTTTCTAGCCTTTAATTTCATTATTTCAAGCCCTATTTTCCCTGGTTAAGAGCAGGCGATTAAATTTATCAATTTGTCACATTATAAGTAGATGAAAATAACCTTTTTTTTTCTAGCATTATGACGTCATTGAATGATTTCTTATTTTAAATTATTTATATATCGTCAACATTATTTTCATACGTTTTATCCCTGAACTTAGATATGACGTCCATAATTTTCTTTTATATTTGGCTTAAATAATATATTAGATACATATGAGATAATTTTAAATTTGATTATCGATTATTTTTGGTTGCAATGAAAATTTTATCACCGGTATTAACAAGAAATTCTTTTCATAAAAGTCTAGGAGTCTATTTCACGGACTAATAAATATCTAGCTTTTAAGTTATATATCTTTCAAAATAAAGAAGTTTGTTCGTTTGTATGATTATTTTTATACATAACCACACGGTTTGCAATCGATTTTCTAAATTTTGAACATCCTTCATATATACCCCGAAATAATCATTGTCAGTATTAAAATCTCTGCAGTCCCTAATATGACGAGATAAATTAAAGTTGGCAACTAACATGCGGTCAGTAAAGATAAGTTTGTACCAGATCATTCTTAGCCCAAACCAAACCATTTTATTACCTGCCTCATAGGGTACTTTACAATTCTGGAAAATTAAAAATTTTACTGATCCCGTCATATGACGGGCTATATGCTAGTAGTATATATAATAGATAAAAAAAAATATATGAAAACATTTACAGCATATAAGCCCTGAGCTCCTGCCGCCATTGAATAGTTTACAGAATTCCATACACTGCAGTGCAAATTAAGATTTATAAAACGCGGTAGTTATTCTGACACATATGGTCTCTGTTAAGTAGTAATATTTTTATTAAAGAACAAAAAAACGAAACTCCAAAGGAATTATTAACATTAGAATTTGTATTGAGTATTGCATGTTTTTATAATTTTGCTCACGAATTTACCAGAGTCAAGAATGAGAAAAATTGATTGGAATTTATTTGCAAACATCTACTGAATGATACATGATTTACACAGAAAAGTAGACAATAAATTTGTGTTCATTGAACGTAATACAGAGGACTCCGCTTAATGTGATCACGGTTAATGTTATCATTAGCTTATTGTTATTGAAATCACTTGGTCCCGATTTTCTCTATTCACTTGCATGTTAAAAATTATTGTTTTATGTGATCATTACATCGGTTAATGGGATCAGTTTTCTAACCTCATTTTAACTGGCAAAGGAATATTCACAATCTATTCAGAAGGAACCATGCTTTCTTCTTTTCCTTCGCTGTTGTTTGAATTTTTGAAAATACTCCGTCTTCCACCTAGGGAAATGGGGAATGAACAAAGGAGTGGGACATTACACGTTCCTGAAATTTTTCAGAAATACGCACACCCTGCTGGTGGTCAGTGGTTGTCAGATAAGCAGAAGGCAACACATTCTTATCGGAACTGAGAAGGAACGTATATTCACATTTTACGCCTTGCTCGCTTACATACACCTCTTCGATATGGAAGCCAGAAAGCGAAATGAATTAACGTTAAAACAAAAGATCGAAATTTTAAATCGTTATGACAGGTTGATTATGATTAAGAACAATTTATCAACGAACTTCTTAGAAAAAATTGTAGCTAGTCAACAATTGATAATTTTTTAAAATTATGCATACAATTCTTATGTTTTAAAGGATAATATACTGTACATAAATATAAGGTGTGTTTTTTCATTTTGTTTCGAAATTTAGTACGTGTGAATTAAAGGGGGGGGGGGTAATTTTATCTAATTTTGCATATTGTTTATTGTTATCAATCGGTTATTGTTATCAAAATCACGGTGTCCCAAACTAATCATATTAAGCGTAGTCCACTGTATAATATTTTTTAAATCCTTAACCCTTTACCGGACAGTGGTTTCACAGCAAAACCTCTAGTTAAACATTTTTTTCTCTAATTTTTGGAGATACATGAGTATTTTTAATCGATTTTTTATGTTTTTAATATTTAAAACTTACAATAGATGATAGTACTGCATTTAATTCATTTTTTCTTCTGAAATATATGTATTTATACCTGCTGTAACTTGAAAGTTAGTAATTCGATTTTTTTACTTATGATCCCAAACAAAAATATCTATTCAAACAACACTTATAAATTGTTGAACTATTTATTTTTTAAGAACACTTATTTTTTTTTTCTTAGAATATAATTAAAATTTTAAAAATTATTGTGTTAACGCTGTACAAGGGGGTGTTGTCAGTTAACCCCCCCCCCCAATCCCTCCTATGGTATCCTCTAAGGAAAGCCCCTCTAAGAATTAAAAAAAAATTTAAAACATTTTGCATTTATAAGACTTATAGATAATATTTATAAACTAATTTCATTAATTTTCCAAAGAATTTATGTAGGTGACGTTTAAAGGGTTAATACAATTAAAAAATATATTTTTCTTTCCGAATTTTAATAATCTTATAATTTTAGTTCTTATATTTTCCCTCCATTACTTTTTGTAATGCAATGACTATTTACAATCAGGTCATCAAAGAGTAGACTATAAAAACTTTTTAACCAGGAGTGACAGAGGTTAAAAAAATAAGATATTTAATATAAGTAACGAATATGAAAAGCCTTTCCGTTACTTCCTTGACATTTCTTTGTTTTTAGTAAATACAATTGTGAGATCAGGTTGTTGTGACCATCTTCCCTTTTGATGTGAAAGGGAAATTAAATACCGGAGCTCGTATGTTCGAATCCTACTGTTGGTATGGATGTTCTTAAACATTCGGAATCGGCTTTAAGCAGCAGGACATGGTCTCATCCTCCGTATATAAAAAAGTAGATCTTAGCGCTCCAAATCAAACCTTCTAATTAGTGTGGTAAATAATATATTTATTCATGATTACAAATTTTGCCGAATATGTACATCGAGTTCCCGCATTAACCGTTTTTTCATTCCCCTGAGAAACGATGAACCAAAGTTCCCATGTGCAGTTATCCATATGCAGTTACCACAGGTATAGATAGATAGCTCCTGGACCACTAACAACCACTAAAAGGAGTTTATGGTAGTCAAGAACCATATGACCAAAGATATCTGGATCTACCATCGAGCTACGGTCACTATGTATACGAAGTACTATATATACGAAGGTATAAGCCCCGTTTACATGTGGCAGTAAATTTACCTTCATTTTACCAGGTAAAACAAAATTTACTTTGGGGGTTTAGAAAAACCCGTTTACATGAGCAATGATTTCAAACCTCCTTTTTTCCCAGATTAACATTAGAAATCTTGTGATCAAACGGAAGTGCAATCCCATCATTCCGTGTATCACACTCTTGTTTGCTTCATATAAAAACGACATCTACATTTCCACTATTTTTTATGAATCACATAAAAATTTATAAAATTATGATGAAAATTACAGAATCAGAAGATTAAGGATGTTAAGGAGGGTAGGACGGTATCTTAAGTTATCGGTGTCCTAGAGTCCCAATAATGTTACTTTGTAGTAATTCGGAATCGGCTTTCAGCAGTACCCGCTTAATTGATCCTCATCGCAAAAAAAAATGATGTAGGACTCCAGATCAAACTAAAACAACGATATATTCTGTGTATCGGACCCTGACAAAAGAGATGGATATGTCGCGAGCTCGAGATTGATTTGGCTGTTTTTAGTTTTCCGCGATTGGCAACGTAGAAAGAAATGGAGTTGAAAAACAAAATGGAGCGGGAGTTGTCGCCGACGATGTCGAAGGCATTATTTTTGAAGAATAAAAGCCTTTAGAATCGAAATTGACCCCGCCTTCTGGTTTAAGACTTCAAAATATATGTGTGTCTACGCCATGTGAATAAACTCTACAAAAAAGCTCTCCCAAAGACTGTTTCATTTAGAGAATAGAACAGGATGTATCCACGAATGAAATGGTAAATATGTTTGACAGAATCTATTTGGAACATCAATTGATTAGTAAAGGACCCTCATCTCTGATAAATTTTATGCTACCTCAGATAGTCGTTGAACTGCCTGTCTAGGAACACCGGAGTGCAAAATATTCCGCAACAAATAGCTTTGAAACACTATCCTTCAGGTTCACTTACTCTCCTAAACAATGATGACTATTTTCTTCCGATAGGATCGTTTAACAATACAATACGACTAATCCTGAGCTAAAAATATGATTGGGAGTGTACAAAAGATTTTGTTGTCTTCGGCGTACAAAGTACATTTGAAGCATTTGTAAAACCAGACCCACTGTCTTGTTAACTGTTTGGATCCTTCGCTCCCCAAGTTTCAGCAGCAATGGAATGTACTGTCTTGAAATATTCGGGATAATTTACTCTTTCTTAATAGACCTATTTATTCTCTATACGTGATTCATACAGCAGTTACGCTGAATATACTAGTGAATGGTTAAAAAAAATAACTCGGTGGAGTAAAAACAATACAGCTTAACTTTATTATAACAAATTTCAACAGGCCAAAGATTTTGTTTGTTATATCACGGCCGGCCCTTTCTATTTTACCGCCGTAGTCAAATCCCGAAAAATGGTGCCCTTCAAGGTTTAATGAAATTTAAAACTTTTCAAAAAAAAGTATAAAATATCCGTGTTATTAAAAAAAAGACTTTGAATTCAGATAATAATAATACTAATAATACAAAAGTAAATTTACGGGAAACTGTTTTATTGAAAAACAAAATTTGTATTTTCGATATAGTAGTGTTCAAAAGTATGCCAATAACCCTTGTACTTTATTTTAAAACTTATTTATTGTGTCTATTCTAGTAATCAAAACCTTTTTATAGATTCAGTTTATTTTATTTTACTCAATTTTATTTGTTACTCTATACTTCAGATGAATTTGCCGTTCCTAAATTTCGCCGCCGTAGGATAATCACCTATATTGCTTGCCACCCAGAGGCGGCCCTGGTTATATATGATTCTCTACATCAGGGGTAGGCAACGCGGCGCCCGCGGGCGCCATGGCGCCCCCGATCGATTTTTAATGCGCCCTCGCTGGACTAATGTAAATACATGATAGCCAGAGCGATTTACTTACTCTTGTCAAACGGCGATATACAGCAAGTAGTCAATTGATTTAATTATTTTACAGATTGTTTAAATTACTTTTAGAAGATGAGGACGTTCAGTTCACAGATCTTCTTTTACATACTGAAGTGAGGTGGCTGAGCAGAGGTAAAATACTTGAGCGGTTTATCATGCTTTTGCCACAAATAAAGGAATTTATTGCATCAAGAGGCGAATTTTACGAGCAATTAGAAAATAAGGATTGGCTAATCGACCTCGGATTTCTGACAGATATAACGGCAAAGTTGAATGAATTAAATTTAAAAATACAAGGGAAAAATCAGCATATCGCTGACATGATTAGTGCAGTAAATGCATTCAAATGCAAGTTAGTGTTGTTGAAATCCCATCTATTGAAAATATCATTATCACATTTCTCAAATATAAAATATACTGTTGAGAGTTTAAATTTGAATAATGAAAATTTTACTGCTACATCATATTTAGGAATTATAGATAAGCTAATAAAAGAATTTTCTTCTAGATTTGAAGATTTTGTAGCATTAGAACCCGTTCTAAGATTTTTCATAAATTCATTCAATGTTACTGAAGATGATGTCCTTGAAATAGTTTCAGTGTATTTCGAGCTTCATAATATCGAAGGCCTAGAATTAGAAATAATAAACTTGCAAAGTGATATTATTTTAAAAGTGCATAGTAGTAATAAAATGTTTTGGAACTTAGTCGATGAAAACAAGTATCCTATTTTAAGGAAATGTGCGCTAAAAATTTATTCATATTGTGCAACAACATACAATTGCGATTTTTTGTTCTCAAATATGAAATATTTGAAATCAAAAATACCGAACAAAGATTAATGACTCACATTTAGATAATTGTTTAAGGACCGGGAACTCTAAATATATCCCCAATTATAAGAAATTAGCTGAAAATATGGATACCCAAGTTTCACACTGAATTATATGTATCATTATGTATGACACCAACAAAATAAAGTTATAAAAAATCTGTTTTTTTAATGCCTATTGATTATCTGTAAAATATGCGCCCTGGGTGATTTTCAAATTTAGTATTGCGCCCTTAAGGACAAACAGGTTGCCGACCCCTGATCTTCATTATCTCAGTTAAGTAAATTGTTAGGTTTTTTATAAAATATCTCTAATCTTTAACCCTTTGACAGTTTCATTTTTTTCCAGAATTCGGTCAAAAAAATGTCACATTTTTATAATTCTATTTTTTTTTTTCATTTTACATTTTTAAGTAAAGATATGTTATTAAAATTAACATTTATAATATTTTTAAGCATTTATTACAACTTTTTTTCTATCTATGGAAGCATCATAGAACTAAAGATTACATTTAGTCTCATGGATATCCAAGTTAATTTTTGGTATTCCAGTGAAAGCAAATCCAGGAGGCGGATCCGAAGGATTATCACAATTAATTTCAAAAGATTGTCTTGCTTGACTGATTCCATCTGTACTATTATCAGAGTCACTACTATCCAGGTCATCTAGTAAACTCTCGATTCTATTTACATAATTCAGTTTCTGATTCCGAGTCACAGTTCGAATCACTAGAAATTATCTCCATATGCTTTGAATTATCCATTATTTAAAAGTAAAAATATGTTATTCAACTCTTACTTCAATAAAATTATCAGGCGGTTAGTAAAATATAACCAGAAAGCTATACACTGAAATATAACAATTCGTCTTCTGATACAAAACATGCAAAAAAACCTGCGCTTTTGAACCAATCAGAGTAGAAAATACAATAAACTGCAAATTATCATTTACTGGACAACTATCAAATAATTTGTTACTAAAATTGGAAAAAATACGACTGAAACAGTGCAAGCGAAATAAAAATCAGATTCCCTGTACGCCGTACTTACAATCAGTAAAGGCACGAAAGTTGCGCCCGTACGGCTTACGGGCGAAACAGAGAAGGGGTTAATAAGAAATTTTTTCTTAACTAATAAGTGGCTATATGTTTGCAACAGTGATGCAATTGAAATAAATTCTATTAAAAATTATTTTTAATGAATTATATTGACTATAATCCATTAAATCCAGTTGACCAATAATTTGCAACAACTATCTATTAAGAAACAATAACTAAATTGGGAAAAGGTGGAGACAAAAAAATTATTAATTTTACCTCTAACTGTTACTGGTTTGCTATAGAAATAATCGGTTACATCTGCTTATGTGTTGCCGATTTAAAGAAAGTTTTATGAATTTCTTTTTCCAATTCTAGAAATGAGTCTTTTTCTCCCCTTTTTATATGTACAAACATTTAAATAAAAACATTTTAAAGAAACATTTTGTTATAAAGTTAGAGACGAAATACATTTTTCATTACAGCGAAAAGAGCCGCTGTAGCTCAGTCGGCAAAGACAACGATCTCGTAACTGAAAGGTTGAGGGTTCGGGGCTCGAGCCGGCCTAAGATCCGCCGTGTTCGCTAAAGGTGACTGGGGCACGTAAAATAGGTTCGTGATCACAAAATCCTCCAAGCTCTCAAACGATACCTCTTGGGGTGACAGGCCAAGCCTGGGTATCTTCTGCTTGGTTCCTTCTTCAGAATTACGAGGATCCAGCAGGGGTAATGTTACTCGC
The DNA here is from genome assembly GCA_032207245.1 of Pardosa pseudoannulata. NCBI lineage: Eukaryota > Metazoa > Arthropoda > Arachnida > Araneae > Lycosidae > Pardosa > Pardosa pseudoannulata. Next base: position 50,327,122 of record CM063506.1, on the reverse strand, counting down.
GTTGGAAGTATACCTTAAGCTACACGTGTTCATCGGATGGTGATAAATGAGTAACAGGTTCGTAGCCTTATTAAGACGTTAGGATAATGTCTGTATCGCCTTCTGCGTTGGAAGAAATTAGATAATAGCCAAAAAAACTTCAGAACGGTAAAAATGGGGGGGAACCACTCAAAAAAGCTCGTTAGGTCCGATTTTTAATATTTCGGAAGTTTGCTATAAAAAACATAAATAGAAACTAAGAAAACGGTGGGACCAAAACTTTCGTCCGATATTTGCGGGGTTCGCTACAGATGGATTCAACTATATATACCATATTTAATTGGTTCGATTTTGGTTTCGATCACTATAATCTATAGCTTTGCTACATGAGGTTTAAATATTTAATATAAACTTAATTCGTAAAGAAAAAATACATAACTATTTCCCTCTAGTGCAGAGCTTCTCACCCTTTTTTATATACCCCTTTTTTATATGCCCCACCGAGTCGATTTTAAATATCTGATATCCCCACATGGGGAACATATTCAATAACTAGACTCAACAGAAATTAAACTTACCAAGGCAACTATTATAATGATTTTGTCTCGACCAGCAACGCTAAGCTAAAGTCTCTGTTAACCCTTTAACGGATAGTGGTTTCGTAGCAAGACCACCTATTAAACATCTTTTTTGTTAATCTTTACTTTTTGGATTACTTTACTTCATCTTTTTTTAATTATTTACTGATCCAATCTCATACATCTGTGATATGTGGAAGCCAATGATGTAAAATTAAGAGCTTTTGCAATTAAAAAAAAAAAACTTTTTGGAGACATGGATGAGTTTTCGATTATCTATATATATATATATATATATATATATATATATATATATATATATATATATATATATATATATATATATATTGTGTGTGTGTGTGTGTATATATGTATATATATATATATATATATATATATTTATATATTATACATATTATATATTTTATATATTAAAAATACATTATATATTTTATATATTTTACATATTTTATACATTTTATATATACATATTATACATTTTATACATATTATATTTTTGTTATTTTAAGTATATAACAGATGATAGTTATACGTTTTACTTATTTATTTCTTTTTCTATTGAAATATATGTATTTAAACTTTCTGGACTTGAGAAGTCAGATTCAATTTATCTTTCTTATGACCTCAAATAAAAGTATCTGTACAAACAACACTTTTAAGTTGTTAAGCTATTTATTTATTATACCAGTTTAAGGATTATCATTTATTGTTCTTCCAGTATAGTTAAACTTTTAAAAAGGCATAAAGTTCAAGCTGTACAAGGGGAGTGGTTAGTCAGTTAAACCACTTCTCAAACCCTAATTTGGTATCCGCTAAGGCAAACCCTTCTAACGAATGTAAAAAAAAATATATATATTTTACATATACAAGGCTTATAGATAACATTTATAAACAAATTACATTAAATTCCCATGAATTTATTTTGGTAAACTTTAAAGGGTTAATGAAAATTTAAAAAAAAATTTTTTTTAAATAAGTAGGTTTTAAATAATATAAAAGATAAGGTTTTGAGGTAAAGAGCAGAAAATTTTATTTTATTGAAGTACAGTAAACTCAAGATACGTATCGAATGCAGGTTACTGAAATGGATTTTAATAAAAAAGAATATAACTAAAAAAATAGTGAGACATTTATACTTAATGCCTGTAGCGAAAGATTTTATATAAGGAACAAATTTAGTTAGCTTTAGTCTCATTCCCATCGTTTGATGATATCTAGTGAATTCTCTTCACTAGCAAATCATTTACAGTAATTAACACTAGATTTACGGAACGAGCCAATTTGACTCATTAAAAATTTGAATACTATATTTATATAAAACTTTAATATCACTTTTCAAAAACATACGTTGTTTTTAGTTAAGTAAGAAAATATATGTAAACTTTCATTTCGCATTATCAAATGGAATATACCTATTTTCACGGTTGTGAGCCAATTTGACTCATAGAATGTTTATGGAAATAAATAAATATAATAATAAGTATAGTATAAAGTAAATATAAAGTATAAAGTATATAAAGTATAGTATAAAGTAAATATAGAGAAGAAGTCGAGAACACTTCCATTCCAATGACAGAAATTCATGCTACTGACGCACGGAAGAATTGTCAAGTTCAACAATCATGCAAAAGAAACAGATGTAGAAACCATTGTGCTAAATGTAATAGAAATGTTTGCGGAAAATGGGTTTCAAAAACAGATTTTATAAGTAAAAAATGTTTTCCATGAATTTTTTGATAATAAACATTTTATTTAAATTAATTTGGAACTATTTTCTTTGCAAAAAACTTCAATTATCTTGTATGAGTCAAATTGGCTCACTTCAGTAAAAAGAAGTATATGATTAACATTCGTAAATCTAGTGTTAAGCCTCATTTTACTAAATAGGAAGATGGAAATGGTAATAATAGTTTTCTTGCAAAGCCAGTTAATTATGGGTGTTTACTTTAACTGACCATACTATTGTACATATATATATCTTGCCACCTAGCTTGAAAGGGTTAAACATTTAATTGCCTTTTGAAAAATCAAATGCACACATGAAAAATCATATTGCTCATTGACTAGGCGTACGCCGCACGTTAAGAAACACTGCTCTAGTGGAACGAGAGATTCAAAGAAATTAAAAATTTGTTTTATCAAAAACTTTTGTTTCAGCTATTTTTCGTATTTATACGAGAAGTTTTACACAACCTTAAAAACAAGCAGTACCCTTTCTCGACGAGGACCAATAACACAAACACAAAACGTAGACAATAACATTTGTCTTTAAACTTATTTTAATAATCATAATGCTAGCAGCAACGTGCGGCCATCACTCACAAAAAAATTCTCTCTCGAACTACAAAAAAAAAAAAAGTGTTGCCACAAAAATGCAACTAAATTATACTACAAAAACAAAACATAGCACACTGAGCATAAAACATAACAACACAAAATGTAAAACATTGAGTTCGAGGATAAACAACAAAACAAAAAACAAAACATTAATAAATGAATCAAACACCCTTTTTTCGGTTCTGAAATTTACCTGTAAGTTATACTTCACTGCATATTTCTTGTGAAATTTTAAAACTTTCGGCTTATTTTCTGTTTCTCATGGTTCTATTATTGCATTACACTACACAGTGCTGGAATTTTTTATAAAATGTAATTGCATAATATATATATATATATATATATATATATATATTGCATCAATAATTTCATTATTTTCTTTCCATTATATATGTAAAAAAGGGTAATCGAAAATTAATTAATTTTCAAATTAAACAGACTTGTATATCAGAAAAAACAAGTATTTTAATGCTATTTTCAATGTTAAAATATGTGCATATTTAATTAACTTTATGAGTGTCTGAAGGGAAAAGTATTTTAACCTTCTCGTACATCTAACAGTGAAATCACCTAACATGTAAATATAGGGATTGTTTGTGTAAAAAAAATTAGTTTCTATGAAAATACGTGCTATTCTCATAAAACGAACACAGGCTTCAAAACCTAATAAATCCTTTTGGTCTAAATTTTTAGCGTTTTTCAGACATTCGTTTTTGAAGCGTTATCCAAAACATATTCGTTATTCTTCAATTTCTGGACGATTCCCTAAAGGTTTCAGAAAAAAGATCTTCGCGGAAATATATGACGTCTACCATGTTCTTTACAACTCTAAGATTTCAGAATACTTCATAGTGTACTTTTCTAAATATTCCACAAAACATCTAAAATCGCAAGTTGCCAGTCATCATGATCCGGATAGTGCGTGAGGTCTAAACGCTTAAGAGGTGTCACTGAAGACAGTGAGGAGCCAGGGAAGAAGATACCCGGACTTATGCTAATCCAGCCTTTGAAGATGCTGCGAGGCGTATGGTAATTACATTCTGCCATCAGCGGCGGCGTTTGCGCCTATGATGCCGGCCGCCCTATTTAGGCCCACCGTAGCTGGAATAGAGCAAGCAGTTCCAGCCACGGCCTTGTTTTGCTTCCCGGCAGCGTCCTCACTGTGCTTCCTTCAGGACCCAGCTGAATGCAGTTTACTTTTGTTCAGCCAGCTTGCTGATTGTTTTCCATTAAGATTTTTCTGGTGACTATCTCGCCTTGTTTCTAAAATCTTAATAAATGCATTTTAAGTTTCTCTGGTAGCTATTTCTTTTTACGCTAGTCACACCTTCGAAGACGCTTTATGTGTTCCCTTCAACAGTTTGTCGCAAGATTATTTTAATTTTAAGTGTTTTCATTTAAAGCTATGTGTTCTGAACGTTATAAAGCATTTTTGTAAATTATTAGTTGCTTCAAGCCCTTCCTTTGGTCTTTGTAATTAAGATTTCCAAATAAAGGCTATATTTATGTAGGGTTCGGTGTCTAGGGGTGTCGTTAGGCAAATTCGATGACAGACTATATTAACAATAACAACATTTAATTACGTAACAACACAAAAAACATTTAAGCACAAAGACAAATAGTTAGATCACAGTGATGACGCCGCATAGACAAGACTTCCTACTCGAAGCTTAACATAGGCAAGACACCCTACTCAGTGTTTAACATAGAAAATACACCCTACTCGGTGTTTAATAAATTGAGGGAGCTCAAGTGCCACGGGTCCTTCACTCGACCTGGTCACTCCTTCTCCACGACTCCGACTCGAATGTCCCTCTGTCGTTCCTTACTTACCCCACTCGGTGATGAGGGCGCGACCTTGCGAGAATGCGCTGCTCTAAAATTCTACTTTTATATCAAAACTTAAGTTACTTTTTTAGATACATCACACTAACAACATAAGTAATATAGAAAATAAAACAACTTATTATCAGATAAAGAATAATAATTCATTTAAATTTAATTTTCTACATAAGCTTAAGAAATCTAAAGAAAAAAAGTTATATTTGGTGACTTATCGTTGCATGGTAAGGGCCTAAGTTAAAGAGAAAGAATATATCTACAAATAAAAAATTTACTCTATTGACATAAATGTTAAAAACACTGCTGTAGTACTGGGTATCATTTTATGTTTAGTAAATTTTAAATTGTGTTGTTGAATATTTGTGTTAAGAGCAAATATTATTTTCTTGATTACACCTATGTACTTCTACTGGATATTATGAAACAGTGGTTTTTTTTTTTTCTCACAGTGACTCTTTCTTCTAATATATATGCACTAGCATATAGCTCGTCCTATGACGGGATCAGTAAAATTTTTAATTTTCCAGAATTGTAAAGTATCCTATGAGGAAGGTAAAAAAATGGTTTGGTTTTTGAATGAGGATTATTTGGTACACGCTCAATAATTTTTTATCCCTACCGACTGCATGTTAATTGCCAACTTCAATTTATTTTGTCATATTACGTGATAGAATGGAGAGCAGAGGTTTTAATATTGACAGTAATTATTTGGCGGTATATATGAATGATGTCAAATTTAGCGAATCGATTGCAAACCGTATGGTTATGTATAAAAACCAACACACAAACGAACGAACTTCTTAATTTTCAAAGATATATAACTTAAACGCTAAATATTAATTAGTCCGTGAAATAGACTCCTAGACTTAAATGAGAATAATTTGTTGTTAATACTGGGGATAAAATTTTCATTGCAACAAAAGTAATCGATGGTTAAATTTAAAATTATCACACATGTACCTAATCTATTATTTGTGCCAAATATAAAAGAAAATTACTGATGTAATATCTAAGTTTAGTGATAAAAAGTATGAAATAACGCAGATGATATTTAAATAATTTAAAATAAGAAATGATTTAATGAGATAGTTAAAGGAATGACGTCATAATGGTAGATAAAAAACGTTATTTTTACCTATTTATTAAATTTATTTATACTCTTTCATTTTATATTACATTGTAGTATAAATTATTGTTAAATTTTGAAAGCAAGTTAAATGTTTGTAATTACTGTCTGTATAAAAAAAAGAAAAAAAAATCAATTGATTGTTGGCAAAGATTGTAATTAAAAATAAAAAGTTTTTGAAAAAAAAAAAAGAAAAAAAATTGGTTAGGTTTTTTCGAATACAGGAAAGGATTATTTTATTTTGGTTTTTATAGCTTTAAACTTTTGCGGTTTCGCTTCTTAGGTTAGGTTAATTAAAATATGAATTGGATTTGTTTGCTTTCTGCGGTTTTGCTGCTATGGGTCTTGGGTTATTGTTTAGACGACAAGAAATCATTTCCCGTATGGCTTTTGCTGGGTCGGGAGTAATAAGTAACTTACCTATTTATTATGTGATAAAGTAATAAATTTAATATCCTGCTCTTATTTACCTGCTTCCAGGGAAAATAAGGCTTGAAATAATGGCATATAACGTTCGTAAAAGGCCGAAAAGGTGGATTTCGTACGTTTCTAAACTGACTTTGAATTTAGCTAACTCTAACTCATCAAGAATCCAATATGGATACCTCTATCCATTCCAGGTCCAACTGGTTTATAAATTCCCAAACAAATAGACAGATAACTTATGTGTTACCAGAAGAAGACAAGGTAAACAACTGGCATCCGCGGCTTGTGGATAACCCTTTTGAAAAAAATCTTCGCCATTTTTTTAGGACTGACGCCGACTCGAGTCTTCGATATCTACAAATGAAAAGTTGATTCCAGTTGTATTCCTTAGGTATTTATTTAGTTGTATAAAATCATTTAATCAATACCTATTTTCCATGTGTTTCTTAATGAGTTTTAATTTTTTCTTTTTTAAGCACTAGGCCAACGTAACAATATTTTTACATTAGGTTATTATTATATAGGGGATTAATGAAATAAATATTTTTAAAATTTTAAATTTATAGGTGAAAGTTGAAGAATTGTTGAGGAGAGCCGTACACACTTGAACCGGCCTTATTTATACCCATAAACGAATAATTCAAAATTGCACGTACAAATGATAATTTAAACCCGAAAAAAGTAAAAGCATTTCAGATTTGCCTGTATGAGATGAAAGATTGCCTCGTTAATAGAAACGATGAAACATTTTCCATAATCAGAAAAAAATATATATGTAAGTTTACAGATGCAAATTCCGAACTCTGAGATCCGCAGTAAACATTGGATTCAAGCAACAGATTAGTAATTAAAGTCAACCGTTCGGAATGAGAGGATTCAATTTCAAACTCGGTATGTTTCGCACCGACGCAGGAGGTTGATTTTTAACGCCTTTTTTACGAGGCCGTCTCCTTGTTTATATGGCCTCGGCTCGAGCAGCTGTTCTCATCATGGCAGTCAATCACGTGAAGTAGGTATTTTTTGCCGAACGATGTCATTTCCAGTTTTTACACTCCATTTCGTCTTCCTTCTGCCCCAAGAGCTATCTGCACTTCATAAAGGGTGCCGAAATAGAGGGGAACTATTACTTTTTAAAAGTTTTCGAGAGGCTTATGTTTATTGACATATAAGTCTCGCGAATTTAGAACGGGCTCTCTAACACAGCTATACCGCGTATGGAGTTTTGCACATTTGGCCGATTGTTTATTTTTAACTCTTCTGAAACGATGGGATTTTCCTTCCAGTACCACAGTTACAAATTTATTTATACAGTGGACTCCGCTTAATGTGATCAGGTTGGGACACTGTAATTTTGATAACAATAACCGATTGATAACAATATGCGATATGCAAAATTAGATACATTCTCCCCGTCTTTAATTTACACGTACTAAATTTCAAAATAAAATGAAAAAATTAAAATCTTATAAAAAATCCAGAAAAAGAATTTATTCTAAACATAACAGAACTTTTATTTCATATAAAATCAATAAATTATAAATGTATCTGACTTTTTAAAATAAAAAACTAAAAACTATTGAGAAATTGAAAATAAAAAATAGTATCTATCAAATTATAAAATAAAATATGGGACAGAACTTTTATTCCGTATTGAATCAAAAAACTTTAAATATATTTGACATTTTAAAATTTAAAAAAAAACTAAAAGCCGTTGAGAAATTGAAAATAAAAAAGTAGTAGCTATAAAATAAAATATATGTCTTAGATTAATATTACTAACATTCAGAGAATAAAAGAGATAATTAGCTTCTATTTCATATAAAAATTAGTTTCTAATCTACAAATTTCAAAAGTTTTTTGAGGGTAAATGGGTTTCTCATTTTTTCACTTGTGTACATATTTTATTAACAAAACTTGTAAAAAAGTCATTATAGAAGGAGAAGAAATTTTTATTTTATGATAATAAAAAAAAATTATTTAATAATGAAGATTTTAAGCCTCCAAAGGTACTATATCTTCTTAACTGGCTTTCAAAATTAAAACACTCCAAGAGGAGCAAACCTTGGACATGTGGTATAATTTGCCTGTAAATTCAATACAAAAGTACCTTAATAAAGAAGAAGAAATTTTTATGATGAATAAAAAAAGGTCTCTTATAATGAAGATTTTAATCTTCCAAAGGCACCATATCCTTTTAACTGACATTCAAAATTAAAACACTGCAAGAGTGTCAAACCCTTGGAAATGTGGTATAATTTGCCTATAAATTCAATGCAAAAGTACCTTGATAAAGTAGAAGAAATTTTTGTTTTATGATGAATAAAAAAAGGTCTCTTATAATAAAGATTTTAATCTTCCAAAGGTACCATATCCTTTTAACTGGCTTTCAAAATTAAAACACTCCAAGAGTGTCAAACCCTTGGAAATGTGGTATAATTCGCCTGTAAATTCAATGCAAAAGATTCTTAATAAAGTAGAAGAAATTTTTGTTTTATGATGAATAAAAAAATGGTCTCTTATAATGAAGATTTTAATCCTCCAAAGATAACATATATTTTTAACTGACATTCAAAATTAAAACACTCCAAGAGTGTCAAACCCTTAAGAATGTGGTATAATTCGCCTGTAAATTCAATGCAAAAGTACCTTAATAAAGTAGAAGAAATTTTTGTTTTATGATGAATAAAAAAGGGTCTTTTATAATGAAGATTTTAATCCTCCAAAGGTACCATACCCTCTTAATTGACGTTCAAAATTAAAACACTCCAAGAGTGTCAAACCTTTGGAAATGTAGTATAATTTGCCTGTAAATTCAATGCAAAAGTGCCTTAATAAAGTTAATATGCCTCATAAATCTGATAATTTTTTGAGACCGTCCATGTTATTATTTTTCAGTTTGAACAGTTCAAACGAAAAGATGCCGTTTCGTGGCTTAAGCGTGAACTCATCAAAGAGAAAAAAAAAGGCAAAGCCCTAACTACGTTAAATGCCGCCAAGTTTCTTGAGGAGCCAATAATCAGGTTATTCTGCTTTGTAAAAGAATTTCTTTGCCTCATTCTATAGTTGTGATGAGAATCTTGAGAAGTTTAACTGTAAACAAAAAAAAATACTAAAAAAAAAGTATTATAGCTGTATTCTTTTTTAAAACTTTCATCCTATTTGTTAAATAAGGAGGTTAAAAAATTATTAGGAATTATCTTTTTTAATAAGCGCTGTATGTCGTAATACTTTAAGTGTATTATCATGATTAAAATCGAAATATCTAGAGAATTAGTACAAATTTGAAAGCAGTATTTATAAGAATTATATAGAGTAGAACCTCGATCCGTAGTTTTTCAAAGGGACGTAAATGAAAAACGATGTAGAAATTCAAAAAACATGCGACTATGAATACATTATTTAATACGACACTAATTGGAAGATTTTTGTTTAATATTTTATGAAATTTACAACTTAAATTTTGGTTGATACTTAACATTTAAAAATATTTTATAATTGGGACCTCTTTTGTATAAGTTGATCACCAAATTTCCTATATAATAATAGCCTAAATTATCTGTACGTCTGTCTTTGAATTTATGAAACGGTTGGACCTGGAATGGATAGGCATTCATATTGGATTCTTGATAGTTAGGATTAGCAAAATTAAAAAACGAATAAAGTTTATCTTCTCATAAACTATCGATCGATTTTAAAATAAATTGGTATAAATATGCTTCATATCACAGTGAAAAATATTCGTCTTTAAAACGTTCGAAATCCAAAAAAGGCATTTAAATGACTTTCCCAAAGAAAAATGTCAATAACAGTATCAACTTTTAATTTAACCCCCTATATAATAATAGCCTAATTTAACTGTCCGTCTGTCCTCTAATTTATGAAGCGGTTGGAACTGGAATGGATAGAGACATCCATATTGTATTCTTGATGATTAGCAAAATTCAGGTTCAAGCGTTCGAAATATTCTTTTTAATTTATGACTTATTTCAAGCCCTTTTTTCCCCGGTAAAGAACAGGCGATTCAATTTATCAATTTATCACATAATAAATAGGTGAAAATAACATTTTTCTACCATTATGACGCCATTCATTCAAAAATCTCATTTAATAACTTCTTATTTTAAATTATTTAAATATAGTCTGCATTATATTCATACGTTTTATCACTGAACTTAGATATTACGTAAATAATTTTCTTATTTTATATTTGGCTTAGATAATAGATTAGGTACATATGTGATAACTTTATATTCAATCATTGACTATATTTTTTGCAAGATAATTCTCGGCCTAAAACCAAACCATTTTTTTTTTATCTGCCTCATGGGGTACTTTACAATTCTGGGAAATTAAAAATTTTTATGACATCTATGTATATGCTAGTTGCAAAGAGTGATCATTGCATCGCCTCTCCATTTGCAAGTTTACTTATCACAATCTCTGATCATGTATACAAACGATGTTAATTTTGACAAAACTTCATGTGCTTTAGAAAATCTCAATAATGATTCAGGCCCCGTTACTGTACTTCCCTTTGTCATGATCTTGCTTTGCGCTTGTGTATAAGTCCTTAAGTATTGTCACCTCACTAGTTGTTAAGTCTCTAATCCTTTATTGATCTATGTAAAACATCGAATGAGTCAGCAATCTTTTTACCATCCACAAGACCTTAAATTATTTATATCAATGTAAAAAACTTATTTCTCTTATTTTCCTAAATTTTACAAACTGATACTACACGAAACACAAAATGAAGGGACCGAAATATTTCCACGATATATGCGGGAAAACAAAAAAATTCCAGGAACAGTGAAAGTATTTTATTACATCTTTTGTATAAGTTGATCGCCAAATTGCAAAGAGTGATCATTGCATCGCCTCTCCATTTGCAAGTTTACTTATCACAATCTCTGATCATGTATACAAACGATGTTAATTTTGACAAAACTACATGTGTTTCAGAGAATCTCAATAATGATTCAGACCCGTTATTGTACTTCCCTTTGTCATGATCTTGCTTTGGGCTTGTGTATAAGTCCGCCAGCATTATCACCTCACTAGTTTTTATGTCACTAATCCTCTAGTGATCTATGTAAAACCTGGAATGAGTCAGAAATCATTTTACCATCCACAAGATCTTAAAACATGTATATCAACGTAGAAAACTTATTTCTCTTATTTTCTTAAATTTTACGAACTGATACTACACGAAAAACAAAATGGAGGGATCGAAATACAGTGGACTTCGCTTAATGTGATCGCTGTTAATGTTATAAATCGCTTGGTGTTATCGAAATCACTTAATTCCGATTTTCTCTACTCATTTGTATGTTAAGATGATCGCTTTATGTGATAGATACATCGGTTAATGGGATCAGTTTTCGAACCTCATTTTAACTGGCAAAGGAATATTCACAATGTAATCAGAAGGAACCCATTCTTTTCTTTCCCTTCGCTGTTGTTTGAATTTCCGAGAATTCTCCTCTTCAAATTAGGGAAATGGGGAATGAACAACTGATTGGGGTTTACACGTTCCTAGAATTTTTCAGAAATACACACACCCTGCTGGTGGTCAACGGTTGTCATATAAGCAGAAGGTAACACATTATTATCGAAACTGAGAAAGAGCGTATTCACACTTTATGCTTTCCTCACTTACATGCAGCTTGTCGATATGGAAGCCAGAAAGCGAAATGATTTAACATTGAAACAAAAGATCGAAATTTTAAGTCATTATGACAGGTTGATTATGATTACGAACAATTTATCAATTAGCTTCTTAGAAAAAATTGTAGACAGCAACAATGAATCAATTTTTTGAATCATGTATACAATTCTTATGTTTTAAAGGATATATAAAATACATAAATATAAGATGAGTTTTTTCATTTTATTTTAAAATTTAGTACATGTGAATTACAGGGGGGGGGGCAAATTTATCTAATTTGGCATATCGTTTATTGTTGTCAATCGTTTATAGTTATCAAAATCACGGTATCCGAAACTGATCACATTAAGCGGAGTCCACTGTATTTCCACGATAGATGCGGGAAAACAAAAAAATTCTAGGAATAGTGAACGCAAGAACTATGAACATTGGTTCTATGAGGATAATTTTGGGACTAAATGAATTGAACGATCTATTTCTGGAACAGTAGATCCAGGTTTTACAGTACTATGATGTAAAGTTTTGTTTATTAAAGATTTATTTTAGTTTTGCGAAGGATTTTTTCTCTGCTTCTGCTCACCGGTTTTCTTGCCGATGCTATAAACATCCAGGTATAAAAATATGTCTGTGCAGGTATAACAAAATGTTCTCTACACGTATACTATCACAGTCACTGATATTAACTTTAACAAAGTGTGGAAATAATGTTACCTTCGCCTAGTGTTTGAGAAAGAAGAAATTAATACTCATTAATAAACACATGGACAATTATGTCTTGATTAAATTATTTTATACAATTAAATTCCCAAGAAATACAACTGGAATACAACTTATCAACTTATATATGGAAGGCTCCTATGGATTCGGCGTCGGCCTCGCAAAGCTGGTGTCGCTTTTCCTCTTTTTCGTCTCGCTCCAAAATGTCTATACCGCAAGCAGTGGATATCAGCAGCGACCACCCTCTTCTTTCCTCTGGTTACAACCTCGTACTCTAAAAAGATCAGATTACCCCGCGGAGAAAAAAAACAGGCGTCCACTCAAGAAAGGAGGGGTCAGAATCCCTCAAAATGAATTTATTCTATTGGTTGGGAGAAGTCCGAAGTTTCTTCCTAGTTCAGAACGGTCCTGTTCTGTATGTCTTTGATGATGGCTTACGAGAAGAGGTAAAAAAAATGTTGATGCATCGAATGTAACTTATTATTACACAAAGCTTCTGTGCTTCGAAAGAAATCGATACTTTTTCAGGTCTGTGGCCGTTTTTTCCTTCATCGATCTTGCTTCTAGTCTGTGCATAGGTCCTTTGCTGCTGTGACCTCACTAGTTGTTAGGTTTACCAAACCTCTGAAGGTCTAGGAACAGGCTTGGTGAGCCAAAAAGGTTTTTGTTATTCGTGTGATCGTAAAACATTCTTATCAGCACAAAAATACTCATTCTTTTGTTCTCTTAAATCCAACAATCGGTTATTTTAGGTAAAACAAAGTGGATGGACTGAAGTTCCAGGAACAATAAATACAGAAAAAATAACATTGGTTCTATAGAAATTAATTCAAAACAAATAAATCGAATATTTATTATGAGGACGATGGATAAAAACTGTACTGTATCAATACTTCAAATGAAACTTTTAGTATACAAGGTTAGCAAGAAATAAGTTCCCCTCTTCAGAGGACTCAAGAATAAGTTTTTTTGGTCCAAATGAGATACAATTGGAATTAGAGATAATTCAAATGATGTATACATATATTGCATAAAAAAGATAAATTTCATATTTTATCGATAAATATATTGCACGAAAGTAATGTTTATCGGTGTGTAATACCTTCGTTTGAAAAGTCATTACGGTAACAAATATTTTATCTATTAGGAAAACTTTATATAAAACTTTTCTATGAAACATTATGCTAGAATAAACACTTTTCAACTTTTCTGTAAATGTGCTTTCTTTGTACTGTGAGAATGGTCAAACGAAAGCTAGCTTTACAGATTTCCGATGTACAGTTACTCTTTGGGGTAAATAGAGCAGAGTTTAAATAGCAATATAACAAGGTTGAAAAATAATCTAAACTTGCAACACATTGCTATCGATGGATATTTGTAAGTGCCACATTTGTGTAAATTTTTAATGTTCTATCCGTAATATCTTTGAAGAGCGCATCTAAACCACAAAAAAAGCATATTTTGAGAAATATATTTAAAAGGTAAATACGTTTTATAGACTTTTTGTATATGTATAAATTTTTTTAAATTCTCCATGAATACTTCATTTTTGGAATGATCTCTATTTGTTTTAAATTTTAACCAAAATGACGTAACATAATTTTTAAAACTTTATTTTTCGTCACATATATTACTTTCTGTTTTGAAGATAATTTTTAACTCCTCGGTGTCATGAAGCTCTCCTTAAATTTCGGTATTTACCTATGATCAAATTTATAGTGGTTATTATTTTGTTAACCACAAAGACTAAATATTATTTTGTTGCGTTGTGTAGATTAGTTATGTTCTAAATATAACCACAGGTCCTGAGAGACTACAGACATAATCTAAAAAAAATAGTAATAAGCTAAATTAAGAGTTATTAAAATCAAACATTACACTCTTAAAAATAAACACATACAAGGTTTATAATTTAAAATCAAACTAAGCAAATTTATTATTATGCTATATACAAGTTTATATAAAAAAACCAATTTGATTTAAACTTCATAAAATTTGCTTTTTTCAAACTTTTTACCAGGTGCCACTTTATTTTAGATTTAACATAAATAAGATCCTAACATTTAGGTAAAAAAAAAATAAAGAAAAGAGAGGACCTAATTTCAAATGCAAATATTCATAATAAGTACCTTTGTGGATGTATTGGGTGTGCCAGAGAAGTGATTTTGGGAGTTCTTGTAGACACCTTGCGTATCATTTCGATCGGTGGGAAGTAATGTTAACTTTAGTCTCAATGCTGGTATGGGGCCTTCTAAATAAATTGGGATGATTCTGTAAGGCGGATGAGCTGGAACACTTCTGGTCGGTGTGTGATGTCGAAGTCTTTCTTGAACCCAAATCTCCTTTGGTTCCCGAGCTCTACTTTCGATTCCCGAACTTTAACTGTCAAAAATCGCTTCTCGACCCCGAACTCGCTCCTCGTCTTGCCTTTTTTTATTTCATATATTTTTCATCTGTGTCATTTCTTACTTCTCTTCGTCCAATCAGGAGAGCTGTATAAATCCATTGGTCTTTTTTCCCCGCCTTGAAACCGTAAACATGGGAAAACCTTACCCCTTCAAATTGGGCACTGTCCCTTAGGGACTCATAAATAACTCCACAAAAGGTATATTCTTATTTAGTGTCAAGTACAGAGACATGATTCTAATCTGGGACTGGGATCAGAACCCCGCCCGAGAATCCCACACACGACGAAAATCCGTTGAATTAATTTTTATGGGTCCTATCCCCTTTATAAAAGATGTGATGAGGTCAGATTTAGATCCCAAGCAATTCACGTCTCGTCTTATTTATAGCAATTACATTAATTAATCAATTATATCAATTATATTATTGATCTAAATAGCCTCACCACACTCAGCACAAGGTCATTTTTACACGGCTATTCTTCTTTAATTTAAGAAGAATCAGCATTTTTTGACCAATTTTCTTCATTTAATAATTTCCTTTATATAATATGTATATTATTAACTGTTATTATTAAACTACGTAATTTTAACAAAAAAAAAAATTATTATGATAGGAATTTTAAAATTTTAATTTTTCAGAAATGTTTAAGAATTAAAAAAACATTTTTTGTTCTACAAATTTTAATATTTCACCATCAAAACTTTATAGTAATTAATATAGTAGCATTGTTGACAAATTTAGGAATCTATTTTATAATTAACTAAAGAGTTTTTAATGTTTTATCCTTAATATCTTTTAAGAGCGCATTTAAACCACATAAAAAGCATATTTTGAGAAATATATTTAAAAAGTAAATAGGTTCTATGAATGTTTTGTATATGTATATATTTTTAAAAAAACAATGAATACCTCATTTTTGGAATGATCTCTGTTTTAAATTTTGACTAAAATTCCAGAAAATTTTTAAACCTTTTTTTTTCGTCCCTTTCTGTTTTGAAGATAATTTTTAACTCCTCAGCAAACGGTCATTTTTACCTGGCTATTTTTGTTTAATGTAAGAAGAATCAGCATCTTTTGACCAATTTTCTTCATTCAATAATTTTCTTTATATAATTTGTATATTATTAACTGTTATTATTAATCTACGTAATTTTAACAAAAAAACATAATTATTATAATAGAAATTTTAAAATTTTAATTTTTTTCCGAAATATTTAAGAATTAAAAAAGAACATTTTTTTTTCTTCCACAAATTTTAATATTTTGCCATCAAAGCTTTTTAGTAATTAATATAGTAATGTTGTCGACAAATTTAGAAATTATTTTGCAATTAACTAAACAGTTTTTAATGTTCTATCCTTAATATCTTTTAAGAGCGCATCTAAACCTAAAAAAAAAAAGAATATTTTGAGAAATATATTTTAAAAGTAAATAGGTTCTATGCATGTTTTGTATATCTATATATTATTTTAAACAAACTCCATGAATACCTTATTTTTGGAAGGATCTCCATTTGTTTTAAATTTTGACCAAATGACAGATCAAAATTTTTAAACCTTTTTTTTTCGTCGCATATATTAATTTATGTTTTGAAGATAATTTTTAACTCCTCAGTCCAAAGTCATTTTTACCTGGCTATTCTTGTTTAATTTAAGAATAATCAGCATCTTTTCTTCATTTAATAACTTCCTTTGTCTAATATTATATTATTAACTGTTTTTATTAAGCTATGTAATTAAAAAAAAAACAGAATTATTATGATAGGGATTTAAAAATGTTTAATAATATTTAAGAATTTAAAAAAAAGCATTTTTTTGCTTCCACAAATTTTAATATTTTGCCATTAAAGCTTTTTATTAATTAATATAGTAATGTTGTCAAATGTTAGTGTTGACAAATTTAGAAATATATTTTGTAATTAGTTAAACAGTTTTTAAGCAAACATCTACATAATAACTTGTAAAAAAGTCATAATTTCTCTTATATTTCCATTTTAAATAATTTTTTACAAAGGTATTATAAAATCCATCCCTAATTCACTTGATTGAATAATAGCAGTCACGTGTAAAAATTTTACGTCAATTAATAAATATTTGCTGAAATTTAAATCCATATTTCGTAAAAAAAAAATGCAAAGAGAAATCTCAATTTAAAAGTTGGAAATCTGTGAAAAAGTTATCAAAAAGCTTCTTTATCAAAATGCTTACTGAATTTGTTCCTTGATTGTATATCTTAAAACTCAAACGGAATACAGTTCAGTTTGAAGGCATAAAATACCCAGATTTTCTTGTTTAATTTAAGAAGAATCCATATCTTTTGACTGATTTGCTTCATTTAATAATTTCTTTTATTTAATATGTACATTATTAACTGTTATTATTAAACTACGTAATTTTAACAAAAAAAAAACAGAATTATTATGAAATTAGTTTTAAAGTTTTAATTTTGTTCAGAAAAATTTAAGAAATAAAAAAACCTTTTTTTTTTCCACAAATTTTAATATTTTGCCATCAAAGCTTTTTATATATAATTAATATAGTAATGTTGTTGACAAATTTAGAAATATATTTTGTAATTAGTTAAACAGTTTTTAAGCAAACACCTACATAATAACTGGTAAAAAAAGCATTTCTCTTATACTTCCATTTTAAGTAATTTTTTGCAAAGGTATTGTAAAATGCATCCCTAATTCTCTTGATTACATAATAGCAATCACGCATAAAAATTTTACGTCAATTAATAAATATTTGCTGAAATTAATATAGCAATGTTGTTGGTAAATTTAGAAATCTATTTTGTATTAATTAAACAGTTTTTTAGCAAACATCTACATAATAACTGGGAAAAAATCATAATTTCTCTTATATTTCTATGTTAAGTAATTTTTTTGCAAAGGTATTATAAAATCCCTCCCTAATTCACATGATTACATAATAGCAATCCCACATAAAAATTTTACTTCAGTTAATAAATATTTGCTGAAATTTAAATCCATATTTCGTAAAAAAAATGAAAGCATAAAACTCAATGTAAAAGTTGGAAATCTGTGAAAAAAATATCAAAAAGCTTCTTTATCAAAATGCTTACTGAATTTGTTCCTTGATTGTATATCTTAAAACTCAAACGGAATACAGTTCAGTTTGAAGGCATAAAATACCCAGATTTTCTTGTTTAATTTAAGAAGAATCCACATTTTTTGACTGACTTTCTTCGTTTAATAATTTCCTTTATCTAATATGTATATTATTAACTGTTATTATTAAACTACATAATTTTAACAAAAAAAAAACAGAATTATTATGATAGGAGTTTTAAAGTTTTACTTTTGTTCAGAAAAATTTAAGAATTAAAAAACCCCATTTTTTTTTGTTCCCCAAATTTTAATATTTTGCCATCAAAGCTTTTTATATATAATTAATATAGTAATGTTGTTGACAAATTTAGAAATATATTTTGTAATTAGTTAAACAGTTTTTAAGCAAACACCTACATAATAACTGGTAAAAAAAGCATTTCTCTTATACTTCCATTTTAAGTAATTTTTTGCAAAGGTATTGTAAAATGCATCCCTAATTCTCTTGATTACATAATAGCAATCACGCATAAAAATTTTACGTCAATTAATAAATATTTGCTGAAATTAATATAGCAATGTTATTCGCAAATTTAGAAATCTGCTTTGTAATTAATTAAACAGTTTTTAAGCAAACATCTACATAATAACTGGGAAAAAATCATAATTTTTCTAGTATTTCTATGTTAAGTAATTTTTTTGCAAAGGTATTTTAAAATCCCTCCCAAATTCATTTGATTACATAATAGCAATCGCGCATAAAAATTTTACAACAATTAATAAATATTTGCTGAAATTTAAATCCATATTTCGTAAAAAAAATGCAAGCATAAAACTCAATGTAAAAGTAGGAAATCTGTGAAAAAAATATCAAAAAGCTTCTTTATCAAAATGGTTACTGAATTTGTGGCTTGATTATACAGTGGACTCCGCTTTTTGTGATCGCGGTTAATGTTATCAATCGCCTATTGTTATCAAAATCACTTGGTCACGGTTTTCTCTATTCATTTGTATGTTAAAATTATCGCTTTATGCGATCGTTACATTGGTTACGAATATTCGTCAAAATTAAAGTACTTTATACATGCGCACATGGATAGGGAAAATGTAATAGTATATCTGCTCACATAGAGGCGATACAATACTCATTTTTTGCAGTCAGGCAATCAACGTATGCAAAGCAAGTATAAATTACAAAATACTTTTGGTTTTGGTTTGGTTTGGTTTTGGAGCGCTACGGTCTACTGTTTTGCACACGAGGGCTACTGAGACCGGGACCTACTGCTTAAAGCCGATTCCGAACGGCTACGAACATCCATGCCATAGTGGGATTCGAACCCACGAACTCCGTTTCCGACGATCAGCGCCCTAACCAATCGGCCAGCGTTCGGCCAAAATACTTTTGGAAATGTAAATTACAATTTAAGTCCTACCAATTGGACCTAACAATATCTGGATGGGTAAGGTGCTGCTCTTTGGAACCAGAGTCTAGAATTGATGGATTCGAATTCCCATTACAGGCATGCATGCTCACGTACGTTT
Source organism: Pardosa pseudoannulata (assembly GCA_032207245.1). Taxonomy (NCBI): domain Eukaryota; kingdom Metazoa; phylum Arthropoda; class Arachnida; order Araneae; family Lycosidae; genus Pardosa; species Pardosa pseudoannulata. The sequence continues at coordinate 50,307,404 of CM063506.1, read as the reverse complement.
GGAATCCACTTTCAACATTAAGTCATGTTTTCATCAGCCCTCGTGTAGCATACCTTACAGCTCCAAACAAAACCTTCCGATTACTGTTGCAAATAACGTATTTAGTCATGGTTACATATTTTGACGGATTTGTACATCGATTTCCCTTATTGACTGTTTTTCGTTTCCATCCGCATGATAAACAATGAATCGAGTCTCCATTGTGATTTCTTTAGCAATGACTACTATTGACAACGAAACGAAAGCTAGCTTTACAGATTTCCAATGTACAGTTACTCTTTGGGGTGAATAGAGCAGAGTTCAAATCGCAATATACCAAAGTTGAAAAATAATCTAAATTTGCAATACATCGCTATCGAGGGATATTTCTAAGTACAATATTTATGTAAATTTTTAATGTTCTATCCTTAATATCTTTTAGGAGAGGATCTAAACCATAAAAAACACATTTTGAGAAATACATTTAAAAAGTAAATACATTCTATGGATGTTTTGTATTCCCTATATAATGATAACCTAAGTTGTCTATCCATCTGTCTGTCTGTCCTCGAATTTATGAAGCGGTTCTACCTGGAAACTACAAACACATCCCACACATTTAGATTGAAAATAAATGTTCATATATAGCAAAGAATACTGACAAATACTCTTACCGATATGTGGAATAAGAACAAATTTAAGAATCAAATATCCCCTATATAATAATAGACTAAATTGTCTGTCCATCTGTCCTTCTGTCTTCGAATTTATGAAGTGGTTGTACCTGGAATGGATAGAGGCATCCATATTGTATTTTTGATGAGTTAGGGTTGGCAATATTCAAAGCGAGTTCGAAAACGTTAGAAATCTCCCTTTCCCCCCCTTTTTGAGTGTTTAATGCCATTATTCCAAGATCTGTTGTCCCCGGTTAAGAGCAGAACATTAAATTTATCAATTTATCACATAATAAATAGGTAAAAGTAACATTTTTTTAACATAATGACGTCATTCCTTTAACAATCTCCTTTAATCATTTCTTATTTTAAATTATTTAAATATCGTCTGCATTATTTTCATACGTTTTATCACTGAACTTAGATATTACGTAAATAATTTTCTTTCATATTTGTATTAAATAATTGATTAGGCACATATGTGCTAATTTTAAATTTAATCATCCATTATTTTTTTTGTTGCAATGAAAATGTTATCACTGGTATTAACAATAATTTTTTTTCATAAAAGTCTAGGAGTCTATTTCACGGACTAATAAACATCTAGCGTTTAAGTTATATCTCTTTGATTATTTAGATGTTTGTTCGTTTGTGTGTTTGTTTTCTATACATAACCACGTCGTTTGCAATCGATTCGCTCAATTTTGGACATTATTCATATATACCGCCAAATAATCTCTGTTAAACCTCTATATTAAATACTAGTACCTATATTAAAAGTCTGCTGTCCATCCTATCCCGTAATAGGACCTAGATAAATTAATGTTGGCAACTAACATGTTGTCAGTAAATATAAACAAATTATTGAGCATGTACCAGATAACTCTCAGCCAAAAACAAACCATTTTGTTTTAATTGCCTTATAGGGTACTTTACAATTATTCTAGAAAATTAAACATTTTACTGATCCCGTCATATAAGGGGCTATTTACTAGTAGTATATTAAACCTCCCCGGGTATGACGCAATAAGGCGATTTTACGCAGCAGTGCATATCTTAACTTATGACAATTTGGTCTTTAATTTCAAACGGAAGGGCAGCTAATTATTTGCCTATTGGCTATCATAAGCATTAAAATGAATGGGAAGGGCATTAAAGCCGTTCATGACGTTGCATGAAATCGCTCTATACTATTCTGAAATATTCCCAAATAACAAAGCAGTCAATCATTCAATGAAATTGGAAAACCTTATCGGGGTTTTAACTAAAGTTTCAAATCACACAAGTTTAACTGCCTCTGTTCTGAAGGGATAAAAATGAGTCTGATAATAAAACTCCCTATTCAGAAAAAAAATATTAATCTCTTTCTCTATGGTAAGTTGTGAATGCAAAGGATTTGTTTCTCCCGTTTCATTCTAAATAACCCAACAGTCGCTGTAACCGATAGAATGCACCGGCGATGAAGCCCGTAATTCAACAGATATGAGAATCCGTCGTGAGGAAGCTAAGTGTGAAAGTGCAACATATCCAGTTATTTATCTGTGTCATAAAGTGAATTCGCTTCCATCACGACTGGAAATACGAGAGAGAGAGACAGAGTAGTAAATAAAACAGAGATTTTTCTTCCTTCTTTCTTTCAATAAGAGCAATTCGGAGAGAAGCTGCCAAATCACACTTCATTGTTATATTTCCATGTGGTGTTTCCTTTTTATAAATGCTGAAATTTAAACAGCATTTTGTCTACATTTGTTCTACCACTCGGGTTGCATTCTTAATATTAATAGTCAAATATGGATTTAAACAATGGAAACATAGTTTATCTAAAAAAAGGAAAAAATAACTGAAAGGACATCAAAAAGTCTTCTAATCGGCATAGTGGTTAGAGATTTCCCCTACCACTTGAAAAGCGTAGGTTCAAATCCCGCGTAAAGTTTGGAAATCAATTGTGTAGTCCCATGATAGGGAACAAAATTAGTGCTGCCACAATAAAATGGTCAGCAAATACCTATTGTCCTCAAATACTCTTATAAGTCTCAACAAATATTTATAAAGACTCATGATCTTCTGAACGGAAAAAGGATTTCTGGCTCATCTGGGACTTTTCCTCGACTGCAGAGCTTCTTCACGACACATATACATTTGTGATCTGCTCACATGTCTACAAGAAAAAAAATAGTTGCCATGACTTGAAAAAGATAGACAAAAAATACTACTAAAAAACTAAAAAATAGTTACCATGACATGAAAAAATAGTTGCCCCAACCCTCGTAAAATATATCGCTCGTATTAATATAACTGATGATCACAAAATAAAAAGATAATTAATTTATATTTGATATACAGCTAAAAACTGGCTTCTAATGTTAAATTTCTATAGTTATTTGAGCCACTGTAGCTCAAGTAGCAAAGAAGTTGATCTTATAACCAGAGGGGTGTGAGTTCTAGGATCGATCCAACCAAAGATCCAACCTGTGTATTAATAGTGACCGATCTGTTCATCTTTTCAATAGGTTCGTTAATAACGCCTTCCACATTCAAACAATACCTCTGCAGGAGGCAGGTCAACCTTAGAACCTTAGGGGGGGTCTTGTGCTTGTCAGTGCTTTTAAATCAAGAAGACCCAGTGTGGGCAATGTTATCCTACTAGTCCTTTATACGTTCCTACCATTTCTTAAGCTAGCTACACGGGCTTATGGGGTGGTGCTAAATGAGTAACAGCTTCGGAACTGTGTTTGGTGTAAAGACATCTGTGTGTCAGCTGCATTGCCAGCTGCATTGGAAAAACAAAGTTATTTTACAGATGATTGGATTTCTATTTTTTCCACTTGATGTAATATTTCGTACTTTTTAAAAATGTTGTAACGTCACGGGATCCTCGGGTAGCGTGTGGGTGTCGAAGTGGTTATGACACGACGTACAGCTTAGAAACAATAACAACGTTTATTCTTGATTAAATAGAAGTTATGAACAAATTTTCCGAATGGAAATCATAGGGCTCAGGTGAACTGGTGCGAACCTAAAAGTCCCAGGTTCGATGCGAACCTAAAAAAAACAATATGCTGTCAGGAGCCTACAGATACCGTTGTAAAGGGGTACAACTGGGACTCCTTGAGTCCCACACAAAACTGGAGAAAGGCTCTCCAAAAAACCAACCGTCACAAGTCGAAGCCTCCGCTTATACTTGTCCTAAGGAAACTCGCGCCGCTTGACGTCACCTTTCACCTCTTCCCATTGACTTTTCCTTCCCGCGTAGCTGTCCTGCTATCCTCCGATTGGTCCTTTCATTGGCGCCTAACAGTCTGACATTTCGGCGTCACGTACGACCTTCTAATCACCTCGGACATCTCAAGGCATGTCGAAGCAAAAACTCTTTGTAGTATAGTGTCAAAAACCCAGACATAAAGTCGCCTTGGACTGGACTTTATTAAAACCTCTTTGTGAAGACAATGAGTTGTAGCGACGTTACAATGTATTGCTTCCCATAACAAAACTAAATAATCTTTATAAAATTAAATCCTTACTTTAAAATTTCGAGAAAACTTTATTCTAAACTGAACAGAACCTTTTATTTTATAAACGAACCAAACATAGATTGTTTTTATGAAAACTTTTTTGCTCGAAAAGTACTATGTCCCCTTAAATCAATCCTACAGAATAAAAGCAAAAAATAATAAAGAATTTCATAATTTATTCGAGATTTCTCCGATGTTTAAGCTCACTGAAATCGTAAGACCCCTGTAGCTTTTTTCCAATAAGTGGCCTCGTTTAGGAAAGCAGATAGATCAAAGGAACAGTTCACTACCACAGGAACGTCTGAAATATTCACTTTGTGTTATTGTCTTTGAATTCTCTCCTTTTTTTTAGATCAATCATTACGGGAAAAGAAGAATTTTTGAGCTGAAGAGATCAAATTACGTTAAAGTAAAATACCCTGCAGCATCTTTTTTTAAGGAATTTGGAATTTATTTTCCTACAAAAATAGGGAAGAGTCAACTTTCTTTTCATTCCTGGAATTGTAAGACTAAATATAACTAATTTGTCATATATGAATGTATTCGGTTTTTATAAGTCTAAAATGATTAATTGTTTTGTCAATGTACAATAGGAATGCATTTTATATTTATCCCCATTTATAAATACAGTGGACTCCGCTTAATGTGATCAGTTTGGGACACCGTCATTTTGATAACAATAACCGATTGATAACAATAAACGATATTCAAAATTAGATAAAATTATCCCCCTTTCATTCACACGTACTAAATTTCAAAATAAAATGAAAATACTCACCTTATATTTATGTACTGTATATTATCCTTTAAAACATAAGAATTGTATACATAATTTTAAAAAAAATTATCAGTTGTTGACTATCTACAATTTTTTCTAAGAAGCTCATTGATAAATTGTTCGTAATCATAATGTTTTTTAAAGTCATCGGAGCGGTGTTGTGCTCCACGTTTCAACACTTTCAATGCAATTCCGAGGCTGAGAAATGTTTAACTGGGCTGCAGCATTGCGCTGACTCATTTTTGGTAACCTGTCATAACGATTTAAAATTTCGATCTTTTGTTTTAATGTTAAATCATTTCGCTTTCTGGCTTCCATATCGACAAGCTGCATGTAAGCGAGCAAGGCATAAATTGTGAATACGCTCCTTCTCAGTTCCTATAAGAAAGTGTTGCCTTCTGCTTATCTGACAACCATTGACCACCAGCAGGGTGTGCGTATTTCTGAAAAATTCCAGGAACGTGTTACGTCCACTCCTTTGATCATTTTCCATTTCCCTAGGTGGAAGAGGGAGAATTCTTAGAAATTAAAACAGGAGCGAGGGAAGTAAAAGATTCTGTTCCTTCTAAATACATTGTGAGTATTCCTTTGCCAGTTAAAATGAGGTTCGAAAGCTGATCCGATTAACCGATGTAACGATCACATAAAGAGATAATTTTAACATGCAAATGAATTCAGATAATCGGGACAAAGTGATTTCGATAACAATAAGTGATTGATAACAATAACCGCGATCACATTAAGCAGAGTCCATTGTATATATATAAATTTTTTTGTCTAAGAAAGGCCATCAGATATCAGAATGATTAAGGCAATAGAGTTTGGAGTGAGTGGCTGTGATTTCGGGTTCCACTGATGGCATGGCTGACTTTTGCTTCTAAGAGGCAAAAGTCTTTAAACTTTAGCTTAAGAAAAATGTACACCGTTGCGCTCCAAACGAAACCAAACCAATCAGTTTAGTTCTGATAACTATAAAAAGTAAAACTTTTTCCCCTTCTTACTACAAAATTTAGTTCTTCGATAAATCTTATCTAATGGAGAACAAAGAAAAAATATTAATAATGTAACTATAAAGAATTTCTGTGTTTAAGTATTTCTCTTGTAAATTCTTAACTAAATGAATGAGTAATGATAAAGAACTAATTAACACTTGTCTGATTTTTGAGTAATATAATTGAAATTTTACCTTAGATATAAATGACTATTATAGCAATATGATATCATTATTTTACTTTTTTGAACCCTGAAATAAGATTTTAAAAGATTAAATTATTTTTTTACTCAGCTGTTAATGCCAACTTTATAAATGAATGACTTTGAAAGATTGCTTTTGTTCTTCAATATTTTAGTATCAATAATAGAATGTTTTTATACATGAATGCCATAAACAATAAAGCCATTATTTAATATTTTTAATACCACAAACTTAAATTTTTTATCAGAACTGAACTTATATATTTCGAATTTCATGGGGCCGAAAAAAATATGGTATAAACAAATTTTGCAGTTTAAAAATTTTATCTGTTATTTCAAAAAAGAACAGGAGAAGAAATCAAGTTCCATATACTCATATTTACTAATTGAAACAAGGTAAAACAATAATATTTTTTCGTTTCGAATATATTTCACTTAACACATTGTATGCGGGACAAGTACTAGTACGTTTTCTGCAGGGTTGTATCGGTTTTAACCATAAGGGTTTAAACCAGTAGTTTTAACCGGTTTCAACCGTCCTGGTCAATATTAATTTTGACCAGTTTTGACCACTGAAATTCACTTTTCAATATATTGAATACTAATAGAACATAGTTTCTAGCATATGATTAGTTACATTTGTTAAAAATGTCATAATATAAATAACACCAGAAAAAAAAACAAATATATAACATAGCACAAAGATACAAAATTTACTTTTTTTTATACAAGCTGTTTTATATCTAATTTACGCTGAATTCAAAAAACGGTTACAAGTAACAAGTTTTTTAGTTGTCTCTAAATTTACACGATTTTGTAATTTATTTTGGATTACTCCAGACATTGAAAATAATCTTTCTATAGACGAAGAGCTGGTGCAACAGTTCATTAGATGTAAATCAACAAATTTCATGTTAATGTCTTTTACCTTCTTCATTGCTGCCCACCAGACATCAGGTCCAAGTATATCTTTAACTTTATTCTTTTTTAACTGTAACTCCTATTTTATGTTTTTTTTTTTTTTTTTTTTTTTTGCGGCAACTGGATTATATTTTTACAATTTCATGTGCATGGCTCATTTTTAACATTCCAACATTCTTATTATACCTTATAAGCATGTTAAATCTCATTAATTTGTTAGTGCAATAATTTGTTTAACTGCACTACTATTTTTATCGCTTATTAGAAGTCACTTCTAATTACAAAAGATATTATATATTAAAATTAAGACCATTTAAAACTAATTTTAACAATTCGGACCACTTTTGACCAATTTTGGTTTGTTAAAACCACTTTTATCCAGTGTCCTGGTCACAATCAGTTTTGACCGGTCAAAATTACAACCCTGGTTTTCTGACGATTTAGAACTGACCACGGGTCCCGTACTAGTACGGGTTAGTGTAACAACATGGTTTATTTGTAAGTACAAAAATAATGGTATATACAGGAAAACGAAGTCGAATGTTCTTATCTACTACATAGATTCTGGAAAAATTGAGACAAATGAAAACTAGATTTTACATCAGTCGGTGCGGAACCACAGAAAGGGAAAAAATTAAAACTATATACTACTATTTCTATTTGATTTTTCATATTTACGATACTATTATAAATTTATCCACTAAAATATATATTTTGTTTACAAAAATCTTATAGTTGTTATTTATATATTTTATTTATATATTTGTTTATGTATTTCAATATAAAACACGAAAAGTTGGTTAAAAAATTAAATAATTTTCGATCTATTGAGATTTAACTGAATAACTAAACTTACACGCAAAACGCCCGCTCCCGGTACAATTCCGCTGCGAAATGTACCCGCACACAATGTGTTAATCTATAATTCTTCTTTTGTCAATGGCAGAGATACCATCCTGATATCAGAACCCTCCTTCGATAGAGTGTCAATTGTCAATTGGAGTATATGAATCCTCATTTGTTTCAATATCTTCATTATCAGAACCAATCCACTATACTTAGATTCGTCTCCATCTGGTAGAACTCCAGAATTAGCAAGAGAATTGTCCACATTTACAAATTTCAAAGCATCGCACTTCAAGCATTTTCCTTACTGCCCTCCAATATCCATCTTGCAGTTCAATGTTAATGTCGTCAATTTCTTGCCCTTCTTCGGACTCTTAAGTGTCTTCTGACAAATTCAACCTGAAGAAAACCATTCTTAATTGTTTTGAAAAACTTTCTTACTATAGTATCCAAATAACATCCAAAAAAATTGTTACAATACTTTGGTCAATAAAAGTAAAACATAAAATCTGTAACAAACAAGAGCAAAAAAACTATTGTCTGAAATTTAATATACGCTTCTTTCTCTTTGCCCTCAATTATAGTTACAAATCGCTGCTGAGAAAGAAAATTTAGCATACAATTGCTAAGTGAAACATAGTTTCAGATTTATGAACACTTTTGAACATAAACTTTATTACGATGCCTCCTTCAATTGCCATCTTATCAATTGCCCTCCTTGTATCTTTGATCTTTGAAGGATATGAATCCTCGTTGATTTACTTCAAATTTCCTCGTACTTCAAATTTGTAAATGACGGAGTTCTAATTTCAAAATCTAAAGGTCTTACAGGAAAAACAATTGAGTAAAACAGAGAAAATACATTGTGAGTATTCCTTTGCCAGTTAAAATGAGGTTGAAAAACTGATCCGATTAACCGATGTAACGATCACATAAAGAGATAATTTTAACATACAAATGAATTCAGATAATCGGGACCAAGTGATTTCGATAACAATAAGTGATTGATAACAGTAACCGTGATCACATTAAGCGGAGTCCATTGTATATATATAAAATTTTTTGTCTAAGAAAGGCCATCAGATATCAGAATGATTAAGGGAAATAGAGTTTTGAGTGAGTGGCTGTGATTTCGGGTTCCACTGATGGCATGGCTGACTTTTGCTTCCAAGAGGCAAAAGTCTTTAAACTTTAGCTTAAGAATTGTACACCGTTAAGCTCCAAACTAAACCAAACCAATCAGTTTATTTCTGATAACTATAAAAAGTAAAACTTTTTCCCCTTCTTACTACAAAATTTAGTTCTTCGATAAATCTTATCTAATGGAGAAAAAAGTAAGTAAGAGTAAGAAAAGTGAGTAAGAAAAGTTATATTGGGAAGAAAAATTCCAGAAATACCGATTTTTTAGGTATACAAGTTTCGAGATATAGCCTTATCACACGTTAACATGTACATGTTAGCTAATGATTTCTTTTACTGGTGAATAATGTGCAGATTTCTAGTGTTACAAAGAAAAATTTCCAACCAATGTATTTTAGTGCAGGTTGATTTGTAATTCACTCTTCAATCGGTTGAAATTTTTTTCGCTATGATATGAGAAATCTGCACCTTATTCAATGAGAAAAGGTATTCTAAACTGAACTTTCTGCTTTTTCAACACGTACATTTTGAAGTAAGATAAGGCCTTTAGACAGGTTTAGTTATATTTCTCGATACCTATACCCTGCTTGATTAATACAATATTTTTAGTCCACAAAAGTAAAATACAAAATCTGAACTGAAACAAATTAGAGCAAAACACCATTGTCTAAAATTTAATATACATTTCTTTCTCTCTACCTTCAATTGTAGTTATGTATCGCTTCTGAATAAGGAAATTTAGTATTCAATTGTAAAGTTAAACATTGTTTCAGATTTATGAACACTTCTGAACATAAACTTGATTACGATGTTTCGATTTCATCGAAATAAAAATAGAATTGATATCACAGCCTTAAGAAATCATAACTTAGTAAACAGCTTGTGAGACAAACTACTGCTTAAATTATTGCTTTCTATTCATTCTTGGGTGATTGTTTTCAGTTCCTCGCCTGCATGATTTGCAATTCGTCACACACAAACGAGTCTTCGCATCATAAAAATTCACATTATTTTTAATGTACACTATAAAACTCGTGCAAATATTTCAGTCACGGGTATTTGGGCTCATTTTAAAGGATTATTTTTTCATTGTGAGATACTCACAAGTAAGAAGCAGTAATAAAATGGGATTGAAAGACAACCTCCGAGTACAGTTTCGAAGTTACTTATTGACATATTTTTTAAAGAATTAACATTATCGTATATCAGCAGATCCAACTATATTTTTAAAAAAATCATTGCTTTTGGAAAGATTAACACAGCGAAGACCGCCACTAAATTCCAAAATTAGAATACTAATTAGTTTTTTACTCATAACTATTTTTTGAGAGATTTTTCTACAGAGATTACTTTAAAATTTGTTTCTCCGTTAATTTATAACAATTATAGCTCTTGGAATTATATTCTTAATATATTCTCAACCACTAATGCAAATTCACGTCTTTTCAGTGTATAATCCTGGTTTGCCACTGACGTGAATTCCCGTTCTGGAATTTTTGTTTCCGAATGGAACACATTATCCCAAGTGTTATCTTCAGAAAAAAAAGAATAGGAGAGAGAAATTTAACTAACAAAATTCTGTTTTATTAAGGCTGCGCTTCGATATTTCCGTGCATATATGATGTTTGATCTTGTTACCATTAATTTTTTATCCTTCTTACCTTAAAGATACAAATTTCCGGCAAAAGCTTTAAAATTTCATTATTTTTCCCTGCGCTCAATATTAGCACATTCACATAGGGAAACCAGAATTCTCGTGTTAAAGGAACTAACGTTATTGTCGATAAACAAGAATTCTTGTTTCGCGTGTATGCTCTCCTTATAAATCTTAGATTCCCTTCATTTTCCCATTATACAAGTGTTGGAACTTTAATAGTGGCAACAGAGCTGTAAAAACGGTACGCAATTAAACCAAAGAATGCCGCGTATACCACATGTGAGCTACATACCTACCTTACCTCTCTGCAAAAAGACTCCTACGTCACGCGCTTGAGGAGTGACTCGAAGAACTGATCCTTATATTAGCTTGCGGTCTAAAGTAAGTGTTGTCAGGATGTTTTCAAAAGAAGAACAATGAAGCTGGATAAAAATGGAATGTTGTACAGCTCGACAATGTCATCTAGGGTTTCAAGAGGCTTGCTGGGAATCTGTATACAGAAATGTAGCAAGATGGATAAAAGCAAGATGGCCTTTGATGAAAAACGCCAAATTGTGGCAGACATACATCGGCCAGGTCATCCTAGTGTCAGCGAAGCAGAAGTACATGCTGTTGCCGTAGTAATGAACAGTAATTGACGCCCTCTGACGTACTTTACCATCCACTATACTCCTTAGTCTAAGCCCTTGTGACTTTGACTTAATTCCTAAGATGAAGAAACGACTTCTTTGCTTCAGAACTGTTCCAGAGATTTTTGCGGCAATAGACCGGTCCATTCGAACTATCAACCGAACAAGCGCTGCTACAGGTGTTCTGGGACTTCTACATCGTTGGAAACGGGTTATATACAATGCTGGCGACTAAACTGAAGAACTATAAAACACGGTGACATCAATCAATTTTGTATTCCATGTAAATAAATAGTTGCCACTATTAAAGTTCCAACCCTCGTATATGAGTTTGCTTCAGTCGATTATTTATAAGCAAAGGTCAATACTTAAGTTTAATTAGCGTTTTGTCACTTGCCATCGTGGATAATTTAGATAAATTTGAAGACGAAATTTATGATGAAATATCAGACGAAATTAATACCGTACATGTGAAAAAGAGTGCAAACCTATTTTATATGAAACAGACAGTCATAGTATTCTCGATATGTACGTAAACTCTGTGGAAAACCGTTAGAAAAGGAAGTTTTTGGCTGACTATCATATAAAACACAAGATTAATACTACGTGGGGCTTAATAGGATCAGTTTGGGAAAATTTTTTGATAACAATAACCGATGATAACAATAAACGATATGCAAAGATAAATTTACCTCCCTTTTAATTCACACTACTAATTTCAAAATAGAATGAAAAAACTCATATATTTATGTACTTATATTATCCTTTAATCATGTATTGTATAGATAATTAAAAAAATCAATTGTTGAGTGTCTACAATTTTTTCTATGAAGCTTATTGACACATTGTTTGTAGTCATAATGCTTTTTAAAGTCATCGGAGCGTGTTGTATTCCACGTTTCAAGACTTTCAAAGCAATTCAGAGACTGAAAAAATGCTTAACTGCGATGCAGCATTGCTTTTACTCATATTTGGTACCTGTCATAACGATTTAAAATTTCGAATTTTAGTTTTAATGAATAAATTTCGCTTTCTGGATTCCATATCGACAAGCTATATGTAAGCGAGCAAGGCATAAATGTGAATACGCTTCTTCTCAATTCCGATAAGAATGTATTGATTTCTGCTTATCCGACAAACCATTACCACCAGCAGGATGTGCTTATTTTTGAAAGATTCCAGGAACGTGAAAAACCCCACTCCTTTGATCATTATTCCTAGGTGGAAGAGGGAGAATTCTGAAATGAAAACAAGAAAGACGGGAAAGAAAGATTGGTTTCTTCTGAATACATTCTGATAATCCTTTGCCAGTTAAAATGAGGTTCGAAAACTGATAACATTAACCAGTGTAACGATCACAAAAAACGATAATTTTAACATACAAATAGAGAAATGCTAAGTGATTTCGATAACATTAAGGGATCACATTAAATGATCCATTGTACTTATGTACATCTTCTGAAAATTTCAATAAATATATTAATTACGAAAATAACTAGATTTTTTAATGCATATATGTTGAAATATCTTCAAATCACTAAAATAACTCAGTTTATATGAAAAAAATTTATTTAGAAAAACTAGCCTATTGCGAATGTGTTAAAAACACAAAAAAATGCCTTTACAATGTTTCAGTGTAACTCTTGGCAAATTATTTGTTTTAATGTAACTCAATCATGCCTATAAATTTGTTATCTTGTGATTTACAGTGCTTAATCATAGGAAATTTTGGGTAAATTTCCAGTGCTGTTATACTTGAAAGTTTCAGTTCACAGATATATTTTGGATTACCATGATAACAGTCTATTACTTGAAATATATAATTAGAAACATTATTAAATTTAAAAATAGTGATATAACGATTTCTTTTGTAATTATCATGTTTTGCGTATTAACTAATTTTAGGACTATATTTACCTTATTTTCTTCATAAAATTTGAAAGATTCATTTAAATTTTATATAATTTTTTTTTCTACAATTTTAAGTTGTGTTTATTCATAAAATTTAAATTAGAAACAAAAATTTCAGAAAATCACCTGTGGAAGTGTAGAGCGCTTTGCATATTGCCTAATTTTAGGACAATATTTACCTTATTTTCTTATTAAAATCTGAAAGATTCATTTAAATTTTATATAACTTTCATTTTTTACAATTTTAATTTGTGTTTATTCATAAAATTTACATTAGAAACAAAAATTTCAGAAAATCATCTGAGTGTACAGTGTTTTGCGTATTGCCTAATTTTAGGACAATATTTACCTTATTTTCTTATTAAAATCTGAAAGATTCATTTAAATTTTATATAACTTTCATTTTTTACAATTTTAATTTGTGTTTATTCATAAAATTTACATTAGAAACAAAAATTTCAGAAAATCATCTGAGTGTACAGTGTTTTGCGTATTGCCTAATTTTAGGACAATATTTACCTTATTTTCTTATTAAAATCTAAAAGATTCACTTAAATTTTATATAGTGTTCTTTTTTTACAATTTTAATTTGTGTTTATTCATAAAATTTACATTAGAAACAAAAATTTCAGAAAATCATCTGAGTGTACAGTGTTTTGCGTATTGCCTAATTTTAGGACAATATTTACCTTATTTTCTTATTAAAATCTAAAAGATTTATTTAAATTTTATATAGTGTTCTTTTTTTACAATTTTAATTTGTGTTTATTCATAAAATTTACATTAGGAACAAAAATTTTAGAAAATCACCTCTGTGAGTGTACAGTGTTTTGCGTATTGCCTAATTTTAGGACAATATTTAACTTATTTTCTTCATAAAATTGGAAAGATTCATTTAAATTTTATATAATATTCTTTTTCTGCAATTTTAAGTTGGGTTTATTCATAAAATTTAAATTAGTAACAAAAATTTCAGATAATCATCTCCGAGAGTTTAGAGTGTTTTGCGCATTGCCTAATTTTAGGACAATATTTACCTTATTTTCTTCATAAAATTTGAAAGATTCATTTAAATTTTATATAATATTCTTTTTCTACAATTTTAAGTTGTGTTTATTCATAAAATTTAAATTAGAAACAAAAATTTCAGAAAATCACCTCCGAGAGTGTAGAGTATTTTGCGTATTGCCTAATTTTAAAACAATATTTACCTTACTTTCTTCATAAAATTTGAAAGATTCATTTAAATGTTATATAATATTCTTTTTATGCAATTTTAATTTGTGTTTATTCATAAAATTTAAATTAGAAACAAAAATTTCAGAAAATCACCTCCGTGAGTGTACAGTGTTTTGCGTATTGCCTAATTTTAGGACAATATTTACCTTATTTTCTTCATAAAATTGGAAAGATTCATTTAAATTTTATATAATGTTCTTTTTCTGCAATTTTAAGTTGTGTTTATTCATAAAATTTACTTTAGTTTATGTTTACTCATAAAATTTAAGTCATAAATTTTACATTAGAAACAAAAGTTTCAGAAAATCACCTCCGAGAATGTATAGATACCTTAAATATTATTGCTTTATACTTATGTTTATTAATTCTTCTTATGAAAAACTTTTTTTCTCCTGAAAATAAAACTTTTTCTTCACTTTTTCGGTGGAATGGTATAAGCTCAAATGAATTAATATTGTAGATACGAGAGTTTACTAAGATAACCGACTTGAAAAACATTTTTGTTATCAGACACCTCATGAAATCCAGGCAACAAGTATTTGAAAATGGATGAGAATCACCTCATTGTTCTTTATAAGGTTTCCAGAAATCATTATTTGATTGATGGTCCAAGTATTTTGTCAAGTTTCTAAAGAAATTACATCATTAATAATAAAAGTTTCGAAAAGAAATCCCAACAAAAAAGATTTTGATAACTTTTTATATTATTATTCACGGCCAATATTTGAGTTTTAGTTTGTTTATCTTTCTTTCTACTGTATTTTATTCAGGGTGTTGTTGTAGTTTATAATAGGTTTGCCTTTTAGGTTTTGACAAAAATTAGGACGGAAAAGAATTTTTGGGAAACAAACTACTTTATTGTTTTCAAAATATTCACCTTTAGGATTTATATACTTTTCCATCCGTTCAAACCAATTTTTGATACCTCAAGTCCCCTCCACACTATGGTCCACTGCAAGCCATTACCACCGTCTGGATTGAGTATGGTTTATCGTGGTTGATGGTGGCAGACGATGGCTTCAGAGGCGGTTTTTCTCCAAAGATCAAAGGCAGCCAGATGCGCTACTAAAGTGCGCAGTAGATCCTGTGGACGAATCCACGAGGTCGGCTCATTTAGTGGTCCAGCGTATGGATGCAACCAGTGAACTATCGTCCATGGTCACCATTAGGAAGTGGCGAACAATTGGCAATAGTGTGAAGGCTACATCAGAATCATGGCTTTGGAAGGCATCAACAGCGTCTTCAGTTGATGAAAACCGTGTGCCACGCATTTTTTTTTTTTTTTTGACATAAGAGAACAAGGAAATGTCGTTAGGCGACATATCAGGAGAATATGGGCTATGGGACATTAATTCAATATTTTTATCCTTCAAATAATCAATTGTTTCAGGTGTTGTGTGGGAGCTGGCGTTGTTGTGATGAAGAATAACGCACTTATTTTTGTTGTTTTTCCTGATTTCGTTGAAGATTTTTAGTAAAGAAATTTCTGTATACCATTTATCGTTAACAGTTTTTCGATCTTTTGAAGGAATATTAGCGATAAGTCCTGTAAGTCCGAAGAAACAAGGAATCATTTTTTTTTCTTGGAATTGCTTCGGGAAGAACAACTTTCTTGGGATTCAGTTCATCTTGAAATACCCAGGCCGTGGACTGTTGTTCAGTTTTCGGCTCATACGAATATATCCAAGTTTCGTCGCCTGTAACGATGTTGTATACGGATTTTGATGTTTCCAATTTGAATTTTTTTTAGCATTTCCTTATACCAATGTGCACGAGCCTCTTTTTGAGCTTTTGTCAAATTGTGCGGAATCCGTCTGGAACAAATCTTTTTAGCAACTAAATGTTCATGCAAAATCGAATGTATTGTAGTCTATGGTATGCCAAGGGATACCTCTATCTCGCGATACGTGATATGCCGATCTTTCTATCATTCTGAGTACAGCATCGATGTTCTTTGGAATCACTGCCGATTTTGGTCGTCCTTCACGAGATTCATCATTGATTGAAGCAGGACCCGGACAAAATTCTGTAAACCAATTATAAACTGTCTTTCCTGATAGTGCTTAACTACCAAAAGCTTCAGGGAGCGATTCTGTGCTTTCTTGTGGAGTGAGTTCTTTCTTAAAATTAAAAAATCATGCAACGGAAGCCTTCACATTTTTTCACTCACTCGCTTCTTTAATGTAGCCTCCACACTATGGCCAATTGTTCACCAATCCAGTACTGGTCCTCATGGCGACCTTGAACGATAGTTCACAGGTTGTATCTATACACTGAGCCACTAAATGAGCAGAGAACAGAGATGCATCTATAGAATCTACTGCGCACTCTGGTAGCGCAGACTGGTTGTCTTTGATCTTTGGAGAAAAACCGCTTCCGAAGCCATCCTTCACCAAGGCCTTTTTATTGTCTGCTATCGTCGACCTCGATAAGCCATATCCCCTCCAGACGGTGGTAATGGTTTGCAGTGGACCATAGTATGGAGGGGTCTTTAAACATTCACTGTAAACAAAATACGCAGACGATTTCCAAAGACCCCCTCCACAGTATGGTCCACTGCGAGCCATCACCACTGTCTAGAGGGGGTATGGTTTATCGTGGTCGATGGTGGCAGACGATAAAATAGCCTTGGCGGACGATGGCTTCGGAGGCAGTTGTTCTCCAAAGATCAAAGGAAGCCAGATGCGCAACTAAAGTGCGCAGTAGACCCTATGGGCGAATCCACTCGCTCGGCTCATTTAGTGGCCCAATGTGTGGATGCAACCCATGAATCATCGTTCGAGGTCACCATGAGGAAGTGATGAACAATTGGCCATAGTGTAGAGGCTACATAAGATATCACTGATTTCAAGATTTAAAAATTTTTTACAAATATCCAGAAGATAAATTTCATTAGCGCCTTCTGTTGGTCGTTTGTAAAATCTTAAAAGGCGACCTTCTTATAGCAGTTTCATCCACGCCTAAAATGGTAACTGCATACTTTTTATGGGTTTCCCTACCTTCACATAAAGTATAATTAACTACTTGCAATACAAATAAAACGAAATTTTACGCTTCTACGTTGTTTCGCTTATATTTCGTTATATTTTTTTAAGGAATCACGGCATCTTGAACATTCTAATCAAAACAGAACCGAAGCACGAGTCAACCCTGTAATGCTCGAGTCATTTCTGCCGGTTACACATCAATGTATATCTTTAATATAAGTCATTATGGACTGTACTGAATAAAATAAATATGAAGTTTATGTAACTTTGTATAAATACTACAGCCCGTTACGTTAGTGATCATCTATCATTTTAAACATCATAGGATGTCATTTATGAAAAAGGAAAAACTTCATAAAAGAAGATTTATTTGGTATTGCGTGTAAAATAAGTGCGGTAAAATGGAGTTTTATAATAGATAAAGCAATTTATCTTGATTTCAGTTTATGTACCTGCCGAAAAAATAAATTTATATGCGCGTTCAAAAAATCATAAAGTATCGATTGAAATGGGAAAATCCTGAAAAATAGAAATTAATTGAAAGCTTTGTAGATTGTTTATAAGATTGCCCTCTACCAATTCTCAAAAAGAAAACTTAAGAAAATATAAAAATTCTACAAGGTACTTTTTAGCTGTATCTAAAATAAGACACTAAACATTAAAGGGTTAAATAATTAAATGATTAGGTATTATGTTTGTTGTAATGTACTTACAACCTCTACACCAGTGTTCGGTTACAAGGGGAAAACACAGTAAAAATATAATACTTTATACTGAGATTCAGACATTTATTCTGTACATTCATTTACAAATAGATCCTTGGTTATCATATATCATAATCAGCAATTGTTTATATCTTATATTTACACCATAATTACTACAAATCTCCTTATAACGCGTAATTATTCAATTACAAGATTAAATCATGAATAGAGACCTAAGTGACTATAAATATTATTTTATCTTTACCTCCATTACAGGCACAGAGGAGCAGGCAGGGGCTTTCCTCACGCTGTGTTGGTCAGGGCGCACGGGACGAGTTGGTGATGGTGAGCGGGACTGTGTCGCTCCTTCAGTGGGTCCAAATGATCAGGCAGGGACTTTCCTCATGTGGTGTCGGTCCGGGAGCACGGGACGAATTGGTGATGACGAGTGAGGCTTAGGACTCTTGTCCCATTTCTCTCGAATCCCGACTTCAACTCCTCTCCTTAACTTCGTTTCCAAACTCCTCACCTCGGTTTTAACGCCCCTTTTTCTTCCTTTCCAATCGCTTGTTTTCGGGAAATTTTCCCACATCTACACCCCCTTCGGGAGTACAGGTAGGCTCATTAAAGTAGCCCCTTTTGTGCAAGCTGACATTACTTTTTAGCCCCTGCTCCCATAACTCACGGTTACATCTCCGTGTGAGCTTGACGCTGCCATTCCGTGATCTATACCTTCTCTGCAGGGGTCCCTAAACTAGACGTGCACAATTGGAGTCCTAAATTCCTCTAGGAAAATCCTCCCACAGCTTTGCATACACGTGCAGATCACCGTGGAAAAGTACTTTAGTACAACGCTGCACGACATCTACCGGAGAAGCCCACGTTGGTACATTACTAACGTCTACCAGTCGTCATTTCCTGTCAAGGGGTTAATTTCTGTGAGTATATTAGATGCAAACTTTATTGCAATAGAAAAGATCCACTTATGATTCAACTCTTGGCCAAACTTAAAGTGTCAGACTCCCAGCCTTTAAAATAATTATTATGTTTAAATTTGCTTTTGAATGCAAAGAAGCGTAAGAAGTCAGATATTTAAAATGAGGAATAAATCCTGAATCTTGAGTACAGTGGACCTATTCTTCAGAGCCAGTCTTCCGACATATAGGTCTTCTTTCAACTTGCGTGTGGTCCCGGTAGTCAAGGGGAAATAACTAATTTATCAAATTAATCATACTGCAACAGAGCGCGATATATTTAGAACACCTTAATTTTAGATCGGGGATCTTGCAAGGTGTGGAAAATGATATAAGGTTCAGATTAGCCCAGAAAAGCAGGTTTCGATGTTAAACCACAGTAAAATAATTTTAAATATTTTTTCTACGATTAATTGATTCTAAGTTATATCAAGTTTAGTACCGTAATAGGATGATTGATTCGTTATAAAAGGCATGCTGAAATTACTATGATCACTACGTTAATATCAGATAATAGTAAAAAAAAGATTCTATCTTTTAAAAATCTCTGAAATGAAGCTATTAAAATTTTATAACTGCTATTTAACCTCAGAAAATTATTCTTAAGTCTTTGAAGCGTATTATGAGTAATATAATAAACTGTTAAATGCTGAAAATAACTTACAAATTATATGCAATAAGTCACATTTTTAATTGAAAAACGTATGGATTACTTGCCTTTCCTTCTTTTAATATAAACTTAATGTAAGTTGTCTTGTAGACATCACAATGTAACAACACTGGACAAGAACCCGATAGCGTCATGGCTTAAAATGCCATCTAGTATTGTTATTATAGCACTAAAAAGGTTCATCAATTTCATAAAAAAATGTATGGTTTTTAAGCTATATAAGTACTATCCTAAACAATGTACATCAATTGAAATATTTTGTTATCAACGCTGTTGATCTTTAAATTCACTTGTCTTTGGAATACAATTTACCGACACTATATTTGATACAATTCAAAATAAATATATTCGACTAAAACATTAAAGGTTTTGTCCAGACTTGAAAGAGCTTTACGTAGTCTAACTGTATCTCGAAATTTTTACAGTGAGATGCAAATTTCTACAAGTCTTAGATACTACATTTATCAGGTTATTACAACTAGATATAGATATTTAGTTAGAATATATGTAAACCAGTGGCTTGCGGTCCATATGTGCAGGGTATGCACTGCACAGCCTGGCAATATTAGGAGGGACAATAATTTTCTGCACCTATGTCTACCTATCTTTATATGGTATATAATAAATATTATTTATAATATATTTAAATATTATGTTGATTTGCTTGCTTGCTTGCATTCCTGCAGTGCGTGCGGTACTAGGTGCTGCACCACTTAGCGCGTTCAAAAGCAAACGAACTTTGGAAGTTCTGATGTGTACGCACTGCTCACTAAATTGAAAATCACGCTTTATATGTATGGGCTACTGGAGATGAACAGCATATTATGGCACTGAGGCAACTGCAACTATTTTTCCTGCACTTGGCATTCAGAATCATCCGAAGGTACGGTTTATTAAGCGCTGTATTAGAACGGGGACTTAGTGCTGAAGCGCTTTTGGTTTTTAACTGATTAACTGGCCATACGATTTTGCAGACTGTTAATGTTTAAATTTATATATTGCAAAATTTTGTTTTCATGGAAATATAAAAGAAGTATTTCATCAATATAAAGTGAAATGTTTTAGTGTGGTAAATTAATTTAGGTGATGTATTCTATTTATTGAAATAATTCGCTGGAAAACAATGTTGTTTTGTTTTAAAGAAACGAATTTTAACAGAACTGTCCAAATTTTACCCTTCATTGTGTCTTACAGTATATAAATTATATCTGTAACACCATATCCCTGGTTTTGTTTTTTTTTTTAATTGTCAAGATGTTTTTCACGGAATATGGGATTTCCAAATGTTAAAAACAATTAATAAATATAATTTAATCCACTGATCGAACAAGAAACAGTTCTTTCTATAGTGACAGAGTGCAGTGAAATCCTCTGCGCGTGGAATAGACGTCGGTTTGTCGGCACCAATGAGCATCCGGATGAGGTACCGCAGCGGCGGGCATCATGTGGTGCTACGTTTGCTGAACATATAAGTTTTTCGTGGAAGCCGGAACCTTTGCTTTTTCGACGCCGATAGGACACCATACAACAAAAGACATGATTTTTGCTTCAGTGCTAGTAGAATTTTCATAAGTTTAGCTGTTTTTATAGTTATAACTCGACTACTCGTAGGTAAATATTTTATTTGTTTTAATCTTTAAATTTATATTCATAATAAATAACCCGTTTCAGACTGAAGAACTCGGGTGTCTCAATAATTAAAGATTTATTGGAAAATCCATGATCTTTGCACACCCTGCATGAAAACCTACCGCACGCCACTGCTGTAAACAGTAAAAATGTCTTTCATTGATCACACGGAGGATTGTTCATATTATTTAGTTTGCCTTGGATTGATGGACTGAAAGAACTAATATAATCTGTAGTCGTGACGCTATGAAAAACAGTAATAAACGTAAAATGCAGCATTTTGCATTTAACATTCATTGAGGATCGAAAAACAGTGGTCTAACCGATCATCATTACTGTACAACGGTTCTGCTTAGAAATACGCAAAAATATACACATATTCCGTTAATGTCGGATCCCAGAGAGAGCCAATGACGTGATTTTATTTCCACGAGATTTAAAATTGTTCAGCCTTTTATGGGAGGCAAGAGTGAACTTTAATCATTTAAGCTAGCTTAAAAACCACGCAAGCGGCAATTTAGTTCTTGAAAAGAAATACCATTTAATGACCCAGCTGAAAAATGTAAATTTTTAGAGCGTTAGTTTTAAGAGATGGATTTAAAAAATTAAGTCACAGAACACTCTTTTACCTCATGTTTTATGGCTGGAAAATTTAAAAAAAACTAAAACTCCTCGGCAAACAGAACCTAGGGGGCAGAACCTACTGTGGAAATCTCCGTTTCCGAGACCAAGGGCCCTAAGGCATATTTTCCGGTTAGGTATTCAACCTTGCGCGGAACCCCCAGTATTTAGTTCTCAAGCACGTTTGATCCTCATTTTGTCTACCCACTGAAGGGATGAAAGTGTGAGTTAACCTTGCCCAGTCCGGGGATCGAACCTCGGACCTGTGCCGTGGAAGCGCGAAGCGCTACCCTAACGCCACTGAGCTTCAGCTGGGAAATTAAGTATTAAAAAATGAGAAGTGCAAAAGGAAGAATTTTGGATAGCTATCTTAGAGGTAATAATTTTGATATATTACATACATACATACATATATATGTACATATATAGTGGAACATAATAGCGCTTATATGCTAATATTATTTTGTGAACGTCTTTCAATATTACTTAAGTACTGGGGTTAAAAGAAATAGATGACTTTTTTATCACAAAATCATTTGTTTAACCCTTTAAAGGTCACCAAAATAAATTCATAGGAATTTAATGTAATTTGTTTATAAATGTTATCTATGAACCTTATAAATGTGAAATATATAAGTTTTCTTTACATACCTTAGAAGGGTTTGCTTTAGAGGATACCTAAGGAAGGTTTGAGAAGTGGTTTAACTGACTAACCCCTCCCCTTGTAGAGCTTGAACATTATGCCTTTTTAAAAGTTTAACTATATTGGAAGAACAATAAATGATAATCCTTAAACTGGTATAATAAATAAATAGCTTAACAGCTTATAAGTGTGTATAGATACTTTTATTTGGGGTCATAAGTAAGATAAATTGAATTACTGACTTCTCAAGTACAGAAAGTTTAAATACATATATTTCAAAAGGAAAAAAAAGATAAACGTAGAACTATCATCTGTTATAAATTACAAATATCAAAAGCATAGTGTATATATATATATATATATATATATATATATATATATATATATATATATAAATCAAGAACTCATCCATGTCACCAAAAAGTTTTTTTTTAATTGCAGAAGCTCTTGATTCTACACCATTGGCTTCCATACATCACAGATGTATGAGGTTGGAGCCGTAAGTAATTATAAAAAGATAAAGTAAAGTACTCCGAAAAGTAAAGTTTTAAAAAAAAGATGTTTAATAGGTGGTTTTGCTACGAAACCACTGTCCGCTAAAGGGTTAAATAGCTCTAAAAACTGTGTAAGTTTTGATTTGGCAAGCTACAATCATTTTTTTACTAGACGAGGTCTAACGTGATCACAACCGAATGCTTAAAGCTGATTACCAATAGCTACGGACACCTATGTTAATAGTCAAACTCGAACACAAAAATCCCGGCCAAAGGATCAGCACCCTACCCTTTCAGAAATACATCTATCGATGTGTGTGAAGGTTTATTACTGGTATGCCTTGTTGTTCTTAGTTTTCCTGTTTGTCTAATAAATAGATCAATATTTGAGGTATCCCATACTAGTTATAAAGCTATATTACACTACTGCATTGCTATTATGAGCTCTACTTTCTGAAAATAAATTCTATGATCGGAAAGGAAATGTTCAGAGAAGAAAACCTAAACTCTTATTAAATGTTAGATGAAAATTTGTTGACTAATATGTACAAGTCTACTTTTATCAAAATATAAGATTTTTTAAATGAGCAGCAATTGTATTCAGTGTACAAGTATAAAACTGCTCCTACTATTATTTCGATATTTAACTGAATACTAAATTAGTTCATATAAATCTAAATTCTTTGCAAATAATATTGAACATTTTAAATGTACACGCATCGAAATGTTTTGTCTTTCCCTTCACCTCAGCTGTAGTTATTAACTAAAATTATGCATCTGACCTGATTTTTTTTTCTGCTTCATCGAGTTAGAAAAACTGATTGTCAATGCACTCAAACAAGGTTCCTTTTTTACGAAACCATTAATTATTTTGCCTCATTGTATTTTTAGACTCATTACTTTAAACCGTGATCGGCCTGCATCATTTATAACGAAGAACCTGCAAAAAAAGACAGAAAAGTTTGCAGATGCTGCAGGATGTTGTTGACAAATGGTTTTGTTATTTTACGAGAGTAACAATGCAGCCATACTCGTTTGGCAAGCAACGGAACGGTTCTCAAATAAACTGTACACAGAAAAAATGTAAATGTTGTGTTTTCATACAACAATGTACACCTTTAGATGTTCCTCAGCTTTTAGTAGAACACCTCTTCAACATCTACAAGCTACCAAGTTATCAAAGTATAGTTACAAAGTTGCAGTTGTGAAGATCTAAAGAAAAATATTCAACCTATTACTTGAATCAGTCATAAACAGGTGACGGACATAAATCAACTTCACAGTGAAATTGAGAACGACTATCTGCTGATGTTCATCTGTGTTCCGATACGTACCTGAAAATATACTTTGAGAAAAAAATTTTTTTTTTTCAATTGAAAGAGGAAGTTTTTCCACGACATTCAACAGTGATAAAGGTCTAATGCTTAGACATCACTTTTTACACCTTACCTCTGTAAGTTTTAAAAGTAATTTTTCTTCTAAAACTTTCGCTAGTAAAGTTGAGACTTTCGAGGGTGAAGAATTTTCTTAATAAATCCTCTTAACTACAGTCAAAAAGATAAACAAAAAATTATTTAACAAAGAAAGTTTATTTTAAAACTTGGTCAATGGAAGCACAATTCGTTACAAATGTTGGCCATTATTTTGAATGTCGCTGAATATCGGGCATCAAAATTTCGACATCTTCCGATATAATGTAAAACTAAAATTTGAAACTGTTTAAAATAAAGTATTTAAAATCTACATTTATTGTTTAATTACAAGAGAAATATTATTTTTAAAAATAAAATATAATAAATTTACCAATTTTTAGGAAACCTATTTTTCTGAACCTTACTTCTTAATGTTGTTAACAATGTCACACAATATATTAAAAATGATATTTAATAATATTCACTTACACCTATCGATATTCATTAAAATAAATATAGTTTTCTGACATAAATGATATCTCACGACATTCAACGCAACACACATTGCTACATCAGCTGAATGTGAACGGGTATCAAATTTTGTGAATCTGTCGATATTGGCCAATAAAATGTAAAACTAAAATTTGAGACTGTCTAAAATAAAGTATTTAAAAGTTACTTGTATAGTTTAGTTATAAGAGAATTAGTATTCTTAAAAACGAAATATAATAAATTTACCAATTTTTACGAAACCTTCTTTTCTGGATGGTTTTTCTTAATGTTGTTAGCAATGTCATAAAATACATTAAAAATTATATTTAATAATGTTCACTTACATCTATCGATATTGGTTAAAATAATTATCGTTTTCTGACATTAAATGACATCTCGCGACATTCAGCGCAACACACAGTACTCCATTAGCTGAATGTGAACGGGCATCAAGTTTTGAGCATCTGCCGATATTGGCCGATATAATGTAAAACTGAAATTTGAAACTGTTTAAAATAAAGTATTAAAAAGTTACCGGTATTGTTTAGTTATAAGAGAAATATTACTCTTAAAAACTAAATGTAATAAATTTACCAATTTTTACGAAACCTACTTTTTTAATGCTCTTTCTTAATGTTGTTAACAATGTCATAAAATACATTAAAAATGATATTCAATAATGTTCACTTACATCTATCGATATTGGTTAAAATAATTATCATTTTCTGACATTAAATGACATCTCGCGACATTCAGCGCAACACACAGTACTCCATTAGCTGAATGTGAACGGGCATCAAATTTTGAGCATCTGCCGATATTGGCCGATATAATGTAAAACTGAAATTTGAAACTGTTTAAAATAAAGTATTAAAAAGTTACCGGTATTGTTTAGTTATAAGAGAAATATTACTCTTAAAAACTAAATATGATAAATTTACCAATTTTTACGAAACCTTCTTTTCTGGATGGTTTTTCTTAATGTTGTTAGCAATGTCATAAAATACATTAAAAATTATATTTAATAATGTTCACTTACATCTATTGATATTGGTTAAAATAATTATCGTTTTCTGACATTAAATGACATCTCGCGACATTCAGCGCAACACACAGTACTCCATTAGCTGTATGCGAACGGGAATCAAATTTTGGGCATCTGCCTATATTGGTCTATATAATGTAAAACTAAAATGTGAAACTGTTTAAAATAAAGTATTTAAAAGCTACTTGTATTGTTTAATTATAAAAGAAATATTATTTTTAAAAACAAAATATAATAAATTTACCAATTTTTACGACACCTACTTTTCTGAATGATTTTTCTTAATGTTGTTAACATTGTCATAAAATAAATTAAAAATTATATTTAATAATGTTCACTTACATCTGTCGATATTGGTTACAATAATTATCATTTTCTGACATCAAATGACATTCAGCGCAACACACAGTACTTCATTAGCTGAATGTGAACGGGCATCAAATTTTGAGCATCTGCTGATATTAGCCGATATAATGTAAAACTGAAATTTGAAACTGTTTAAAATAAAGTATTTAAAAGCTACCTGTATAGTTTAATTATAAGAGAAATGGCATTCTTAAAAACGAAATATAATAAATTTACTAGATTTCACGAAACCTACTTTTCTTAATATTTTTTCTTAATGTTGTTAAAAATGTCATAAAATACATTAAAAATGATATTCAATGATGTTCACTTACATCTATTGATATTGGTTAAAATAATTATTATTTTCTGACATTAAATGAATCTCACAACATTCAACGCAACACACAGTACTTCATTAGCTGAATGTGAACGGGCATCAAATTTTGTGCATCTGCCGATATTGGCCGATATAATGTAAAACTGAAATTTGAAATTGTTTAATGCCTTAATACAGAGTTTTTCTTTAAAAAGGCTGGCCAAAAAATCAATTTTTTAATGTAAAAAACACAATTTAGAACGTTGTCCTGCCAAAAAAATTACGAAAATGCAAAAATAATCAAAATTTGAGTATACTGGATATCTATACAGTTAGTACGATTTTTAATTTTTAGAATATTATTATTATTGTCGAAAGAGTATATTGTCCAATTGTTAGGCAATCTACCAATTGACAGTATGATGTGTCATCCCTTGATGCGTAAGTATCAAATATGAAATCCCTCATGTTTTATACTCAAGAACATTTACGACCAATAAAGTATATAAAGTAGCGCCTAAAGTCAAGGATGTCTTTACAGCCAGAGCTTAGTAATAAAATAATTAACAATTATATTTTATTTTACATTATATTTTAGTAAAATATATATTAAAAATGAGCGAATCAGAATCTGAATATGAATACGCTGTCGGAAAGCGGCTCACAACGAAGAGATAAGTCGTAAGTGATAAGTAGAAAAAAATATTTTTTTTTATACTTGAATAAGTCAGTGTTATAGCTTACAATCCCATGTAAATGGTAAATATCATTAAAACTATTGTTTTATTTTTCTTTCACATTGTTATTTTCAAATCTTGATTGCACTCGAGTGTGAAACATTGTAGCAATATAAAGTACAACGCTGCTCGAATTATCTCGTGTGTGCACAGTTTGGCCAGTTAAGCGAGCTCGAATTAACTGGAGCTTGCACGATAATGGGTTAAAATAAAGTATTTAAAAATACCTGTATTCTTTATAAGAGCAATCTTATTCTTAAAAACGAAATTTATAATTTACCAGATTTTACGAAACCTACTTTTCTTAATACCTTTTTCTTAACCCTTTGGAGCTCACGAACATAAATTCTTTGGAATTTAATGAAATTAGTTTATAAATGTTATCTACGAACCTTATGAATGTAAAATATATAAAATTTTTTCTAAACATTTCTTAGAGGGGCATAAATTTAGGAGGGTTTGAGAGGTAGTTAAACTAATAAAACCCTCCCTTTGTACAGCTTGAATATAATACTTTTTAAAATTTTAATTATATTGTAAGAACAACAAATAACTATCCTTAAAATAGAACAATAAATAAAAAGTTTAACAAATAGTACAATAAATAAATAGCTTAACAAATAGTATAATAAATAAATAGCTTAATAGATTGTATAATATATAAATAACTTAAAAATAGTATAATAAATATATTGCTTAACAAATAGTATAAAAAATAAATAGTATAATAAGCAGCATGATAAATAAATAGCTTAATAAACATCATAATAAATAAATAGCTTAACAAACAGTATAATAAATAAACAGTTAAGCAAATAGTATAATAAATAAATAGCTTAACTAATAATATAATAAATAAATAACTTAAAAATAGTTTAATAAATAAATAACTTAACGATTTTATAATGTTGTTTGGTAGATACTTTTATTTGAATTTATAAGTCAGAAAAATTCAATTACTGACTTTCCAGGTACTGAAAGTTAAATTACATATATTCCAAAAGAAAAAAAATTAAATGTAGTGCTGTCATATATTAAGATTTAAATTGTCAAAACATAAAAATTGAAAAAACCATTCATATGTCTACAAAAGTAAAGAAAAAATTAAGATATTTAAATGTGGTCTCACTGCGAAACCATTGTCCGCTAAAGGGTTAATGTTGTTAATAATTTCATACAATACATTAAAAATGATATTTAATAATATTCACTTACATCTATCAATATTCGTTAAAAGAAATATCATTTTCTGACATAAATTGATATCTCACGACATTCAGCGCAACAAGAACAATCGATTCTGCTCTTTCTCCACTCCATTAGATGCAACACAACGAGTATTACGACAAACTGTAACTATTTCGATTCTTCGGAGACAAGCAAAGTAGAGTTGGACCGACACAGATTCTGAGAGAAAATACCAGACAACACAAATCTTAAACATAAAGCTTCTAAACTACTAGAAAGAGCCTTACATCAAGAAGTGAATATATTAGTTCTCATGGAAAAATTACTATGTAGGGAATTGACAAAAGGAAATATTGACAAACATTACTGAATGTCAAAAAATGATATCCAAAAATATTGGGTAACCAACATTGCTAAATATTAAAACAATTATATTTAGGGATATCAGTGAATATTGACCAACATTGTTAAATATCAGTGATAGTCGGTGATATCCATTTGATGTAGGCCTATATTATCCTTTTGATATTGGACGATTTTGTGCTACCTGGGGTGCAAGTAAAAATACTTTCAGTTCGAGTTTCTTTTGACGTTCTATTAAAGCGCAAATGATTTTTGCTATAGTAGTTACTGAATCTTAATTCCTTCACTTACAATGTTGATCTGGAGTTGTCATTCATTTTATGTGCCACTGTAAACTCTACAGAGTGTACCTCGTCAAGAGCTGTTTTCGGTGGATGCCGTGCAATATATATATATATATATATATATATATATATATATATATATATATATATATATATATATATATATATATATATATATATATATATATATATATATATATATATATATATATATATATATATATATATATATATATATATATATATATATATATATATATATATATATATATATACATATATATATATATATATATACATATATATATATATATATATATATATATATATATATATATATATATATATATATATATATATATATATATATATATATATATATATTTAACCCTCGGTGGCAAACAGCCTTCCCTAAGGATTAGGCTTTCAAATGTTTACCACGAAACAGTTCACTCCGCAACAGTAGAACAAAAAAAAATTTAAAAAAAAATAATGAGAGAAAATAGTCGTGAGTTATCACTTAAAAAAGTCCATAGTTTAAATAACTAAAACGAAATCCTGGAAGAAGGTAGTATTATGCTTGCCGTTAATGTTAAAGTAAGAAAAAAAGGTTAAAACTAGCGAAAGAAGATTAAAAAATAAACCAAAACAAAACCAAAACGAAGCCCTAGTTAGGTGATGTTAAATGAGTTCCAAGATAATATTAGGAACAAGATGATTTTACATAATTTAACTTAGAGAGGCGGGTCTCCAAGCATGGGTCCAGCCCCGGAAGTGATAAAAAAGAAACACTTGTCTGTACAGATATTTGAATTTGTGCTATTATGTACCAATGAGCGTTACAAAACATCTTGAAAAACATGTACATTGAAAATTAACAAGAGAAAGGAACATAAATTGACAACAAAATGAAGACTTTGTTGAAATGAGAAGTAATTTATAGAAAGTCAATCTATTATTACTTGAGCTTTTAAAAACAAAATTAATTTTTAACAATTTCATAAAAATATTTACAGTGCAAAAAAAAGGCTTGACCATTTAGCTGGTGCAAGTGATTAGTCAAGCCTTTTTTTGTATCAGATTACAGTGATCCCTCATTTTTTGCGGTTAATGGAGACAAGAACCTTCCTCGAAAATGAAAAACCGAGAAGTAGGATTTGCCACTAGGAATTTTCGTGTATGCGGGTACACGAATGTTTTAAATATGTAAACACTATTTATACTTTACATATTTAAGACAAAATATTACAACAGTAAACGTATTTACTTAAACGTGTCAGTGCTAATTAATAAAGTTAATTACAAAACCTTATAGAGTAATAAACATTAATTAACATGGCTTTCTGAGAGAAGCGAAGAGTCTTGTGGTGCAGTAGAGGATCTCCCTTGACTCGTAGAAGTTTTAGGCTCCCTCGGAGACTCTTCTGCTGGAGGAGCTGACGGTAGAGCCAGGGGACTTTACCTTGGAGAGAAACATGGTGATGGGTAGTTGCTGTCTTTGTTTTTCCTTTTCCTTCAAAATTCCCCTGTACAAGGATATAACCCCTTCAACGCACAATTGCTGAACTCGACAGCTCGAACCATATTGTCTTCAATGTCTTGTGCAAATTCTTCCATTTTGCACAATTGTTGCAGATACTCCGGGGTAAGGCCACGCTTTTCAGTTTGTTCTTCGTCTTCCTCTTCATTTTCTGCCTCACTTGCAGACTTTGTCATCTCAAGAGCCCGTACTCTGAGTCAACTCATCTCAACTCTTGCGAGAGAGAGAGGAGAGAACGAGAAGAGAAGGCATGCAGAGATTCTTCTCTCTCTCTCTCTCGCAACAGCATGAAACGACGTTCCTTTCCGCAATGTGGCTGCCGACATGGTTGTATTTTTTCATTATTATTTTTTGAATATTTTGGAAAAATCCGCGAATCACTGAAGCCGCAAAAAGATAAAGCGTTAAGTGGCGGGGGAACACTGTACTCAGTCATTCCCACGTGTGTTGGTTCTGATTTGTTTAGAATGATGAAAATACTCACACTTGCAGATTTTCTACCAATAACAAAGTTGCATCCACAAATCAGTAAATCAGAAAAAGTGCATTGAAAGCATTATTTAGTATAACAGGGATCTCGTACGACGATTGCTATGCTAGGCAATATTTGAGACAAATAAACTCAAATATTATGAAAAATGCCAAAAAAGAGAAAGTTTCATGTAGCCTCCACACTATGGCCAGTCGTTCACCACTTCCTGATGGTGACCTCGAACGATGGTTCAAGGGTCGCATCCACACGCTGGGCCACTAAATGAGCTGAGCGCATTGATTCGTCCATAGTGTCTACTGCGCACTTTAGTTGCGCATCTGGCTGCCTTTGATCTTTGTAGAAAAACCGCCTCGAAAGCCATCGTTCGGCAAGGCTATTTATTTTATCGTCTGCCGCCGGCCACGATAAGCCAAACCCCCTCCAGACGGTGGTGATGGCTTGCGGTGGACCATAGTGTGGAGGCGCCTTCAGAAAATGTTTTACAGCAATTCAAATTTCAAAGTAAAATGTTTACTTTCTCGGCTTGTTCAGTTGAAATATTTTAAATGATATTTTTTGGACTCATAAAATTCCATTTTGTCTGTATATCAAAGGGTTAATTTCATTAATGTCCTGCATTGTTTTTCATTTTTATGTGACAAAAGTTCTCATTATGATTACAAATAAATTTGTAATCATAATTTCAGATTTGTAAAAATTTACCACTGAATATAAATTTTGCCAGTAAGAAAAAAGTTTGACGTGTTTTCAGTTACTTTCGACTTCTATATCTACACAGGTCTTAATCACTGTCTAAGGGTCTTAATACCATTGTTGATCTTTCCACCTTAATTTTCCTTTTGTGGAATTTTCAAAATAAAAATTTATTTCTGCTAAAATTACAAAGTTGAAATTTTTATACATTCCCTCTTTCTCTACCATTATGTTTAAGAAAAATTGAAACTCATCATCAAAACCATAACAGAAAAGCTCCACTTCTTTGTGACAAAAATTAGAAAACAAGATATATAAATTTTAAGTTTAAACATCTTTTTCTTACTTGGAAGATTTATCAAAATATTAATTGCAATAATCCGAGGGTGAAATCGTTTTTTTATGAATGTGTGGATTTTCCACATGGCTTTGTCTAGGGAGGATTAAAGGTAACTTATCAATGTGTGGATGGACCCTAAATGCAAACGTCATAAGAATTTCTCTAGAAAGTCTGAGTTTTAATATACAGTGGACTCCGCTTAATGCGATCGCGATTAAGGTTATCAATCACTTATTGTTATCGAAATCACTTCGTCCTGATTTTCTCTATTCACTCGTATGTTAAAATTATCGCTTTATGTGATCATTACATCGGTTAATGTTATCAGTTTTCGAACCTCATTTTAACTGGCAAAGGAATATTCACAATGTATTCAGAAGGAACCTATCCTTTTCTTTCTGGAATTTTTCAGAAATACGCACACCCTGCTGGTGGTCAATATTTGTCAGATAAGCAGAAGGCAACAAATTCTATTCGGAACTGAGAAGGAGCGTATTCGCGTTTTATGCCTTGCTCGTTTACATGCAGTTTGTCGATATGGAAGCCAGAAAGCGAAATGATTGAACATTAAAACAAAAGATCGAAATTTTAAATCTGTTACCAAATATGAGTCAGCGCAATGCTGCAGGGCAGTTAAACATTTCTCAGTCTCTGAATTGCATTGAAAGTGTCAAAACGAGGAGTACAACAACGCTCCGATGACTTTGAAAAACATTATGATTTTACGAACATTTTATCAATAAGCTTTATAGTAAAATTTCTAGACAATCAACAATTGATTTTTTTAATTATGTATACAATTCCTATGTTTTAAAGAATAATATAAGTGCATAAATATATGAGTTTTTCAATTTTTTTTTAATTTAGTACGTATGAATAAAAGGGAGAAGTAAGTTTATCTAATTTTGCATATCGTTTATTGTTATCGATCGATTATTGTTATCAAAATCGCGGTGTCCCAAAATGATCATATTAAGCGCAGTCCACTGTATAAATTTTAAGTTAAAAAAAGTTTAAACATCTTTTTTCTTACTTGGGAGATTTATTAAAAGATTCATTGCAGTAATCCGGGGGTGAAATCGGTTTTTTTTTATCAATGTGTGGAGTTTCCACGTGGCTTTGGTTAGGAGGGATTAAAAGTAACTTATCAATGTCTGGATGGACCCTAAATGCAAGCGTCAAGAGATTTTCTCTAGCAAGACTGACTTCTAATATACGATGGACTTTTAATGCGATCGCAATTAAGGTTATCAATCACTTATTGTTATTGAAATCATTCATCCCGATTTTCTCTATTCATTTGTATGTTAAAATTATCGTTTATGTGATCGTTACATCGGTTAATGGAATCAGTTTTCATGTCACCAAATATGAGTCAGCGCAATGCTGTAGGGCAGTTAAACATTTCTCAGTCTCTGAATTGCATTGAAAGTGTCAAAACGAGGAGTACAACAACGCTCCGATGACTTTGAAAAACATTATGATTTTACGAACATTTTATCAATAAGCTTTATAGTAAAATTTCTAGACAATCAACAATTGATTTTTTTAATTATGTATACAATTCCTATGTTTTAAAGAATAATATAAGTGCATAAATATATGAGTTTTTCAATTTTTTTTTAATTTAGTACGTAGGAATTATAGGGAGGTAAATTTATCTAATTTTGCATATCGTTTATTGTTATGAATCTGTTATTATTATCAAAATCGCGGTGTCCCAAAATGATCATATTAAGCGCAGTCCACTGTATAAATTTTAAGTTAAAAAAAGTTTAAACATCTTTTTTCTTACTTGGGAGATTTATTAAAAGATTCATTGCAGTAATCCGGGGGTGAAATCGGTTTTTTTTTATCAATGTGTGGAGTTTCCACGTGGCTTTGGTTAGGAGGGATTAAAAGTAACTTATCAATGTCTGGATGGACCCTAAATGCAAGTTTCACGAGAATTTCACTAGAAAGTCTAAGTTCTAATATACAGTGGACTCCGCTTAATGCGATCGCGATTAAGGTTATCAATCACTTATTGTTATCGAAATCACTTGGTCCCGATTTTCTCTATTCATTTGTATGTTAAAATTATCGCTTTATGTGATCGTTACATCGGTTAATGTTATCAGTTTTCGAACCTCATTTTAACTGGCAAAGGAATATTCACAATGTATTCAGAAGGAACCTATTCTTTTCTTTCTGGAATTTTTCAGAAATACGCACACCCTGCTGGTGGTCAATAGTTGTCAGATAAGCAGAAGGCAACAAATTCTATTCGGAACTGAGAAGGAGCGTATTCACATTTTATGCCTTGCTCGCTTACATGCAGTTTGTCGATATGGAAGCCAGAAAGCGAAATGATTTAACTAAATATGGAAATATTAAATCGTTATTACAGGTTACCATATATGAGTCAGCGCAATGCTGCAGCGCAGTTAAACATTTCTCAGCCTCTGAATTGCATTGAAAGTGTTGAAACGTGGAGTACAACACCGCTCCGATGACTTCAAAAAACATTATGATTACGAATGATTTATCAATGAGCTACTTAGAAATAATTGTAGACAGTCAACAATTGATCAATTATTTCTATTATGTAAACAATTCTTATGACTTAAAGGATAATATACAGTACATAAATATAAGGTGAGTGTCTTTATTTTATTTTGAAATTTAGTAGCTGTGAATTAAAGGGGGGGGGGTTAATTTATCTAATTTTGTATATCGTTTATTGTTATTAATCGGCTATTGTTATCGAAATCACGGTCTCCCAAACTGATCACATTAAGCAGAGTCCACTGTATTTTATAGATTGTTAAAGTAACAGAGCAGTTAGCGAATTGGGTTTTTTAGATAATCCGTTACAAGAGAAAATCCAAAGTATCATGACTTTTGGATATAGCTGACACACCCACGTACATATATATATTTATATATATATATATATTATATATATATATATATATATATATATATATATATATATTAAATGCGCAACAGCCCATAGGGGGCCAAGGCTTACGGTGCCAATCTCCGTTTGCGTGATCAAAAGCCCTGGGGTGAAAAGTTCCG
Organism: Pardosa pseudoannulata; assembly: GCA_032207245.1. Lineage (NCBI taxonomy): Eukaryota > Metazoa > Arthropoda > Arachnida > Araneae > Lycosidae > Pardosa > Pardosa pseudoannulata. Next base: position 50,271,888 of record CM063506.1, on the reverse strand, counting down.
GTTAGGTGGTCAATCTTACGCGGAACCCCCAGTGTTTTAGTTCCCAAGCATGCTTGGTCCTCAATTTCTCTACCCACTGAAGGGTTGAAAGGCTGAGTCAACCTTGCCCATCCCGGGGATCGAACCTCGGACCTGTGTCGTGGGAGTGCGAAGCGCTACCCCAACGCCACTGGGCTTATGTATATATGCACACACACACACACACACATATATATATATATACATATATACATACATATATATATACATATGTACATATACATATACATATATATATACATATATATACACATATATATATACACATATATAGTATACATATACACTATACATATAGTATACATATATACTATATATGTATATACATATATATATATATATATATGTATATATATATATATATATATATATATATGTATATATGTATATATGTATATATGTATATATGTATGTATATATGTATATATGTATATATGTATATATGTATATATATATATATATATATATATATATATATATATATATATATATATATATATATATATATATATATATATATATATATATACAATCATATAAGCTGCCCTATCCCTCCTTCAATATTATTAATATTATAATATTTTTCAAAAGGACTCTTTAGTTAAAAAAATAAAGCATTCTATAAATAATGCTAATTTCTTTTTGGGTTATTCTCCCAGATTTTACTTTAAAAAAACGAATCATAAAATCATCTCCAGGAAAGCAATAATGATATTACTGATATAGCAAATACTCTTGAATATCAAACTTTTATGGAGCACTAAACGCAATTAAGTATTTTTCATACTGGACGCAAATGCGGCAGAGTTATTTAATAGATCTCGAACAATTCTGCCCTTATTACATATAAGCCCTCTCGAAGATGCCCCCATAAAACCCCTAAGCTAATACAATGACTCGGAATCCGAACGGCTTTCCGCTTGCCTGAATATATGCGGACTGGGGTTTATTAGTTGCTGCTATAGATCAAAGGATAAAGGGGAAGAAGTACTTTTTCATATTTTAGGATTTGTCTTCGCAGGGCGGTGCTTGTTCGATTTTACGGCATGTTTAAATGACAAGAACGTTGTTACATTTTTTCGCTTGCTACTAAGACTGAACAATGTATAGATGTATTGCGAAATATCGATATAACGTGCTGCATCATGACACCGATATCAAAATTTTCAGTTCGCTGATATCTCACGATGTGAAATGGACAATTTTGTAAATTTATTCAGGCTTCTTCATCGAACAGAAATGGGAAATCATCTTTCTGATATTCTGACTTAACGCGAGGAAGTATCAGTGCAAGCTCAATAAAGTATCCCTGATATACAAACATGGCCTTTCCGATTTCCCGAATTCGAATAACCACGCATACGCCATATAACCTGATCGCCAATTGGCCTACATCGTGAAATCGTTTACCCTAAATCATGCTAGATAATAAGAGGGCATGCGAGATATATCGTACCCCATTACATAAACATCATCTTTTTCACTTTTCGCTATTGTAAAAGGGAGTAACAGCGCATGCGAATTACAAGTGATCACCAATTTCTCTGCATCGTGAAATCGATTTGCCAGCAAAGGATACATTCATATATTATACGAAAATTTGACCAGTAAGTAATAGCGTATGCGCGATATTAATTTATCACCGATTTATCTATATCGTGAAATCATTTTTCCAACAGCGGACACATACGAAAACATCGAACAGTGCGAGGCAATGAACACATGCGTTATACGAAAATTTGAAGAGCAAGTAGCAGTGCATGAGCAATGTAAATGACTGGCGATTTATCTACATCGTAAAATCTTTTTTCTTGATTTGGTTTGGTTTTGAAGCTCTACGGTCTACTTTTTGCAACACGAGTGCTAATGAGACCGGGACTTACTGCTTAAAGCCGATTCCGAACGGCTACGAACATCCATACCATACTGGGATTCAAACCCACGAACTACAGCACCCTAACCATTCGGTCATCGTTCGGCCTTTTTTTCTTGAAGGGGACACGTTCATACATTATACGATAATTTGAGAAGTAACAGCGAATGCGTGATATAAGTAATCGCCGATTTATCTACATCGTGAAATCGGTTTTTCAGCAGTGGACATATTCATACGTTAGACGAAAATTTGACATGTTGAAGGATCATGTTGGACAAACAATTTTCTACATAATCTACAACTTTTACACACTGGGGGTTATAGTTTTCTTGAAGAAACCTCTTGATCAAAGGGCAGAAAAAATTTAGATATCAAAATTTTATCCTACTTAGATATACAAAATTATTATTACATCTTTATTTTTCTTCAAATATCTTAATAATACATTTAATGACAGAGCAGAAAATGGGATATTTTTTCTTTTGATTTTCTAAAATATATTCTATGAATAATAAACAAAAGCTGTCTATGAGTATTTATTAGTGTAAAGTATTTTTACATCTTGGATAACTGTTGAATTCTGCAACCTAATGTCATGTCATCTTTAGTATTCGATCTCTTTTTGTATTTTCTTTTTGTCGTATCTTAAAAAGATAAAGATTTTTAGCATACATTGGTTGAAAGAAATGACATTAGATGTTTCATAGCTCTTTAGGCAATTTCAGGATATTCTTTCCTAATGTCAATCCTAAAATTCATAAAATCAACTTGACTAAATTTTCAATTGAGTATCAGAAGATTTTATCCATTAAATATTTATTTTTATTTAAAAAGCAAACTGCATTTAAGATTTCAATCTTTTATAAAACTTAAAATTTTACTAAAATTTTGGGTCTTTGACTAAACAAATACTGATCACATACGGAACCTCTGTCAAAGATCCAGGGAATTCTAGAGTTCCGCTGAACCCGGTTGAAGGCTTCGGAACTAAGATACGATTTTAACCGTACCAATTCACATAATTATTTTTTCTTTAATATTAGTGTACCGATGTACTTTCCATGATGGTCATCACGTATATACACAGCTGTGGAAGAAATTTCCAAGAAGAATTTAGGTGCATCTCTTGACTTCGAGTTTTATTGGGGACCCCTGTGGAGGAGTTATAGATCATGGAATGGCACAAGCGTAACGGTCAAGCCCAGACAGATATGTAACAGTGAGTTATGGGGGCAGGGGCTAAAAAAATGTCAGCTTCCATAAAAGGGGCAGATATGGGAAAATTTCACCAACAAGCGATTGGCAAAAAAAGTGGCGTTAAAACCAAGGTGAGGAGTTGTGAAAGATAGTGAAGAAAAATGTATCGATGTCGGGTTTCGAGAGTTGCTGGACATCCAGAGAGCCCGGGCCAGCAATCGATTCCAGAACCCGCATGTGTATGATCGGCACGCTAGCAAAGACGTACAGCAAAATAGCGGCCTCTACGCCAGTACCGACGCACTTTACGCATTACGTCCAGCCTGCCTGTTGCCATCCCCAGCCTGCTTCCCTGTAATTACTGGAGGTAAACAGATTTAACATAGTCATGATTGTTACGTAGTCCTCAGTTATTAATGCAATATTTTGATTAAGGAATAACGTATAACAAAAAGAAAATTGTAATAATTATTGTGTATTGATGAATATAAAATCCAAATAATTGCTGGTTATGTCACATATTAATCAAGTAATGTATTAATTTGTAAATAGTGTACATAATAAATGTTTTAGTCCAAATATAAGGTATTATATTTTTACTGTGTTTCCCCTTTGTAAACGAACACTGGTGTTAGTGTTGTAAGTACATTACAACAATTAGTATTATAAATGTTCGAGAGTAATGCAAATATACAGGATTCTTTCAGAAAATGCAAAGTCCACTAAGTTTTAGAGTACCTTCAAAAATTAAGATACAATTGGGGACAAAAAAAATAACAATATATTGTTAATTTAAGGCCACTAATAAATCTATACCCGGAGAAGCTGGCTTCCCTTTTCGCCTCTAAGAGACTTTGCATTGTACATACAGTGAAAACTTTCAATAGAGGACACTTCGAGACAAACGAATTTATCCTCTATTTTAGACGTGTTCTAGTATTCGGAGAGTCTTCAACATGGGTTTCTGAAAGGGCTCGAGGTCACATTGCATGGTTAAGGGCCGCACTCTCATAACTGGTAAATTTTCGTAAAATTCTGAAAGTAGAACAGAGGAGCCAGTTTAGAATAATATACATAGTTTAATCAAAAATAAAAGTTAAGTCATTTTACTTGTTTAAAACAGTTGGAAACCCTTGTGTTATAAATTTTTGGACCTCATGACTTCATATAGATTTTAACATAAGAAAGTAGAAAATCTAAATAGAAAAATAGAAACGAACTGAAAGAACGAACCAGGGTTGCCACTACAAAGCTCCAATGTCAGGGTTGTAAAAGCTAACCAGTCATCGCCGGGAAAACCGCTCGAAAAACCGCCAAATTTGGTGACAAAAGCCGGAGTGTAAATATCGCATCTGTACCGTACCCACTCTTAGTTCATCCTATCGAGGCAATGATACCCATCGTCCATGAGAAATTATATGACTTCTAAAACTATTTTTTATTATTAGCTTCTTCTAAGGTAACTAATTTATAAATAAATAATGATTTACACACGTAGATAATCTTTTATTGCCAAAAAGTAGTGCAAAAATATTTTTAAAAAATGCAGAAAATGTCACCAGAGACTGTGTATAAGTGTGTGTGTTAGTATATGTGCGCGTGCGTGTGTCTGTATACAATTTAGTGAGATAAAACTTTGTAACAAAATATAGTAAAAATATAAGCTTGTAACTAGATAGGAAATACATTTAATGGTTTTAAACGTTATTTCAAAAGCTTTTGTATTTTTCTTGCATATTTTTTTAATAAAATATCAAATTTCTTAACGTAATTTATAGGGCGAATAATAAGTTTCAAATTCAGAGCATAGATGGAGCGTGGGTGTTAATCAGCGCATCGCCAATCAGGTATAGAAGTATCGACATCGAGGCATTTGATTATTATGCCAATTTATTTCTGAAATATGTGTAGAAGATGTTGAGCCATTAATGGCAACGTTACTACCAAATGCGTGTAAACAAGACCAACATCCTATTATCCTTTTAATAGCCAGGGTCCGTATCTTGTTAATTTTAGGGAGCTAGGTGTCTCATAACTAGGGACCGGTGCTGCTAAACGCTGGAGAGATTAGGACTAGCAATTAAGAAGAAACATCCTGAAAAACTGAAAAATAGCGTGATTCTGCTTCATAATAACGCGCTTCCCTATATCACAAATGTTGTAAAGCAGATGTTACACACACTAAAATGAGAGGCACTCAAGCATCCACCTGATCTCTCCTCGTGTGATTTCGGTCTCTTAAAAAAGTTTTAGAAAGGTTGACGATTCGATTCGGGAGCAGATCTCCAGAAGACAATTTCGGGTATCTTTAAGCAGAAGAAAAGAAGTTTTGAAAAAAGAGTACATTCAACCTGGGGTGAGTGGGATGATTGCTTCAATGCTCAAGGCCATTTTGTATGACTAGCATACCAAATCTGGACTATACAGTCTTTGATGAGAAATGATGAGATCCTCACTTATATAGAGCAATTTGTAGCAACGTCACGAACTACTATAATGCCCTTCCCATTCATTTTCATGTTTACAACAGCCAATACACAAACAATAAACTGTCCTTCCATTTGAAACTAAAGGCAGAATTAACCGCAAATTGAGATTGCTCTACTGCGTGAAATCGCCTTATTAAATAAAATAGTTTAATAACATAGATTAAGATACAAACATAGATTTCATTCAGAAATTAAGTCAATCTAGTAAAAATAGTTTTCAAAAATATTCTAATGATAATTTGTAAAACGATATATTTGAAAAAATACATTGGCTTTCAACCCAGTAGTTTTTATTTTGATAACGTTTAAGTTTGTTGCCACGGAATATAATAATTTTCTGTAATTATATTCAACATTAAAGTATTTTTGGTTACTTATTTTTTAAATGTTCAATTTTAGGGTGCTACCATATTCCGGTCGACCTATGTCACAGGTGACTTCTGCGTCATAATGATGTCCTAGAGAGAAATTTTTGGTACCAAATTCCCATCTCTGGCGATTTCTGACGTCATTATGACGTGGCAGTCACAAGTAACATTTGTCGACTGTAATATGGTAGCAGCAATAGTTGTATACCTTTAAAATTTGCACGTGAATAATCTCTTCATGCACCATATCTTTTTTTCACCTAAACAAACCTGTGTGCGATTACAACATATATTCTCCTGAATTTTTGTTTCTAAAACTCTACAGAGTCAAACATGCCAATTACTCCGGATTAGCTAGCGCTGCTCCGGAGAAATGAGAAAAATGGATAACTCCGGAAACTCCTCAGATTGCTCCGTAAAATAACAAAACTTTTGAACAGCTAAAAGATTACGATTCAGCAATTAAATACAAAGTTTTGCAAAAAATACTGCTGAATATTACTCTTTCCACACAGTAATGCTGCATATTAAAGAGTTTTCAGTACTGTGCGGAAAAAACTGCATTTAGGTCAAATTTGAGTAGACCTCTAGAATCCCTGATGATAGAAAAATGTGATCAAGGTCAATGTTACTACAAGAAATACTGCTCCGAAAAATATTGTTAGTCCTTTTAAGGACAGTGGTTTTGCAGCGCAACCACTTGTTAATACTTTTTCTCTGTTTTAAACATATTATTTTTTTCTGTTTTCTTTGTTTTTGGCACTTTAAACCATTGGTGCCCAACCCAAATCGGTTGGTGGGCCAAAAAACAATTTTCTGTACTGAGGTGGGCCGCACATATAAAAATAAAACAACAAAATATTCAAAATATTTTATTAGTGTGCAATATTCAAAATATGCATTTTTTTCATTTTCTTTCATTAATTTATTTTCACCTTGTCACTTCTGATTTAGTTCATTCAGTTTCATTGTTATATCTGTTAAAAAACAGAAATCTAGAAGCCATTGATCATCCAAAAGTTCACTTGTATCACTACTGTACTGTTTTATACATCAAATTAAACATTTTGGAGGTTAGAATTTTTAAACGCATCGTTAGCTTGCGTTTTCTAAATAAACAATACCTTAATTATTCCTTACAATTAATGATAACTTCACAATAGCCATAAATATAATTTATGACTTTCTTTCCATATAACTTCCACTGACTGGTCGGACAGAGCACGTGCACGTAACGGGTCAGCTGGTTGTATAAATAATGGCCGATCGACAGAATATTCTAGAACGCTCAAATTTCAATGTAACCTGTCCATACCTACTCAAAGACCAGGTTTACATTAGTTACTATCAAGTCTTAACGTAAATAATATGTGATATTTATTATTGGGAATATTAACAACTAAGCCGAACGATGGACGATTGGTTAGGGTGCTGGCCTTCGGTACCGGAGTTTGTGGGTTCGAATCCCACTATGGCATGGATGTTCGTAGCCGTTCGGAATCGGCTTTAAGCTGTAGGTCCCGGTCTCATTAGCCCTCGTCTTGCAAAAAGTAGACCGTAGCACTCCAAATCAAATCAAAATCGTTAACAACTAAAATTCTATGCTTCAACTGTATATAGTCAAAATGACTAAGACTATATAGACAGTTAAAAACTTCCATTGGGCCGCAAAAAGTTTTTAAATGGGCCGCTGGTTGGGCATGCCTGCTTTAAACTATAAATAAATGGTATCACTACAATTAATTTATTTCTCTTTGAAATATACTTTTTAAAATTTGCTTTACATAGAAGAATCAAGAGTTCGATTTTCTTCATAATCTCATATGAAAATACTTCCCAAAACAATACTTATAAATTGTTTAGCTATTTATTAATTACATTATTTTAAGGGTAATTATTCATTGCTCTCCTAATTTAATTAAAATTTTAAGAAAGATATTCCAGCTGTACAAATGCTGTACAAATGAAGCGTATCACAGTTAAATCACCCTCCCTAAATCTCGCCCCCCACCCCACCCCAAGGAATACAAAAATATTTTTTTTTTCATATATTTCAAATGTTTAAGGTTCATAGATAAAATTTATAACCTAATTGCATTAAATACTAAAAACTTTGTAATCATGATCTTCAAAGTGTTAAAGCTAAAAAAAATTACTCATACATTTTAAATAGATAAATTTTAATTTACCTTTTGCAATTTAATACTGTTTAAATATTTTAAATTTAATTTTAATTTAGAAACCAATAAGATATGTACTTATGTATAATATGTAATTAGTACGTTAAAATTCCAAACCACGCTGTTGCTTCTGACACAAGTGTTTGAATAGTGCTTGGATTCTGCAGAGTATTTATTCGAAGCCACGATACAACCTATAGCAGATTTCACATTTAAATTTTTTTATTTCAAACCATTTCGCGACCTCAGTATAAATTAGTGTCCAGTTCTTATGGCCACCATTTACCGGGCGAACTTTATTGACCCCGGAATCGGGGTGAAAAAATGACAAGTGAAAGTCGTAAAATGACAGAAGGTGGTACCTGAGGGTGACAGTTATGATCCGGGAAGTTACCGTAGAGTGAGGGGGGACTTTTATGCTCTTCGCCAGCATAGATCGATTCAAAAGCATGCGTATCAATAAAATCTGACGGGGAACTGAAAATTACCAACAAGTAGTTTTTTGAAGTCTATAGAAGTAAAAGATAATTCAAGGTTTCAAAAAAAGAAAGTTGAGGGGACCATTCTTGTATTTTCTTGTAAATTATATTTCTAGTAAATTATACACATTTTTTGTTGCACTTAATTTAACGCTAGGTTCCGAAGAACAGAGCTCTACCATTCGGCTCTCGTTTGGCTCCCTATTGGGAAGAAAAGTTTTTATTGTTTTCATTGTTAGAAACAATCTTTCAACATTTGTAGGGAAAATTAGTAATGAGTAGAAATATTAATAAGTTTAAAATAATCTTTCGATGCATACATTGAAATCGGAAGAAATGAAAAAATTCCAATTTCAATGAAGAGGAGAGCAGATTTCAGGAACAGCAGAGATTTTAATATTGACAGCGATTATTTGGCCGTATATATGAATAATGTCCAAAATTTAGAGAATAGATCGCAAAGTGTGTGTTTATACATAAAAAGCAAACACACAAACGAACAAACTGCTTAATTTTCAAAGATTTATAACTTAACGCTAGATATATATTAGTCCGTGAAATAGACTCCAAAACTTTGTTGCGAATACCGGTGATAAAACTTTCATTGCTACAAAAATATTCTATGATTAAATTTAAAATTATCACTTTAATACTGGTGATAAATTTTTCTTTACAGCAAAAAATATTCTATGATTAAATTTAAAATTATCACATATGTTCCTATTTTATTTAAGAAAGATGTAAAAGAAAATTTTTTGCTTAACATCTAAGTTCAGTGATAAAACGTATAAAAATAATGCAGACGATATTTAAATAATTTAAAATAAAAAAATTATTAAAGGAGATGTTTAAAGAAATGACGTCATAATGCTAGAAAAAATGTTATTTTTGTTGTCAAATGAAACACCTTGATTTGTTCACTCATACACAAAATACTAGTCAAAAGTACGTGTCTTAATCTAACCTTTGGCCAGGCCGACTTCTCAACTCCATAAAATAGTCAGCTTCTAATTGGGTAAGGGAAATTTATCCCAACGAATTTAATAATACAAGTTCTTACTTAAGCGGTTCATTTTAACTTGTTTGTTGCTTGAGAAGTCGATCTGCGTAATGAGGGGTGCAAAACAACTTCGCTTTATGAGGTTCTGCTCGTGCCTGGTTCTGGGTTAGCCTAAGTTTTAGTAAGGTCAAATGTATTCATTTTTGTAATCGTTTTCAATGTTTTTCTTTTACTAGTAGTAATATTGTTTAACAGTTTAAGTTACCAGTTTAAAGGATTCTATACCATGTTTATTTGCCTTAAACCTTTTCTTTGTATGTTTTAAGTAAATTAAACGTTAGTTTTATTTTTAAAAGTTTGTTTATGTTCATTTACATTTAAAACACATTGCTGATACTCTGCAACGATAACTTTTACAATTCCATTTTTTACAATTTAAGACTGTTTAAGAAGTCTGTTTAATTTTTAGTTTGACTAAATTAGATTGACTATCAATTTTTACCTATTTATTACGTGATAAATTGATACATTTTTAATCGCCTGCTCTTAACCGGGAAAAATAGGGGTTGAAATAAAGGCATTAAACTCTCGAAAAGGGGTTAAGGGGTGGATTTAGAACGTTTTAAAGACGAAAGTATTTTGCTCTATGATATGAAGCATATTTATACCAATTTATTTTAGAATCGGATCGATAGGAGAAGATAAGCTTTACTCGCTGTGAATTTTGCTAACCTTAACTCATCAAGAATTCAATATGGATGCATCTTCCCTTCTAGATCCAACCGCTTCAGAAATTCGACGACACACGGACAGATAATTTAGGCTATTATTATATAATGAATAAGCCCTTTTATTTTGATTATATGATGGGGAATTATCATTTGCACATTCCCGTAAAGGTGCAAAGTTAGTTTCATTTATCATGATAACGTTATTTCTGAATAGAGCTTAAGTATTGCCATAAAGCAATAATTCGTTATAATTTTTTTTTCAGTTTTTAAAGATTTTCTTTGAATTTTGCTAACCCTAACTCATCAAAAATCCAATATGGGTGCCTCTATCCATTCCTAGTCCAACCGCTTCATAAATTCGTGGACAGACGGACAGATAACTTAGGCTATTATTATATAGGAGATTAGATTGTTATTGGTTTTTAGAATGTTATTTAAATAATTTATTTATTAATTAAAAAACTCCGTAGTGAATTATTTATCATTTTGGTGTGTCCTTCTTACTCGATATTGTTACTTTGTGCCTTGGCTCGGTAAAACGGAATGATCGTCCAGCGTCCGGCCATGTCCTACTGGAGAAGGTTTTTTGTGGAACCAGCAGTAGCTTATCCCAAGCTAAAAGTCTGCAAATCTCTCAACTAGTAGTCTCAGAGTGGTGCGCGAGCCAACTCCGTTAACTGCCAAAAAACAAGAGAGGAGGGCATTCTTATCGTTTTAAATTTCAAGAGCATTGTTCCATCCCCTCGCCACCGAACGCACGAGCTCCGTTAATCCATCAATTAGAAGACAAAAGAAGCTTTTTAGTGCGCTAGTAGCATCCATTAAATGACTATTTTGTTTTGGGGCAGGTTGGCAAACTATTTTCGGGTGAACGGTGCTACTATGCACTCTGGGTCTGGTTTTCTATTTTGGCGCGTAGGCGTGCGGGATGTCTAGGTGGAGTGGCGTCGCTGCGCCGTGACCTTGCGCGCGTGCCTGTCAAAATGAAGCGTATCCAAAGGGGTCTATTCAGGAAGGAACCAGAGAAGAATCCCCTTCGTTCCGATTTTAGTGGGTAGGGGGGATTCCCGTCAACGACGATAGAACAAAAGACTCTCGTGGTTTCGTTATCGAACAAGGAAAGGGCATAGGAAAGGAAACCTTCAGATGTAAAAAGAAAGGTCGAAACGCGGACTTTTGGAGGACTCAATATTTTAGGTTATTTCTGGGGAAATCTAATATAGAATCAAGGCCGTACACAGAGGAGCGGTCATATGGGTCCTGACCCCTGGAATTATATTATTTAAACAGAAATTTTTATCTGTTAATTTGATATGGCTGTACATCTTACTATGCTATATAACAATTATGCATAACTAGCATATAGCCCGTCATATGACAGTATCATTAAAATTTTTCATTTTCCAGAATTGAAAAGTACCCTATGAGGCAGGTAAAAAAATTGTTTAGCTGAGAATTATCTGGTACATGCTCAATAATTTGATTGTCTTTACTGACTGCATGTTAGTTGGGAACTTTAATTTATCTTGTCATTTTATGTGATAAGATGAACAGCAGATGTTTTGACATTGACAGTATTTATTTGGCGGTATATATGAATGATGTCCTAAATTTAGCGAGCCGATTGCAAACCGTGTAGTTATGTATCAAAAACATAAAAAACTTCATTTTCAAAGATATATAAATTAATAACGAACCTTTCTATATATTTAGTTGAAAGTATGAGTAAAACGCACGTGGAACTGTATATGTATTGTATATATATATATTATATATATATATATATATATATATATATATATCTATATATAATGTGTGTGTGTGTGTGTGTGTGTGTGTGTGTGTGTGTTTGTGTAATATTAAACAAAAATTTATTTACGTATTTTAATATTAATTTTTTATTAATTTATAACTTTTGCATAAAGTACGTCTTTGCGCGGTCATTCTGAAAATTTTTTTTCCAATATATTAAATCTGTCTCTACTATTTATCCAATAATAGCGCGTTCTCTTTAAAATGGTTATTTTGTATCAAGTGATCAATTGTGCTTAAGGATAGTCTTTTTACCAAAGGACTACTTGAAAGTGTATGTGCGGGATCACTTTTTAATTTTCCACGAAGTTGTAAAGGTGTTTGCTAGTACGGATTTCATGTTTATAAGAAAAAATGTGTTGTAATTTTGAATATCTCACCCATATTACACACACACACAACACACACACACACACACACACCACGTGTGTGTTATGTATATATAATATATATATATTTTTATTCTAGATATAGCTGTCTTATGACGGATCAGCAAAAACATAATTGGACATTCAAAATTAGACATATGTACCTAACCTATTATTTAAGCCAAATATAAAAGAAAATTATTTATGTAATATCTAAGTTCTGTGATAAAATGCATGAAAATAATGCAGACGATATTTAAATCATTTAAAATAATTTTCAATGAATTGTAAAGGAATGATGTCATAATGTAGAAAAAATTGTTATTTTTTCTACTTATAATGTGATAAATGATAAATTTAATCGCCTATCTTAACCGTGGAAAATAGAGCTTGAAATAAATTAAAGAAGAGAAAATGTTTTCGAACTCTGACGTTTTAAAAAATTTTTTGTTGATATAAGCATATTTATACCAATTTATTTTAGAATCGGATAGATATTTTAGGAGAAGTTAAACATTACTCGCTTTGAATTTTGCTAATCCTAACTCATCAAGAGTCCAATATGGATGTCTCTGTCCATTCCAGGTCCAACCGCTTCATAAATTCGAGGACAGACGGACAGATAGCTTAGGGTATTATTATACAGGGGATGATATTCTGCAGATTATGAAAATACTCACATGGAAATTCAATAGTTAGGCTATCAAAATTTTAAATCTCTATCTTGAGTAAGTCGGACCCTCCCCACAATAAATATCTGTGTACGACCTCGGGTAAAATCAAAGTGTAGGCAAAGAATATAGGCAAAATGAAGGGAATACACTGTAGAGATAATGTAAAATCGCAAAAGCGAAAGAATTTATCTCTGAGCGTCTTAATAAATAAAGTACTTTACAGGCTGCTGCTCAGATTCATCTTCTTCATTCCTCTTTTAAGTTGTGTTTGGGTTTAGTATTTTAAATTATTAATTTTCGTAGATTTCAAGTATGGGATTTCAAAAATTCCTCGTAGATTATAAATTTGTAGTATATGCTAATACATACATATTTAATAAATTAATTTTTTATTATGTTCCAGATTAAATTTTCTGTTAAATAGATAGCTGTAAATGGCGTTGAACATTAGTTCGACAGAAAGACCAAGTATATATTATTCTTTAGACTAGTTTGATTTTTACTTGCCTCGCTGTGACGTCATTACATTGACACACAGCCAGTATATATTAAAACAACTACAGGTGTTCATCTAGCTGCTGTTGATCAAACATCGGGTAACTCCTGTAATAAGATTCCCCTGTCGTGCAGCGTAAGATCATTCGTGTTTTAACCTTCGGACGCGCACTCTCCGGTTGGGTTTATTAGCTTGGAGGATCAATTGCTTCTTTCTTAGCAACTTTTTGATATGATAGCCAAAATAACTCCAAGAGATATTAAAGCCCGACTGCGTTGATTAGCGGTTATCAAATTTTTTCGACGAAACACACCTCGCATACATTTGCAATACAGTGATCCCTCATTTTTTCGCGGTTAATGGGACTAGAACCTTCCGTGAAAGCAGAAAAACCACGAAGTAGGATTTGCACCTAGGATTTGAGTGTATGCCACAGCAAAATTACAACAGATACGTATTTACTTAAGCGTGTCAGTTCTAATTATAAGGTTAATTACAAAACCTTATCCCTTATATAATAATAGCCTAAGTTATCTGTCCTTGAATATATGAAGTGGTTGGACCTGGAATGAATAGAGGCATCCATTGGATAAGGCAATTTGTCGCAACGTCACGACCTACTATAATGCCCTTCCCATTCATTTTCATGTTTACAACAGCCAATAGACAAACAATAAACTGCCCTTCCCTTTGAAACTAAAGCCAGAATTGTCCTAATTTGAGAGTTTGCCCTACTGTGTGAAATCGTCTTATTCTTGATAAGTTAGGGTTAGCAAAATTCAAATTGAGTAAAGTTTATCTTCTCCTAAATTATCGATCCAATTCTAAAATAAATGGGTATAAATAGGATTCATATCACAGCAAACAATACTGTCGTCTTCAAAACGTTCGAATTCCACCCCTTCCCCTCTTTTCGAGCATTTAATATCATTATTTGAAGCTCTATTTTCCCCCGTTAAGAACAGGCGATTTAATTTATCAATTTATCATATTATAAGTAAATGAAAATAACCTTTTTTTCTAGCATCATGAGACGTCATTCCTTTAATCATCTCATTGAATCATTTCTTATTTCAAATTATTTAAATATCGTCCGCATTATTTTCATCCATTTTATCCCTGAACTTAGATATTACGTCAATAATTTTCTTTTATATTTGGATTGAATAATAGATTAGGTACATAAGTGATAATTTTAAATTTGATTATCGATTGTTTTTGGTTGCAATGACAATTTTATCACTGGCATTAACAACCAATTCTTTTCATAAAAGTCTGGGAGTCTATTTCATGGTCTTATAAATATCTATCTTTTAAGTTATATATCTATAAAAATTAAGAAGTTTGTTCGTTTGTATGATTGCTTTTTATACATAACTACATGGTTTGCAATCGATTCTCTAAATTTTGAACATCCTTCATATATACCCCAAAATAATCATTGTCTATAAGGCGATTTCACGCAGTAGGGCAAATTCTCAAATTATGACAATTCTGGCTTTAGTTTCAAACGGAAGGGCAGTTTATTGTTTGTCTATTGGCTGTTGTAAACATGAAAATGAATGGAAAGGGCATTCTAGTACTTCGTGACGTTGCGACAAATTGCCTTATATTAAAACCCCTGTAGTCCCTAATATGACAAGATAAATTAAAGTTGGCAACTAACATGCGGTCATTAAAGATAAACAAATTATTGAGCGTGTACCAAATAATTCTTGGCCAAAATCAAACCATTTTATTACCTGCCTCATAGGGTACTTTACAATTATGGAAAATTAAAAATTTTACTGATCCCGTCACATGACGGGCTATATGCTAGTACAGAAATAAAGATTAATCAACAGTGCTTTCTGAGAGAGGCGAAGAGTATTGGGTTGGTGGCGGAGGAGAGGCTCTTCAAGGAGAGGCAATTAAAAGTTTCAATTTTTGGCTGATGGTCATCATCTTCTTCCTCTTGGGAAGAAGCTTTTGCAGGGGCACAGCGTTTAGGCGGCATGATAAGGGCTTAATTAATAAAAAAAGTTATCGCTTCAACAAAACAAGTTATCGCCAACACAACACTAAAATACAGTATGCGAGACAGTCAACATCATGGACAAGACTGGCGAGATACAACAGGAGAAAGTTCTAGGTAAGGATACGATGATGCGCAGACAATCAACTCACAGGGATAAATCCACTAGTACTCTTATTGATGGATGTCGCACTAGAAACCAATCATGTGCCTTTATGAGAGCACGTCGTATTACTCTGAGTCAACTCATTTCTTTGTTTGGCATGCAGGGATCCTTCTCTCTCCCGCATCAACATGAAACAACGCTCCTTTCCCGCAATGTGGCTGACGACATGGTTGTATTTTTTCATTTTTATTTTTTGGTGAATATTTTGGAAAAACCCGCGAAGCACTGAAGCCGGAAAACAAGAAGCGCAAAGTGGCGAGGGAACGCTACTCCAGTTTTTCAATATTTTTAATTTAACGCTTTGAATGCATGAATGCAGTTCCTTAATACACAGGTTCTCAAACTTTTTACCCACTTTGAGAATTGAGGAGATATATGATTAGTCGCACCTCAGGATAAATACAAGGACAATTCTTGCATGTTTCGACAGTGTCGATGAAAGACAACTTAAATTTTATTTAAGTATATTTAAGTCTTCTTAATAATTTCACAATTTTTAGTCAATTTTTCTTACACATTACCATGGTGTTCCTGGCAAACGCTAGTGGCACCCACCCTGTTTGAGATCCATGAGCGAAGCGCATTGTGAAATAACCGGTGAGAAATCTTGTAAAAGTAAATAAAAAAGCAGCATCTAAGAGTAAAAGTTACTTTGTAAAATACTTTATCTTATATATTGTAACGTCACGGGATCCTCGGGTAGCGTGTGGGTGTCGAAGTGGTTATGACTCGACGTACAGCTTATAACAATAAAAAGTTTATTCTTGATTAAATATAGGTTATGTACAAATTTTCCGAATGGAAATTACAGGGCTCAGATGAGCTGGTACGGACCTAAAAGTCCCTGGTTCGAGGCGAACCTTAAAAAAAAAAAAATCTGCGGTCAGGTGCCGACAGATACCGTTGTACAGGGGTACAACTAAGACTCCTTGAGTCCCACACAAAACTGGAAAAAAGCTCTCCGAAAAATAACCGCCACAAGTCGAAGCCTCCGCTCGTTTTCGTCCTAGGGACTCTCCGGCGAAAATCTCAAGCCGCCTGACGTCACCTTTAGCCTCTTCCAATTGGCTTTTCCTTCCCGCGTAGCTGTCCTGCTATTCTCTGATTGGTTTTTTCTTTGGTGCCTCACAGTCTGACATTTCGGCTTCGCGTTCGACCTTCTAATCTCCTCGGACATCTCAAGACGTTTCGAAGCGAAAACCTTTTGTAGTATAGTGTCAAAAAACCAGATAGAAAGTCGCCTTGGCTTAGGCTTTAATAAAACCTCTTTGTGAAGCCAATGGGATGTAGAGACGTCACAATATAAATCATTGGCATTGGATTTTGCAGTTTGGATCGAAAGCGAAATTTGCTACCGATAATCCCTACAAAATATACAAAATAAAATATTATTTTAGAGATAAAATTATCTAAAGCAAGGAAAATATAACTCCCCAGATAATTTTTTTTTGTCCTAAAAATTACTTTTTTTTTACTTTAGGGTAAAAATTTAAAATCTCAAATTTTTAACTTTTAAAAGCTATACAAATAATATAAGTTATTAGTTAAAAATGGCTTTATTGCTCGAAAATTTTTTTGTTAATCGGAAATTATAACATTATTTAAGAACCACTTATACTACAATATGAATTTTTTTAAATTGAAAAATTCAGTTTTTCCATTAACTGTCAATTTACACACACACACATAAATATATATATATATATATATATATATATATATATATATGTATATATATATATATATACATATACATATATATATATGGGGAGAATAGATCGCCGGGTTTCACTGTTATAGATCAAACGCCAAAATCGTACTTGTTCTAATAAATGAATATGAACTTATTTTACATTTATATACCAAATTAAATAACTTGGAAAAATATCTGTATTACTAAGGAAAAAATGGCTGAAATTTTTATGAACTTGGAAATATATAAGGTAATAGAGACATTTAGTAATACAAAACAATTTCACGTTTTATTATTTGTAAAATTAATGTGAATAACATTTTTTAAAAATTAGGGGAATGCAGAATACTTAGTAAATATATTTTAACCTGTCAACTAGATAGCACGATTGTCCCTTATCTATTACAATATAAATAGCAGTTACTAAAAAATTCAAATATCCCTTTGTCTGTAGGCCTTTTCAATAAAATGAATCTCATTTTCTTTTAATTCGCATTTTAGCGATGATACAAACTCTGAAGAATTCCTATCTTCATCCATCAAGGAGATTCTGGAAGAGTTTCCAAACAGTGATAGTTTGTATCTACAGGGAAGAATTTTAATTTCAAATTCATCAATTTCAATATATACTGAAAAGTCCGTTCTAAAGATACGTTGGTAAGATAATGACTTCATCGTGTTATCTTGACAATTGTGTTGGTGACTTCGAATCGATTAGGGAACAAAAAGCTCTTTATGAAAAACATTGTTTGAGAAAAACGGCAGTCTAAAACATTCCACTGGTTTACTAAACTTGATTGATTTCATTTATCACGATCCTTAGAACAATTTGTCTTCAGCCGTGGATCAGAGTTTTAGCTCTCTGGCAAGCAGCATCATTCATCAGTCGCCTTTTGACTGCAGGAGGATGAATCTAGTGGTTAACAAGAAAATCGGGCATTTGTTTAGAATACACGGATGCAGTTAAGTATTTAGTAGCCAGAAGCCAATCCTGAAACTTCTATTGTATCTATGTTATGAGTTTTAAACAAAGGTAATGATTGGCTAATCCTTTAACTTGACCGACCAAGTTAATTACTATCCTAAAAATCACATTTTACTGCATTCCTGAGTAGAATTGTGAGCAGTGGAAAAAACTCGGTTTAAACCCGGGTTTTTTGGGAAGGGAACTTTGAAAATTTCCAAAACCTGAAAATTTTGAAGTATTTTGTTTACTTTTATCCTAATCGCACGAGACAATTTTTACATTTCATAAATGATTTGATATTTTAAAAGCCATTGTCTCATCAGTACTTAAAATTTTACTTATAAATTTTAGTGTAATAGTTAATAAAACATTTACTGCATAATTTATGTCCTTTATTAGCATTTTTTTCGTTTTCTAATATATGTGAGAAGTTTCACCAATTCCTATGACACAGACAATTCCTATGAACCACCATTTTTTTCTGCTTTTGTTGTAGACCTCAAAAGTTGATATTTTCACAAAATTTAACTATTATATGCTATAAAAAATGAATTGAATAATTGGGATTAACTAACTATATTTGGCAAGGTATCATGTTTAGCATGAAAGTATGAATATATTTTTCCTTTGAGAAATATCCAATATTTTTATTATTACATAAATATTAGGCAATAATCTGTAGTGTCACAAAACCCATAAATCATTATTATTCGTGGATAACATCTCTCTCTCTCTCTCTCTCTCTCTCTCTCTCTCTCTCTCTCTATATATATATATATATATATATATATATATATATATATATATATATATATATATATATATTATATATATATATTTATATATATATATGTATATATATATATATATATATATATATATATATATATATACATATATATACATATATATATATATACATATATATACATATATATATATATATATATATATATATATATATACATACATATATCTATATACATATATGCATATATATACATATATATATATACATATATATATATATACATATATATATATACATATATATATATACATATATATATATATATATATATATATATATACATATATATACATATATGCATATATATATATATATATATATATATATATATATATATATATACATATATATACATATATATATATACACATATATATACATATATATATATACATATATGCATATATATACATATATATACATATACATATACATATATATACATATATATACATATATATACATATATATACATATATATATATATACATATATATATATATATATACATATATGCATATATATATATATATATATATATATATATATATATATATATATACAGATATATATATACATATATATATACATATATATACACATATATACATACATATATATACATATATACATATATATACATATATATATACATATATGCATATATATACAAATATACATATATATATACATATATGCATATATATACAAATATACATATATACATATATATATATATATATATATATATATATATATATATATATATATATAATGTAGGAATTGGACACAAAATGCAACAGTGTCATTTGATTACACCTTTAAATGATATATGCATTACAAAATATAATAAACAGTTATTTTAAATTTAAATATATTTATTTTTATATTATAAAAGGAGGGAAAAAAATTTAACATAAAGCAATTTACATAATAAATAATGATCAAAAATAATGTATATAACTATTATATTAGCAATTAAAATTGAAGCAACCAGTTATGTGTTTGATAAGACTAACAAGGTAATTTATTACATAAGTACTACTATAGAATCATTTAAATGCTCATTGCTATTATTTCTTGAATATATATATATATATATATATATATATATATATATATATATATATTGCCAAAAGTAAAAAAAAATCTCTTATGAATAATATGCTAGTTCTTAAATAGCCACTGTTGAAAAAAATAAATGTAAACATTTTTAAAATGATTTCTTCCCAAAGTTCCCAAAATTCCGGGTTTATTCCCCAAAATTCGCGGGTTTGTTCCCACCTCTTCAAAATTCTGGGTTTTTTACATCTCTATTCCTGAGTAAATACGGAAGAAGTTTTAACTTTAGTTTAATGCATAGATACAATCAAATACACATGCAATACAGTGTGTATCTACTTTTGATAAAATCTATTAGAAGGGATTAAAGAACTAAAACCAAGAATTCCGAAAGTATCTTTTATTGTTCAATTATGACTTTTTTAACATCGATTAAACTTTCGAGTTGCATTTTTAATAATGTGAAATTTAGTATGTTTTGCGGAAAATTCTGACTTTGTACTTTGAACATTTACATCCCCCACGCTCTGTATCAGATTGATTATATTTATTGCATCAGAATCAAGTCACTGTAATGGCTAGTCGAATGGTGATTAATTAATCAGGGTCTGCCTAGGTCTGTAAAAAGCTTGGGCCAACTGGGCTGCGACCCTGGGAACCGAAATTTTACATAATTTGTTTTAAACTTTAGATATTTAATTAATAAAACTTAAAAATCTTTCTGGTTAATTCTTCAAGCAATATTTCATGAAACTTTACCTTGAAAGTTATATAAAAGCAATTGACATAGTTTATTCTTATTAGAAATTATAAAACTCAAATGTCAAATTTATACTTTTTTGGTACTCATAAACTTCCTCACATTATCATTGTGAAGACTCCCCTTTGTCCGAGCACGCGCCAAAACAGCTGATCGTAGTACACCTGTACCTGGACAATAACGTGGCGTTGCAGAGTCGGGCATCTTGACAATCGGACTGAATAGACGAACACGCCCCTGATGTATGAACCCTCGGAAATTCCGTGAAGAGACAGCCAGCGAATGAGAATTCAGATAAAAAATATAACTGTAACTTTAGCTGGAGTTCTCATGTAACTGGGACCTTAACTGAGAAAAAACAATGGCGGGACCGTAACTGACCCCCCAGGTATAAAAAGCCTACAATTTTGCGACTCTGGGCTTTTCGTCATTTTTTTCGGAGGTGTTTTGACCTCGTGGAGGCCTTCGCCTTTTTTCCAGCTACAGCTTGCTAGTTCGTAAAGTCCGCTCATATAGGGAGCGGCAGAATCTCGATACCGAACGGGGGATAAATTGGGTTTGATTGCACCTTGAAAAGCCTCCCCATTTGTAAGAGATTATTAATTCTCTTGATTTTCTTTCGACTGTGAT
Organism: Pardosa pseudoannulata; assembly: GCA_032207245.1. Classification (NCBI taxonomy): domain Eukaryota; kingdom Metazoa; phylum Arthropoda; class Arachnida; order Araneae; family Lycosidae; genus Pardosa; species Pardosa pseudoannulata. The sequence goes on along the minus strand of CM063506.1, from coordinate 50,250,076 downwards.
TGTCGTGAGGAAGTTTTATCGGCAACCATCCTTTACAGTTCTAGAGGATTTAGGAATTAACGTTCCTTTGTAAATAGCCGTATTTAATCCAGAATTAAAGTGAATTTCCAATTTTATTTCTTTGACTGTAATCCATTATTCACGTTACCTCTCATTTGAGAATATTGAAGGCGTCACATCATATAAAAAAAGTTGTTATAATTTGTACAAAAATATTGAACGTTGTACTGAACCTCAAGTGAGGGACCCAAATAAAAACCAGAACCTAGGCTCAACATACCCTTAATCGAGCCCTGGTTGAGGCAGTTTCAACAAAGATTTCAAAGCTTCGAATGCCATAGCTGATATGGATGTTCATAACTGATTTCAGTCGGGTTTAAGAAGTAGGACTAGGTATAATAGCTTTCATTAATATTTGGCAGTAGAGCTCTCAGACAACCATCTATTATGGCTCTCTATTATGAATATTAATAAGCAAGATTGGCTCGTCTTTACACATTGCAAAACTGCAATAACCCCTAGTTTTGTTGACATACAGATATATTTATTAACTTTTATTTATATAGGCTTGGAATAATGGATTTTTAACAATCAAAAATGCATCTGATACGTGTCACACACCAACGTCATCGCTAGACTCTGTTTCGAGACCAAGGGTGTGAAAGCGATTGTCACGTGAGAATTGAGAGCGAACGTCTTAAGGCAAGGTCACTAATGAATCCACGCTGAACTACGCTCTTTTGTTAGCCTTTGCTCACCAAATGACTGGCGCCAAGTGTGATGGTTGAATGTGAACCTGCGCAATAGTCATGAATAAAGACATTATTCAGACATCATCGTATCTTTGACTTGTCATAGGCTTGTCATTTCTTGCATGATTGTCATATATATGTATATATAACTTTTATATAATCAAAATTATTTTCTTTAAGGTATCGCTATTCACAATTAAACCAATAAAGAAAAAAACATTTTTGAAAAATTTTAAAAATTGCTTTAAATTCTAAACCTAATTTCACATATAGAGAACAAATAAAAAATAATTTTGCTTAATATATGGCTATTCCCAATTAAACAAAGAAAAATCAGGCTATTTTTATGCAATCTTAAAACTATTGCTTTAAAATTCTCTTACTTGATTTCACATATAGAAATCAAATAAAAATAGGGTTGAATTTGGCGCAACATATAAAGCGAACTATCATTCTCTATTTATTCTTGGACAGTCTATAGATTCCAGGTAAACAAGGTACATAGAATCTAAGTGGTCTCATTTGCTAAAAGAGGCAGATCAAAGGGAAAATTCTTCGAAAATCTTAAGTTACAGTCCTTCGTTCTTTTTTTTATCTTGATTCAATTGTTATCGATATCAGAAAAGACTTCTTTCCTTCAATAAAAAAAAATCGAGTTATTTAAGCAGCCGAAGGCCATATGTCAAATCAGCTTGAGAACTTTCAGCAACATAATGAACAACAACGTTTCTATATATTTAACTGAAAATAGGAGTAAAACGCACATGGAACTGGTATAAGGTATTAATATATATGTACTAGCATATAGCCCGTCATATGACGGGATCAGTAAAATTTTTAATTTTCCAGAATTGTAAAGTACCCTATGAGGCAGGTAAAAAAATGGTTTGTTTTTTGACTGAGAATTATCTGGTACAAACTCAGTAATTTGTTTATCTTCATACTCCTCTAAAGTCTCCCTCTGAATGCAGTTTAGAATCAGGTTGAATTCATTTAGAAAGATAATTCAAAGTTGTCTTAGCTACGTCGAAATTATCGTTAAGTTTTTTCAATTTTTTGACACAGTAATTAATGGAAGTAAAGGAATGAAACCATTATTTTCATTATATCCTAGAAGTAGATAGAATTTGTTGTTAATACCGGTGGTATAAATTTCCTTGCAACAAAAAATAATCTATGATTAAATTTTAAAATATCACATATATACCTGATCTATTATTTAAGCCAAATATAAAAGAAAATTATTTACGTCATGTCTAAGTTCAGTGATAAAGCGTATGAAAATAATTCAGACGATATTTAAATAATTTAAAATAAGAAATTATTCAATGAGATGGTTAAAGGAATGACGTCATAATGCTAGAAAGAAATGTTATTTTTACCTATTTATTATATGATAAATTGATAAATTTAATCGCTGTTGAATGATTCATTGTAGAATAATTATTGTTGTTGTAGATTTATTGATGTTATTGGATATTCCATTATTTTTCATAGTCCGTAATAACCTTTCACCGGTTCTTTGGTGGAACAAAATGGCGGCAGACACAACTCACTGTCTTCATATTGAATGCTCCAAAACTTTATGACAGAGGAAAATGCAAACTGACGAAAGTAAAATAGTCCTGTTAATTGAATATATGAAAGGAGTTTTTATTATTGACTATTCCTTGCTGACTTTGTCAGAAAAATACACGTCCCTCGACAAGACACAAAAATCAAAAAAAAAAAATAAAATAAAAGGGAGGAAAATGGCTCAAAAGAAAATAATTTTTCTTCTTAAATGATGCGGGTGATCTCTCCCCCAATATCGGCCAAAATGATGCCCATTCAACACCGCGAATGGCGAGGTCAGTGGAAAAAAATCCCGCCAGCGGGAACCCAAGACGATCGCCAAACGTAGCTTGAGTTGGAACAACAGCCTAGGAATCTTAGGGCGCCAAGCAGCGCTCAAGTTGGACAAAAGGTGAAAGATCGGGAGAACAAAACGGCAACCCACGGATGGTCAGCGCGGGAAGATTCAAGGTAACTTGGACATGGACAAGCCCCATTCCACAAAATAAGGGGTCAGGAAGCCGGCAATTCCTGGCATTCCCTTTTAAATAGAATGTGGCTATACCACAATCGCCTTCTTTTAACCGGGGGAAATATGGTTCGAAATAATGACATTTAATGCTCGAAAAGGGGGAAAGGGCTGGATTTCGAACGTTTTAAGGAAGACAGTTTTTTTCTCTGTCATACGCAGCATATTTATACCAATTTATTTTAGAATAGGATCAATAGTTTAGGAGAATATATGCTTTACTCTCTTTGCATTTTGCTAACCCTAACTCAGCAGGAATCCAATATGGATGCCTCAATCCTTTAAAGATCCAACCACTTCATAAATTCGAGGACAGACGGACAGATAACTTAGGCTATTATTATATAGGGGATATAATGATATTT
>CM063506.1:50109376-50241876 GCA_032207245.1 Pardosa pseudoannulata | reverse complement strand
ACAATGTTCTCCAAGTTCTTAATCAATACTGTAATACTAAACTCAAGACTCGAGTTGGTTTTACATAGCCCCTGAATTTTTTCGGCGGCCGAAGACGGACACCCCGAGAGAAGGTGGGCAAGCTATGTTCCATGAAGTTCTACAGGAGGAGAGGACGAGAGATGCGACCCCGCCCGCGCCAGCTGCGGAGAAGGACATTTTCCCGTGGAGGCGAAAACTTGACCGAGGGGGGGGGGATGCCACCCCGGCTCCTCGCGAGGAGGAGAGGAGAGATGCCCGGTCGGAACGACGGAGAAGGGATTTTTTTGTGAACGGAACTGAGACCGGAGGAGGGGTTTTCCGCTCGGCACAGTTTATTTTTGCCCTCAGTCTTATTTGAGCCCTGTTCGAGTATGAATTGAAGTGTACTTATGTTTTTTTAACAAATCTTCTTAATAATAAGTATTTAGTCAAGAGTTTTGTCACTGCTGTGATTAATTGTCGGCCACATAGGCTTTAATCGAACCCAAGATACCTGCTCCAGTAAAAATAGGTGGGCAGGTATAGAACGAGGCGTGCAGACTTCAGAAAGTGCAGCCGGGGACGTGCGAGACGTTATAAATACCTCTGCGGGTGGCAGGCCAAGCCTATGGGTCTTCTGCTTGGTCCCTGCTTCTAAATTAAGAGAACTTACTTGAAGAAGTCGTACTTTCACCCTTGTGGTGCTCATTAAAACGAAAGCCGCACTCCTTTGCCTTAATACGTGTAGCGTATGACTCAATCGTGATGGTTTGACCAAGTGACATAAGACAACAACAACAACAATAAATAATCCTCGGTACACGTGTATGCAAATAAATCTGCTCGCTATGCGGTCTCTAACTGGATAGAATAATTTTCACAAAAATTTTGTGTGGTGATTAAGGTAAAAATTGGGAAGATTTTAGACAGGCTAAAATGATCACAGGTAAAGATCAAGATGGAGAGAGAACTTTTTTTTCCTCTAATAGGCTTGCCGAAGGATAGACGAATGGTAGAGGTCTGCCCTTCGGAACTGGAGTTTGCAGGTTGGAACCACGCTACTGGTATAGAGGTTCGTAGCCGTTCGGGATGGGCTTTAAGCAGTAGTTCACGGACTCAATAGCCCTCATGTGCAAAACCGTTGCGCTCCAAACCAAACCAAAAAACCCTATATTGGGCCTAGTTACCATACATTGTATATAGTTTTCTTTTAATGACGTGGTAAAATAATTAAATCTTTCAAGTAGCATAATTCCCGTGATAGCGTTGAACATGCGTTTTGAGATGATATAAGTTTTGATACTTTTTTACTAATTTTGATTTAATTATTTAATTGTGATCTTGTTATATTCTGCATATTCCTTCCTCTTTAGCTCCAACAGCACCATTTTTCCCATATAAATCTTTTCTCTTGCTTTGAGTAATGTGCACACGTTTGGGAAAATTACAAGCATTTAACACGTTATCTCAGTCAGCAAAGGCGTTGATCTTCTAACCGGAGGTTTGTGAGTTCGAGGCTCGAACCGGTAAAAGATGCGCTGTGTTCATTAATGACGATTGGGGCACAAAAATTAGCTGCGTGGTCGCATTGTCCTCGAAGTTCTTAAACAATATCTCTGGAAATGACAGAAACAGTGGGGTTGTTTTGAAAAACAAACAGTGTTAAGAAAAAAAATCGATACAAAGTTTACTTTTGTATAAATCATCGGTTTTCATTTAAAGGTTCAGAGAGAAATGGAGGGGAGATCGTGAAAATAATCAAAGGGGGCACTCAGTAGACTTAATACCTATAAATGATATCTGCAAAAATATTTAATGAATCAATCGAATAAATTTTGTTTACGTAATAAATACGATATGCAAGGTCCGGCTATTAATTTTCAGGACTTATGGAATAACTCAGAAGAAAAAAAGGTTAAACACACAGCCATTTAATGCAGCCATTTCATGTAGCCCGTCATATGATGGTATCAGTAAAAGTTTTAATTTTCCAGAACTGTAAAGTACCCTTTGAGGCAGATAAAAAAAATAGTGTGTTTTTTGGCTGAGAATTATCTGGTACACGCACAACAATTTATTTATCTTTACTGACCGCATGTTAATTGACAACATTCATTTATCTTGTCATATTACGTGATAGGATGAACAGCAGAGGTTTTAATATTGACAGTGATTATTTGGCGATATATATGAATGATGTCCAAAATTTAGCGAATCGATTGCAAACCGTGTGGTTAAACAAACACACAAACGAACAAACTTCTTAATTTTCAAAGATATATAACTTAAACGCTAGATATTTATTAGTCCGTAAAATAGACTCTATACTTTTAGGAAAAGATTTTATTGTTAATATCGGTGATAAAAGTTTGCAACAAAAAATAATTGATGATTAATTTTAAAATTATCACATATATACCTAATCCATTATTTAACCCTTTAACTGTCAAGTTATTTTGATGTTTTGAGTACACAAATTGTCAAATTTTTTTTATTGCAAAACTCAAATGTTTACTCCAAAATAAATTATACTTATTAGTTAAAAATTTATATTTTGAAGTACATGATATATATTCAGGTATAACAATACGATGCATTAATAAAAAATTACCCCGAGTAATACTCGGGCGTGACATTTTCGAACACCAGTGCTTTGCCCGAGATTATCTCGGGCATGACAGTTAAAGGGTTAAACCAAATATAAAAGAACATTATTTACGTAATATCTGAGTTCAGTGATAAAACGTATGAAAACAATGCAAACGATATTTAAATAATTTAAAATAGGTAATAATTAAATGAGATGGTTAAAGGAATGACGACATATTGCTAAAAAATGTTATTTTCATCTACTTATAATGTGATAAATTGATAAATTTAATCACCTACACTTAACCGGGGAAATAGGGCTTGAAATAATGACATTAACCGATCGAAAAGGAGGGAAAGAATTCGAACTCTCTTTGAAGATTTATAACTTTAAATCATCAAGAATCCTGGAATGGATAGAGGCAATACGGATGCCTCTATCCATTCCAGGTCCAAACGCTTCATAAATTTGAGGACAAACGGACAGATAACTTAGGCTAGTATTATATAAGAGATTTTTCTTTAATTATTTTTCAACAAATTTAGAAAGCAAACAGCGACCCTCCAAAAATTTCCGAGTTCTGTCTAAGTTGTTTTGAAATATTTTAATAACGCGAGAGATTTTTCTATGTGATATATATCGTAGCAAAATATTCTTTGAAACTAAAATAGCTCCAGTGCTCCAAAGGAATAAAAACTATTGTAATTTATTAGCTTTTCTCTTACTTAGGTGTGCTCAAGACATTCATTTTCGCTGTTGGCCCAATTGTACTTTTGCCAATTTTGGATCCTGTAATAGCATTAGAATGTGAGAATTTATAATTTCAACGCCTTAAACCTTCATCATAGAACGAAGGTCCAAAGCATTGACGAGTAAACTGGAATTTTGACAATGGTTTATAGTTTTAAATAATTTAATTAAGTAAAACCATTGATATAATTTTTAAACATTACAAAGTATTTAAATAGACACTGTGTTTTAACCACTTAAAAACCTATCAATTTATCAAAACACTTAAAAAATATATTTTATAGAATAATTTAACTGCCAAATGAGATAAATATTACTTTTATAATTTTACTTATTTTAGATTTATACAAACTTTTAGTTTTACTAAATACGTGAAACGTTTATGATATGAAAAAAATTTCACAGTAAAATATTTTCTTTATTGGCGGTAATATTACATTATAATTAAAATAGAGAACAATGCAAATACCCATAAATATTAATTATGAGATTAAAGATTTGGTTTTGGTTTGGTTTTGGAGTGCTACGGTCTACTTTTTGCAACACGAGGGCTAAACGAGATTAAAAAGAGGTTTATTTAAGTAAATATAAAGATTACTTAAATTAGCTAACTTATACAAATTTATATTTTTATTTCTTTTGTAAATTTAAAACAATTTATTCAATGACCAACTTTATAAATTGCAATAGTAGTTTATTGTTAATCTTTAACACTAGATTTACGGATGTTGATCCTATACTTATTTTTACTGAAGTGAGTCAATTTGACTCATACAAGAAAATGGAAGTTTTTTGCAAAGTTTTGAAAAATAGTTCCAAATTAATTTAAATAAAATGTTTATAATCAAAAAATTCATGGAAAACATTTTTTACATATAAAATCTGTTTTTGAAACCCATTTTCCCCAAACATTTCTATTACATTTAGCACAATGGTTTCTACATCTGTTTCTTTAGCATGATTGTTGAACTTGACAATTCTTCCGTGCGTCAGTAGCATGAATTTCTGTCATTGGAATGGAAGTGTTCTCGACTTCTTCTCTATATTTACATCTTAGCTCTTCAGCCAATTAGAAAATATCCCAGGCCTGATAGGACCAATAAATTTCATGTTATGCGATTGGCTGTTAAACCATTCTATGGATCCAATTGACTCACAAGCGGGAAAATAGGTATACCACATTTGATAATGCGAAATGAAGGTGTCTGCGTGGAAGAGGAATGAAAGTTTACATATATTTTATTACTTAACTAAAAACCAACATATGTTTTTGAAAAGTGATATTAAAGTGATATATAGTGATCAAATTTTTAATGAGTCAAATTGGCTCGTTTCGTAAATCAAGTGTTAAGGAAATAAAAATAAGCAAAAAAAATTGTTTTCATAACTACATTGAAACAGATCTCGACTAAACAAACGTAAATAGGGATGAACTTCAAGATACTATAAAGTTAAAAAAAAAGGGGGGGGAAAACAGATGCGATATTTACATTCAGGCTTTTGCTTCCAAATTTGGCGGTTTTTCGAGCATTTTGCCGGTCGATGACTGGTTAGCTTTTTCTACCCTGACATAGGAGTTTTGAAGTGGCAACCCTGGTTCGTTCTTTAGCACCATTGGGGAACGTTATTTCTAACGTCACTACCCGTCTCTTTCGAATAAATTATTTCTAGTTATTTCCATAGCCTTTTGACTGACGGGATTCCTGGAGTTCAGAAGTGCCGTTTCGCGTGGTCAGGTTGTAGAATTTTATGCTTTTTCTCTTTAGTTTGTTTATTTCTAGTTGTGCAAAGTGCTTGTAATATGTATTTATTGTTGTATATAATAATCTTTAAGGGGGGGGAACCCCCTCAAAGATTTTAAATTTGTTTTAAAGAATTTTCAAACATTTATTTTCTATACAGACGCATTATAAAACTCACTTTTGGTGTGATCATATAGTTCTTAAATAGTAAAAATCTGCAAAACATATTCTGCGTCAAGTTTTGTAGAATTTTGTTACATCTTTGGTTTTTTAAAAGCCATATGTTTCCGTCCATTTTTTTTTTTTTTTTTTTTTTTGTGTGTGTGTGTGTGTGTGTGTGTGTGTGTGTGTGTGATCTTTCAGAAAATGCCATTTTCTGCCTCCATTTTTGTTTGGCGACTTTCAAAAATGAGGTTTTTTGCCAAGATCGCTAAGAAAAAAAATATGGCGGTCAGAAGAGTAGATATCGCACCTGTTCCGAAAAGAGATACTCGAATTTTTTTTTCATTTCTGTAAACATTTGGAACGCTTATGACGTCAAATTCTTAAAATGAAATGAAAATTGAAACAATATGTAAAATAGTTACTTCATCTTAAATATTTTACAAGTTTATTACTATAGGAAAACTTTCTTTTTGCAGTGTTCCCTATATTCAAAAATTTTGAAACACCAAATGATTAAGTATAAGACGTTCAAAAGGACTCTAGAGATACACATACATTTAAGTAAAATTAATCTCAAAGTTTTCACGACCAACATACCATTTGAGTCATTCGTCTACCGATCTTGTTTTTCCCTCTCGAGATATTTAATTTTGAAATGAGGGAATTTTCTGGACATCCTGTATGTATGCAAATAAAGAGTGTGAGATGCTAGCATTTCGATTTCATAATGTCAGATGAGCTTTTAAATGCTCTCACGCAGGAAATCGTGTTTGGGAATGTGTCATGGGAAAAGTTCCCCTCTATATAAACTTAACAAAAAATGTTATACTACAAATTACCAGCGAAATTAGTTATGCTAATTACAATTTTTTTTCTTTTAAAGGTTGGATATATTTCGTTTGGTGGGATCTTGGTGATTAATTATACGTACATTAACGAATACACTGAACACCAGTAGATGTAATGAAATTCAAACTGAATTCACATCAAACAGTTAAATAGTATATATACTTAAATAAGTTAAAAAAACTAAAAGGGGAAAATTCATTTCTTCTGACTAGTTTATGATTTATCATATACAGCTAAATCTGTTTGTCTTGGATTTCGTAGGGATGGAAAATTTTCAAGATATACAAGTATACGAAATAGGAAGGCTTTAAAATTTTATGTAATACTTACAAATCAAGAACAGTAAATGTATTAAGCTATAACTACATATTTATTGAGTAAAATTATGCAATACAATAATCATAATGATGCATACAATTACATATCTCTGTGAAAAAGGCTTGTTGATACAATTTGTTGTCGAACAAATTTCGTTTTACCTATAATTCTTCCTATTTTGATTGGTTTAGAGCTCTAAGGTATACGGATATACGGACGTACTGTTTTGCTACAAGAGGGCTAATAAGACCGGTACCTATTGTTTAAAGCCTACTCAGAAAGGTTACGAACACTTATACCAGCAGGGGAGTACGAACCCACGAACTCCAGTAGTGAAGAACAGCGCCCATCCATTCGGCAATCCTTCGGCATTCTTAGTTTTACAATGGCGGAGAAATTTTCCTTCTTTCCTACGATTCCCAAAATTTTCTAAAAGTATTAGTTACCTTCGCATGTTTTGCTGTGATGCATATTTTGTTGTGACTTTTAGAGTATTTTTACCTATCTCTCTTTCATCACCATCATAATCAGATGCATCATCTTGGTGAGTGGTGGGTCTAATGCCACTTAGTCATACCAAGCTCGAATGATCGCTGCTCTTTCGAATTAAGGCAGAAGTGTGCGCCTTTCGTTGTTAACGAGCACCGTTAAGGTGAAAGTACAACTCTGCTCGAACACACACGACACAACCTTTTTAGGGGCCGGTCAAACTCATTCATACACTCATTCATCCATCCGCAAGTCAGAATATAGATCCAAACCAGATACCGACTCATCCCTGATTCAGTATCTCCAGAGGTATAATTTTTTCGGGAACTTGGAGAACTTTGCAGTGAAGACATATTTAACGTGCCCCAACTGCCATTAGAAACAAGGCAGTCTTTGGCCGAGACGAGGACAGAACTCGCCTCCTTTTGGTTACGAGACTGATGCTCTACCAACCAGGCTACCGCGGCCCGCATCATCTTAATTCATCATAATCATAATCAACTCGCTCTCTTATGATTATTTCTTCGTCTGTTTAAACTTCAGAAGTAGCATGAAAATTGTTCCCATTTATAAATTCCTTAGAAGAAACGTCTACTTCAAGCATTTTCTTTACTGCCATCCAATCTTCATCCTCAGTTCAATGTTTATGTCTTCAGTTTCTTGCACCTCTTCCGACTTTTTTGTCTTTTTCTCAGATGTGGCTTGAAGAAAACTATCCTTCATTGAATGATTCTACTTTTTATTTGCGAATAATGAATTTCGGATTTAAAAATTCGGGATTTTTAAAGGAAAATATTCGAGATATATAGGGTGTAGTGGACTCAACTCTAAGTGGGCTGGTAAAAGGATGCACATTAGGCATAAATTACAAACAACACAAAAAGTTCCTATTCTTTGTTTTTACCACCCCGTTGCTGCCACCACTGTAAAAAACAAAAATCTGTAGCGTACTCAACTCTAAGTGAGCTGGTAAAAGAATGGAGAAGATCTACGTACAGATCTTGATTAGAAACACAAAAACATTAAAGTTATGATGACGATACAGATGAAAGGAAGATGGTATGCACAGTGAATTGTTGATCGTTACAGGAATCAACTTTCCGAAAAGTCACTGCTCCGAGTAATCAGGTACGGAGAAAAAAAGGGGAGAAGGACACTCTCAGTCGCTCTCCAGACTCTATCAGCCGATGAGTTAGTTCACAGGAGACTAGATCGGACAAAAACCACCCTGGGCCATGAACTTCGGTCGTTTTATATCGTCGTCTACCAGCAAATTTCCATCTCACCTGATCGGACACCTGGTTGATGACGTGGTGAGTAATCGCTTTGTAGAACTCTATCTGGACAAGTGTAAGTCCGGTTCCAAGGGGAGTTCTCCGTAATCGAGAACAATATCGACGATGTATAGGACATCATTAATCGATGTCTCTGGTCAACCTTTGGAGAAAAAGGGAGGAAAATATTGCTGCTTCACTTACAATATCGGGGATTTCTGTCATGCGAGACTCTTTCTTCGGGTTGCCATTGAAACCGACACTGGAAACACTTCACATGCATTCTAATGAATTTCTCACACAGAATGATTGAGATGGTTCTCGGTGTTAACAATCCTCTATTCAGCATCTTATTCTGCTCGAAACAACGTCCTGTCACAAAGTAAAGATGAGCTCAGTTCAAGTGCTCACAAAGGACTCGTTCACTGTTTCTACCATATGCCATTTTTTCTCACGGTAGTAGATGAGTCTGTAACTGGAAATTTAATGTCACGAAAATTTGTTACAAGGGATAAAAAGGAAGAGTAATTAACTGAGAGGGCAGGGAAAGTAGAAAAATTAAAAAATAGAGGTTTAAATGCATGTAAAATATATTAAACTTGACAGCTATTTCGATTCCATTTGCTTTAAATATCTCATTCAACAAAATATTTTCTTCACACAATATTTTGTTAGACACAATATTTTCTCCATACTTTATACAACTGTATTTTTTTCTCTTTTTCTTTGGCGGCTAGAAGAAAAGACAAAAACAAGAGAATTTTAAAAAAGTAAATACACTACATGGATTACTGAGTTTCTAAATACGTAAAACACATAAAATTTCTCAAAAGCAGTTTGCTTCCTTTTACTAGTTTATTCAAAGCAGAATTTCAGACTGCAATTTGTTTATACTGGCGCCCTTGAAAGCCATCCGATATTTTACAAGTATATTTATTTACAACTTCCGTCCTTTTTTCTAAATATAAATGCAAAAGAACCACAAGCCTTTTTTGTGTGTGTTTGATTTCAAAGAAAAATTATTTTCTACAGTAGAGTCATTGCGCATTAAAGACGGTAGAATTGCTGGTTGTCTGCGCACAAAAATATTCTGGCCTTGAACAGTCTCTTTCCTTAGAAAACCCATTTAACCTAAAATAAATATCGTGTATTATTTTTGCTGATCATAAATTATTCCTTTTTTTCCTTCTGTTTATAGGAAGCACGTTAGTATGTAATATAATACAATACTAGATTAAATTTTGGAAAAAACTGTAACCTTAATACCGTAACCGAAAGCTGGTCGCAACGTCAGTAACTATTATGTAGGAATAAAATTTCAAAAAAAGTGTCTCCCCTCTTATATATATATATATATATATATATATATATATATATATATATATATATATATATATATATATATATATATATATATATCAGTGACGTGCGGTAGGTTTTCATGTAGGGTGTGCAGAGAACATGGGTTTTCCAATAAATCTTTCATTATTGAGACATCTGAGTTCTCCATTCTGAAACGGGTTATTTATTATGAATATAAATTTAAAGATTACAATAAATAATTTACCTACGAATAGTCGAGTTATAACTAAAAAAACTGCTAAACTTATGAGAATTCTACTAGCACTGAAGCAAAAATCATGTCTTTTGTTATATGGTATCATATCGGCGTCGAAAAAGCAACGCTTCGGACTTCTACGAAAAACTTATATATTCAGCAAACGTAGCACCACATGGCCCCCTGCCGCTGCAGTAACGACAAATCGAACGTCTATTCCACGTGCAGAGGATTTCACTGCACGTTAGCACAATACAGCGAATTGTTTCTTGTTCGGTCAGTGGATTAAATTATATTTATTAATTGTTTTTAACATTTGGAAATCATATATTCTGCGAAAAACATCTTGACAATTTTTAAAAACAAAACCAGGGTGAATAAAATTTGGACTGTTCTGTTAAAATTCGTTTCTTTAAAACAAAACAACATAGTTTTTCAGTTAATTATTTCAATAAATATAATACATCACCAAAATTAATTTACCACAATAAAACATTTCACTTTATATTGATGAAATACTTCTTTTATATTTCCATGGAAACAAAATCTTTCAATATATAAATTTAAACATTAACCATCTGCAAAATCGTATGGCCAGTTAATCAGTTAAAAAATCAAAATCGCTTCAGCACGTAAGTCCCCGCTCTAATACAAAGCTTAATAAACTGTACCTTCGGATGATTCTGAATGCCAAGTGCAGGAAAAATAGCTGCACTTGCCTCAGTGCCATAGTATGCTGTTCTTCTCCAGTAGCCCATACATATAAATAGTGATTTTTCAATTTAGTGCGCAGTGCGTACACATTAGAACTTCCTATGTTCGTTTACGCGCTATGTGGTGCAGCACCTAGTACTGCACGTACTGCGGGAATACAAGCAAGCAAATTAACATAATATTTGAATATATTATAAATAATATTTATTATATACCATATAAATATAGGTAGACATAGGTGCAGAAAATTATTGTTCTTCATAATTTTGCCAGGGTGTGCAGTGCACACTCTGCACATATGGACCGCACGCCACTGATATATATATATATAATATATATATATATATATATATATATATATATATATGTGTGTGTGTGTGTGTGTGTGTGTGTAATATATCAAAATTATTTAACTTTAATATTTCCTTAAAAACCTCCTCTCTCCCATTCTAATTCCTTAAAATCTTTTTCCCAACCTCTTAATGTCTTAATCAAAGGAGTGTTCTCGACTTAAAATTCTTTTTATACATTTCCCATACCTTTATATCCTATAGATGTAATTTTTTTCCTATTCAACAAGTTTCCCAGCTGTCGCCAGCAAATAGTCCCACGATTTTCCTAATCTTACACTTAAATTCGATGAGTAAGTGGGAAAACTCTTTCTGTCTTCACTCTTGGGTGCACCTCTGTAAGCGTTTGATTTGATTTTGATCCCTAATCTTGCTGTGTGACAATAATTTCTATGGTTTTTACGTTATACAGCTCGTAATATATAAAATGTTAAGTACTTACTATGCATTTTGGGGCTTATTAACACATTGTATGCGGGTCACGGACTAGTACATTTTCTGACGATTGATACTTGAGCGCGGGACACGTACTAGTACGGGTTAGTGTAACAGCATGGCTTGTTTGTGTGTACAAAAAAACAAACGGTATATACAGAAAAACGAAGCCGAATGTTCTTGTCTACTACATAGATTCTGGAAAAATTTAGACAAATAAAAACTAGTTTTTACATCAGTCGATGCAGAACCACAGAACGGGAAGGTTGATTAAACAAACCAATTTAGATTTAAAATTAACTTTTTATTCATCCTTGAGAAAATGATATTATCTATATGTATATGTATATTTATATATTATATATATATTTGTATTTATTTATTTATATATATATATATATATATATATATATATGTTTATATATTTCAATATAAAGTACGAAAAGGTGGTTAAAAATTAAATAATTTTCGATCTATTGAGATTTAACTGAATAGCTAAATTTACGCGCAAAAAGCCCGCTCCCGGTACAATTGTTCGAAATGTACCCGAAACAGAATGTATTAATTTATTCATGGTTATGAATTTAACTGACTTTTATATCCATTACTTTCCATTTCCATGGCTAGAGGTGCCACTGCAATTTTTTTATTATGTCGTTCTTTAGTATATAACCCTTAACCAAATAAAACTGAATTCGTCCGCTAAAGAAATAAAATAAATATCAATATTTATATCCATTAGACGCAGGTGGCAACAGTTTATATAAGCTCGAAAACAGAAAACCCTTGATGACGGAATCTATCTACCTACATATATATATTTTTTATATCTCTTGTCAAACGATTCGCAAATATCTTCCGGAGTTTAACATCATCGTAACTCTCCAATCCCCAAGGTTGTTTGAAATCTGAGCCTTTCTTCGATATTATAGGATTTTTATGGTCCGTATTTTCCACAGCGACTGTTAGTGAAATATACAACTTTTTCAAGCTGCATAGATAAATTTTTAAAAAAATTCACCCAAAACACAGAATTATCGAGTTAATGTAATGTTTATATACATAATTAAGAGTTCAATAAAAAAATTTAAATTGAACTAAAATGACCTAAAATATGCTTCTTGTTCAGATTTTTGAGAATGTTTATTTCATATACCCATAACATGAAATTGATCTTTTAATGCATAGATGAGTTTGGCGTCAGAATGATGTAGAAATTAATTTTTCGGAATAATACAGAGAATCAGTAGCGTAAGCAGAATTTTTTCAAGGGGGGTATATATTTCTAAAAAATTAATAGCCCGCATAATTTCTACTAAAATTTTTATTTTTGCCATTTTGTCTGAGCTCAAGGGGGGTGTTTAAATCCCTACCCCCCCTTGCGTACGCCCCTGCAGAGAATATACTTACCTAAACTACTTCAGATAGATGAAAATACAGTGGACTCCGCTTAATGTGATGAAATTGGGACACCGTGATTTTAATAACAATAACCAATTGATAACAATAAACGATATACAAAATAATTCCCCCCCCCTTTATTTCAAACGTATTAAATTGCAAGACAAAATGAGAAAACACACCTTATATTTATGTACTGTATATTACCCTTTAGAACATAAGAATTGTATACATGATTAGAAAAATTGATCCATTGTTGACCGTCTACAATTTTTTCTAAGAAGCTCATTGATAAATTGTTCGTAATCATAATCAACCTGTCATAACGATTTAAAATTTCGATCTTTTCTTTTAATGTTAAATCCTTTCGCTTTATGGCTTCAATATCGACAAGCTGCATGTAAGCGAACAAGGCATAAAATGTGAATCCGATAATAACGTGTTGCCTTCTGCTTATCTGTCAACCATTGACCACCAGCAGGGTGTGCGTATTTCTGAAAAATTACAGCACGTGTAATTATCCACTCCTTTGATCATTTCCCATTTCCCTAGGTGGAAGAGGGAGAATTCTTAGAAATTAAAACAGGAGCGAGGGAAAGAAAAGATTCTGTTCCTTCTGAATACATTGTGAGTATTCCTTTGCCAGTTAAAATGAGGTTCGAAAACTGATCCGATTAACCGATGTAACGATCACATAAAGAGATAATTTTAACATACAATTGAATCGGGTTTGAATTTCTAGTTCCAATTGTATCTCATTTGGACCAATAGAACGTATTCTTGAGTCCTCTGAAGTGGGAACTTATTTCTTGCTAAACTGGTATACTAAAAGTTTCATTTGAAGTATTGAAGTAGAGTTTTTATCTATTGCCCTCATAATAATTATTCGATTCATTTGGTTTTGAATTAATCCCTATAGAACCAATGTTATTTTTTCTGCATTTATCGCTCCTGGATTTTTCGTTTTCACGGCACTTCGGTCCATCCGCTTTGTTTTACCTAAAATAACCACCGTTCTCCATTTGATGGTATGTTTTAGGAGCACCTGGTATGGTTGTGCATATCTATAGTACGTCTACAATTTTTTCTAGCTCATTGATAAATTGTTCGTAATCATAATCAACGTCTCATAACGATTTAAAATTTCGATCTTTTGTTTTAATGTTAAATCATTTCGCTTTCTAGCGACAAGCTGCTTGTAAGCGAGCAAGGCATAAAATGTGAATAAGCTCCTTCTCAGTTCCGATAATAATGTGTTACCTTCCGCTTATCTGACAACCATTGACCACCAGCAGGGTGTGCGTATTTCTGAAAAATTCTAAGAACGTGTAATTCCCCCCCAGTCCTTTATTTATTCCCCATTTCCCTAGGTTGAAGAGGAGAATTCTCAGAAATTCAAGCAACAGTGAAGGGAACGAAAAGAATGGGTTCCTTCTGAATATATTGTTAATATTCCTTTGCCAGTTAAAAACGAGGTTCGAAAACTGATCCTATTAACCGATGTCACGATCACATAAAGCGATAATTTTAACATACAAATGAATAGAGAAAATCGGGACTAAGTGATTTCGATAACAATAAGCGATTGATAACATTAACCGCGATCACATTAAGCGGATTCCACTGTATGTGACATTCGTTGTTCGAAATGTACCCGAAACAGAATGTGAATTTAACTGACTTTTACATCCATTACTTTCCATTTGAATGGATAGGAGTTCCACTCTATTTTTTATTATGCCGTTCTTTACTATATAACCCTTAACCAAATAAAACTGAATTCGTCCGCTGAAGAAATGAAATAAATATCAATATTTATATCCATTAGACGCAGGTGGCAACAGTTTATAAAAGCCCGAAAACAGAAAACCCTTGATGACGGAATCTATCTACCTACATATATATTTTTTATATCTCTTGTCAAACGATTCGCAAATATCTTCCGGAGTTTAACATCATCGTAACTCTCCAATCCCCAAGGTTGTTTGAAATCTGAGCCTTTCTTCGATATTATAGGATTTTTATGGTCCGTATTTTCCACAGCGACTGTTAGTGAAATAAACAACTTTTTCAAGCTGCATAGATACATTTTTAAAAAAAATTAAATCAAAACACAGAATTATCGGGTTAATGTAACGTTGATATATATAATTAAGAGAGCAATAAAAAATTTAAATTAAATTAAAAACACCTAAAATTCGCATAGTGTTCAGATTTTTCAGAAAATTTATCTCATATACCCATAAAGTCAAATTGATCTTCTAATACACAGATGAGTTTGAAATAATTTAAAATGACGTCAGAATGATGTAGAAATTAATTTTTCGGAATAATACAGAGAATCAGTAGCGTAAGCAGAATTTTTTCAAGGGGGGGGGGGGTTCATAATTTTAAAAAATAATAGCCCGCATAATTTCTACTAAAATTTTTATTTTTGCCATTTTGTCTGAGCCCAAGGGGGGTGTTTAAATCCCTACCCCCCTTGTGTACGCCCCCGCAGAGAATATGCTTACCTAAACTACTTCAAATAGATGAAAATACAGTGGACTCCGCTTAATGTGATGAAATTGGGACACCGTGATTTTAATAACAATAAATGATTGACAACAATAAACGATATACAAAATTATATAATTCCCCCCCTTTATTTCAAACGTATTAAATTGCAAGATAAAATGAGAAAACATACCTTATATTTATGAACTGTATATTACCCTTTAGAACATAAGAATTGTATACATGATTAGAAAAACTGATCCATTGTTGATTGTCTACAATTTTTTCTAAGGTTTGGTTTGGTTTGGAGTGCTTCGGTCTAATTTTTGCAACGCGAGGGCTAATGAGACCGGGACCTACAGCTTAAAGACGATTCCGAAAGGTTACGAACATCCATGATACTGTGAGATTCGAACCCACAAACTCCGGTACTGAAGGCCAGCACCCTAACCAATCGGCCATCGTTCGGCCAATTTTTTCTAAGAAGCACATTGATAAATTGTTCGTAATCATAATCAACCTGTCATAACGATTTAAAATTTCGATCTTTTATTTTAATGTTAAATCACTTCGCTTTCTGGCTTCCCTATCGACAAGCTGCATGTAAGCGAACAAGGCATAAAATGTGAATCCGATAATAATGTGTTGCCTTCTGCTTATCTGATAACCATTGACCACCAGCAAGGTGTGCGTATTTCTGAAAAATTCCAGGAACGTGTAATTCCCCCCCCAGTCCTTTATTTATTCCCCATTTCTCTAGGTTGAAGAGAATAATTCTCTGAAATTCAAATCACAGCGAAGGGAAAGAAAAGAATGGGTTCCTTCTGAATATATTGGAAATATTCCTTTGCCAGTTATAATGAGGTTCAAAAACTGATCCCATTAACCGATGGAACAATCCCATAAATCGATAATTTTAACATACAAATGAATAGAGAAAATCGGGACTAAGTGATTTCGATAACAATAAGCGATTGATAACATTAACCGCGATCACATTAAGCGGAGTCCACTGTATGTGACATTCGCCTTTATGATACGTTCAAGTATTATTAGTGAAACAAATGCACAACACACTCGTGTATACGTGTGTGTAATTGTGTAAAGGCACCTCATCGTAAGAATAGCTACCGTTAATTTTTTGAATTTTTTAAGTTACAAATCATCTCTAAATTGATTTTTGTTTCTTGATTTACAAGCCAAAATTCGAAATTCGAGTTAAGAGTAAACTTTACGGGACAATAGACTTTACAAAAATTTTCAACAGTATTTCTCATATAAACCCAAAATGTTGTAAAAAATATATGTTAAAGCATTAATTTATCAATAATAATTCGACTGAATTTAATTTGAGTTTTTTAAACAAATACTAAATTTAAAAAAAATTAAAAGGTTCCCGGCAACACAAGTTAGAACATTTTCTTTAAAATTTTGCATCATAATATTTCGAAGAACTTAAGGTATCCGTCTATGTTTAAAACGTCATTTTGCCAAAAATCATAATTTTTTTTATTTCTCTGTTGTAAAATTTCAACTTTTAGGCTTCTATATCTGTTTTTGTTTAATTCTACGGCATTTTAAAGAAAAGTTACAGTTGTTTAAACATCAGTGACAGCTGTCAAAACAAAACGGAAGTAGCGACTTCGGAACCGGAAATTGGGAATTTAAAACCTTTTAAAGAGCTTCTTTTTTTTTGACAAAATTTTTAAATTTTCATGAAGATTAGTTTAAACATTTTTCTAGTATTTTTAATAATTATCAACGTGGTAATTAGAAAGTTTTGAAGCAAAAAAGTGTGGGGAATTTTAAACATGTATTTTAATTTTTCAATAGTTAAAGTTGCTTTCATAAACTTCAAATGCGTTTTTCTCAGAACGGTATTTTTAATAAAATGCTGAAACTTGAAATGTGATTTCTCAAAAAGTTCTTAAAATATTTTGTTGGAAATTACTATGAACGCTTTTGATAGTATTTACTAGTAAATGACCTAAAAGTTTTAAATTTGGATAATTTTTAATAATGTTACGCTCAAAGTTAGATATAAAGGTAATGAAAATTCGTTAAAAATTCAACGTGTATGATTTTGAAGAACCAAAATTTTTTACCAAACGTAAATTAAGCAAAGATTTTAGGTGATTCACTAGTGCAAATGCATCTTGCATTATTGCTTTGAAAAACTTTTTTCTGGTGAAGTATATAACGTAATTGTGGATGAGACTATTTTCTATGCTAAAAATGCCAAAAACGACCATGATTTAATTATCACTAAAGAAGGTATAAAGATATTTATAGGGTTTTTGATATATTTTGGCTATCTTACTCTTTCAAGTGAAAGATATTATTGGAGTGATGTAGAAGATTTAGTGATAGGTCATGTACACGACTCTTTTAATAAAAATGCTTACCTAAAAATAAAGTCATATATTCATTTCCAAGACATTTCAAAAGCAGATGAACGTAAGAATGACAAATCAAGATAAAACTCCTTTTGGAGAGAATAAGAGGTAAAATATGGTACTGGTGTCTATTCACTCGAATAATTGATATGGCTGTAGTTAATGCAAGTATTCTGCACAGAAATATTCATATAGGTGATTCTATGCCTATGTAAGATTTTCGAAGAGCTGTTGCTGTAAAATATCTAAAATTGGGAATCGCAAAAAAAAAGTTTTGAAAGGTCGACCTTACAGTTTTCCTTCATCCTCAAAAGCTAATCTCAGTCATGATGTTCGCTTTTATAAAAGGGATCACAATATGGGACAAAGAAAGGGCAAAAGACGCTGTCGACTTGTAGGGTGCCAAGGAAGTCCCCTAACATATTGTGTGAAGTGCGATGAAACTTTATGCAAGAAGTGTTTCTTCAAATTCCACACTAAACTGTAGAAACATTGAAATTTTATTATTTTAAAATAATTAAACTTTACTAAGTACATTCTGTAATATTGTGAAATTCTGCATAAATAAACGTTTTTTAAAAGAAAATGCATTAGTTTTTATCTATTTGGTTCGATTTTACTATGTTATTGAAGTACTAATCATTGTTGTGTATATGCTAAAATATATCCTCCAAACGCCCAGTGATCTATTTCTAGATCAGCAGTTTTAAAAAAAACTAAGGTACGTATTGATAAAATTCGATAATAATATTCATGTTGATGGTAAAAGACACCCAATTTATGAATTATATGTCAGTGCATCAAAATAAAATAATTTGGGCGTTAATGGGTTAAAACGTTCGAAATCTACCCCTTCGCCCCTTTTCGAGAGTTTAATGCCGTTATTTCAAGTCCTATTTTCCCCGGTTAAGAGCAGGCGATTAAATTTAACCATTTATCACTTAATAAATAGGAAAAATAACAATTTTTTCTAGCATTGTGACGTCATTCCTTTAACCATCTCATTTAATCATTTCTTGTTTTAAATTATTTAAATATCGTCTGCATTATTTTCATACGTTTTATCACTGAACTTAGATATTACGTAAATGATTTTCTTTTATATTTGGCTTAAATAATAGATTAGGTACATACGTGATAATTTTAAATTGAATCATCGATTATTTTTGGTTGCAATGAAAATTTTATCATCGGTATTAACAATAAATTCTTTTCATATAAGTCTAGAAGTCTATTTCACGGACTAATAAATATCTAACTTTTAATTTATATATATTTGGAAATTAAGAAGTTTGTTCGTTTGTGTGTTTGTTTATTATCTAAACTGCATTACAGGATCGAGACTCTAGAGGAGTATGACGATAAATAAATTATTGAGAGTCAACCAGATAATTCTCAACCAAAAAATAAACCGTTTTTTACCTACCTCATTGGGTACTTAACAGTTCTGGAATATTAAAAATTTTACTAATCCCGTCATATGATGGGCTGTATGCTAGTAAATAAATAGTTTAACAAACAGTATAAAAATTAAACAGATAAACGCATAGTATAATAAATAAATATCTTAAAAATAGTATAATAAATAAATAACTTAACAATTTATAAGTGTTGTTTGGTAGATACTTTTATTTTTCTCACTTAGGACTTAAATGAGACAAATGAGATTACTGTTTTTCCAGGTAAGGCAAGTTTAATTATATATATTTCAAAAGAAATAAATAAACTAAATATAGTGCTATCAAATGTTAAGGTTTAAATTGTAAAAAACAAAAAGAAATCGAAAAAATAATTCATATGTCTCCAAAAAGTAAAGAAAAAATTAAGATATTTAAATGTGGTCTCACTGCGAAACCAATGTCCGCTAAAGGGTTAAAGAAGTATCCGCAGGGATCACATCATATGTTACAGTACCCCTCAGCGAACGCCAACAGAGGGAGCTGCCGAACGGATAGTTTTGAGCGCTATCGAAAACACAGAAGTCAGATATAGAGACAATGAGCGAACGTGCGCGCCGCACGTACATGATTTTTTGTTAAACAATTCTGTAATGTGTCGTGTAAGTAATTCATGTTAATTAAAATGTTTCGTCTTATCTAAGGATTCATCCCTTTTTTCCCTTGACAACAACTATGGATATCCGAGAAATTAAAGAAACCGAAGGCCACAGGCGGCCCCAAACGAACCTTTCGAAGTAAAGAGGTAAGTGAATCTTTTTTTTACTTACCTCCTCGCTAATAATTATTAAGAATTATTTTACCTTGTGTAACGTAATATCATATATAAAACCATGATCAGAAGGGGTTTCCACGGTGCAGTTAAATAAAACAACTAGATCTAGACACAGGCATTTATTTAATGTAGCCTCCACACTATGGCCAATTGTTCACCACTTCCTGATGGTGACCTCCAACGATGGTTCACGGGTTGCATCCACACGCTGGGCCACTAAATGAGCCAAACACGTGGATTCGTCCATAAGGTCTACTGCGCACTTTAGTAGCGCATCTGGCTGCCTTTGATCTTTGGAGGAAAACCGCCTCGGAAACCATCGTTGGCCAAGGCTATTTTATCGTCTGCTACCATCGACCACGATACACCATACCCCTCCAGACCGTGGTGATGGCTTGCAGTGGACCATAGTGTGGAGGGGCCTTAAGATAGTACAATGAATGACGTAGAGCTCTGGATATCAAGCTGAATTAACGTTACAGAAGTTTAAAGTACTGAAAGTACGTACAAGTTACATAAACAAACATCAGCACCTTTGATGCAACCGAGATATCTGATACAGTCACAATGACTCTTATATAGGCAGACAACATATACATACATTACAGATATTTGGATATTTAAAACGATGCTGTGCTGCCACAAACAAAAATACGATAATTATAAAACTTTACAAATATCAATACAGATCAATGAATTCATGTTACAATAATATGTGAAAATACGTTACAATATTTAAATTTTATACAAGACACTATTTACAAAGACTGAACATTACGTCAACGGCCTTATTCAGAAATGATGCGTATGACGTCAATCTTCGGCAAATTGCGTAATCACCAAAGTGTTTATTCCAGGTGTTGAACCCTTTCAACAATAAATTTCTGATGCAAGGGGCAAATTTTTTGGTATTTTCTTATAATATTGTGCCTAGGTTCCCCACTGTTGTGGCATCACTAATTGTTAAGTTTTTAACTCTCTGATAGCCTAGGACAGTCCCTGATGATCCAAAAATCTTTTCGACTTCCACACAGCCTTGAAATATCCTTATCATCACAAAAAAAATATTTTTTCCAGTTTTCCCAAACTAAGCAAAAACGATACTTCCGGGAAGGAAAAGCGACGGAACTAAAAATTGTCTGCTATCTTTGAGGTCAAAACAAAGAATTCGGAAACGATGCATGTGGTATAAATAGCCCTGATCCTATAGGTCCAAATGAACCGAACGATTTTTGCGGGAAAAAATGAATAATACGGGAACAATAGATAGATATTCCACTGTATATAGCTAAAATTCAAGTTGTAAACAAGAATGTTTACAAGGATACATGTTTCTGCTTCTAAGAAAAAAAACTCGACCAGTAATATTATTTTTTACTATCTAACGAGTTCCAGTCCAGAATTTAAAAGTCTAGACGTCTGCCAAACAAGTAGGTGGTTACACGAAATGTTACAAAATCTCTACATATTTCAGCTTTCGTGGTCCCATCCCTCCCACGTGAAGCATATAGAACCGCACAAATACCCTATTTACGTCCTCTGTCGCAGCCAATTAGACATAATTTATAATGATTGCAAACATTTCCCTCGCATATTCACGCTACGGGGCTTTTTTTAAACCCGACGGTGGCCAAGGCGTGATTTTTCCGTTCCCGCGACAGACAGTCTTTGTGATGAAGTGCCTAAGAATAAATCATAGGAATCAGAAACGTTTGCACCTGTTTTGTAAGAGGATCGCAAGTATTTAGCGGACGAAAAACATTGGGACTTTATTCGAAAATATAAGTGAATCATTAAGAGATGAAGACTATTTACAAATTTTAGAAACTGACAATTTTTTAACCCATTAGCCTTTTACAGTCTGTTCCATAAGAGCGTATCGCCTCATAACTTCGTAAATAGATAGCTCAGGTACCGGCTTAATGAGAAATTTTCACGTTTTCTGATTTTAATTTGAAACGATAGAAGACAAAAAAGTAAGCAGGACAGTACCTATTTTTCTTTCATTTGGGGGCCTAATGAGTGATTACTAATGAGTTTTATAGCGGACTCTTTAACGTCTCTCAAAAATGATACTTTTCCTCCGCCGAGTTTGTGACGTCATCATTCACGTTGACACCGAGCCCCTAAGCTGTTTTCATATTAAAAGGCGACATTTAAATTTGTTTCTGTGTAAAGTATCGCATATAATAGAAATTTTTTTATTATGTCGGGCATTATAAATATTGTATTGTGCCACTCTGTAAAAATACAACATATAATTGCAATGAGAAGATATTTTCAGCGTTCCGAAAGACCCACATACACGTAAAATCTGGACAACTGCGATGAAAAGGGATGAGAAATTAAATCCCAAATCATCATATAAATCATCTCTATGGGTTTGTGAAGACACTTTTTGGGTAATTAAATGCTTGCTTTTGTTTAAATATTACTAATTTAGACAATTAAAGTATATAAAAATACATCTATACCTTTAAAAGGACTGTTGATTAACCAGTGCTATTTAACTTTTAAAACTGCTCATTTTCGAGTATTATCACAGAGTTCAAGTACAATATATGTTTGATAATGCATGTAAATATCGTAAAACATATAAATATCTAAAGCATATAATTATCTAATATCTCCTCGGGGGAGGAGAGGGTTATGTATTTTCAAGGTATTATAAATATTTTCTTCGGAGATTTAAATTGGTGACTAATTTGAAAAAGTATACTATTTTTAAAATACTTAATGATATTACTTTAAAAATTAAATTTAATTTCAGAAACTTTATACATTTTTTTAATTTAACATTAATATTAAAGGCAATAAAATTGTATTGCTAATTAAAAATGTATAAATAATTAAGTAAAGCCTTTTAAAGATTTAAATTTCTTTTCATCAAATTTAAAATATCTAAGAATTGGTTTGGTTTTGGAGCTCTACGGTCTACTTTTTGCATCACGAGGGCTAATGAAACCGGGACCTCCCACAATAAATACCTCCTCTAATTTTTATTTTAATATTAAATCCCTCTCTATTTATAAAAAGCGATGCTACTACAAATGTGTGTATATATGATATATGTATATTTATTTGACTTGTCTATGTATACAAACAGAAGAGCTGTGATTAGCACGAATAAAATGTTAATACATGTTAAGTAAAATTGGATAAATATATAAATGATTTTACATACCTTTGAGTTTTAATCCCCCGTATTTCTTCTCCCATAAAATCCGGGGTTTTTCCCAAGAACGAAAACATTGACATCATTTGAATTTTAGGATGTTGTCAGACTGCCCTTTGCTTAATCCAGGTAGAAGAGACCTTTATGACAAATTGATATAATTAAGCTATCGAGATCGATAAAATAAACCTTCAGGTTTAAATAAAAAATAAAAAATAAATTTTGATAGCTAGAAAATTCGAAGAACTTGCAAAAACAAAATCGTAAAATAGTGCGCGCTTACAAGCAATAATAAAATATTGGATAGCGTGAACGATGACGTCATAACCAATCATGGAGCGTTTTGGTATCACGTGATTTTCGCTTAACTTTAAAATTATTTTTTAAAATGATGGACCCAGTTTTTTACATTTTTGATAACATTTTTGGAATTTACGAGTCTAGAATTATCAGAAAAATACTAAGTTGTTCGAATCCCCCGCATGTGCAAATTCCTCTTTGCACGTGTTCTTCAAACATCAGAGAAGAATGCTTTATGGTTATATTCTTTATTCGTTATCTTTGGATGTGTTTAAATCAACAATTCCAAAATGAGTGCCGCGTATGCGAGCCGTTTTGAGGCAGTGTTTCTGTGTAACCATCCAAAAGGACCAAAAATGTCTTGTGCAGCTGCAGCTCGGTACATGAGAAAGTCGGAGTCGTTCGTCAAGAAGAGGGTAGCACGTTATAAAATGGTACAAAATGTTGACGACCTATCGGAACGGGGTAGACGCCACTCAAAGTCAAAATCGAATGATAAAGTGATTCTTGCATAATCGATAATAAT
Source organism: Pardosa pseudoannulata (assembly GCA_032207245.1). Lineage (NCBI taxonomy): Eukaryota > Metazoa > Arthropoda > Arachnida > Araneae > Lycosidae > Pardosa > Pardosa pseudoannulata. Next base: position 50,218,116 of record CM063506.1, on the reverse strand, counting down.
GGGGATTGGACAACTTATTAGGTGAAATGCATTTCAGTTTAATATGTATACTACACGGTACAAATGTATTTTTAACTAATTCGTTTGTATTTTCAGAGAAATAGAAGACACGCTCTGGTGGAACATACTGTAGATGCCAACAGGACCTAACTAGGGCGTGACAGAGGTGGCATTTGCCACGGGCGCTTCAGTCATAGGGGCGCCGAGCTGTAATGAATATGGAATCTGAAAGAGGACAATTCGACCTGAGTAGAAATAAAAAGTTTAAAAATATTTTTTTGTATTAATATTCGATTTTATTTATAAAATCCAAAGTGTTTAGAAATTATTTTTTTATGAATTTTCTTATTTTTTAAAAGGTTTCTAAAGACTAAACTTGTTATAAATTCTTATAAAATGTTTGCTGAAGACTCCTAAAATGCCTTAATATAAATCATGGGTATTCGTTTTAAATTTTAAATTTATTAAAGTTATTAAAACTTAATTTGAATTTAGAAATTCGTCAATATTTTATGAAAATTTAACGCACACAAAAAAAATATTCCCCTTAAATAAACTATTTCGTTTATCAGCAAAATAATACCCCCAGAGTGTTAAAAAATATTTAAAGTGTTAATCAGGTAAAAATAGAAGAAAAATTAGAAATTAATATACTAGGAACATTTTAAGAATTAACAAAATATTTTGTGGGTTCATTCTAAATATATGACAGAGAAAAAAAAAAGTTTGTATATTTTCTTACTACATTTAACGGTAGCAGCGCAGGCCAGTTTTTTGCCAGGGGCACATAGTTACGGCCCTGCATGCCAATGCTCCTATATGGAACCATACAATTGAAAATTCAATTGAAAACAAAGTTTTACTAAAACTGCAATGTAAAAACTTTTAACTACAGTGATCCCTCGTTTTTCGCGGTTAATGGGGACTAGAAAACTTCCGCGAAAGCTGAAATACTGCAAATAGGATTTGCCCCTAGGAATTTTCGTGTATGCGGGTACACGAATGTTTTAAATATGTAAACAGTATTTATACTTTACACATGTAAGAAAAAATTACAACAGTTTGCGTATTTACTTAAACGTGTCAGGGCTAATTAATAAGGTTAATTACAAAACCTTATAGAGTAATAAACATTAATTAACATGGCTTTCTTAGAGAGGCGAAGAGTCTTGTGTTGGTGGAGGAGGAGAGGCTCTCACTTGACTCGTAGAAGTTTTAGGCTCACTCGGAGACTCTTCTGCAGGAGACGCTGACGGTAGAGCCTCGTGGCTTTACCTTGAAGAGAAACATGGTGATGGGTAGTTATTGCTTTGTTTTTCCTCTTCCTTCTAAATAACCCTGTACAAGGACATAACCCCATCAACGTGATTGCCGAACTCGACAGCTCGAACCCTATTGTCGTCAATGTCTTGTGCAAATTCTTGTCCTGTTGCACAATTGTTGCAGATTCTCCAGGGTAAGACCACGCTTTTCAGTTTGTTCTTCGTCTTCCTCATCAATTTCTTCCTCACTTGCAGACTTTGTCATCTCAAGAGCCCGTACTCTGAGTCAACTCATCTCTTTGTTTGGCATTCAGGGATCCTTCTCTCAAAATGAAACAACGCTCCTTTACCCAATGTGACTGCCGACATGGTTGTATTTTTTCATTTTTATTTTTTGATGAATATTTTGAAAAAACCTGCGAAGTAATGAAGCGGAAAGACATGAAGCTCGAAGTGGCGAAGGAACACTGTACTAAAAACATGCTTGATTTTTACGTGATTTTTACGTGCTGTTACGTAAATATTTAAGTACTAGGAATAAATCCGTTCCCCCGACAGACAACCTTTATTATAAAGTGCCTCAGAATAAATCATTGGGACTTTAATTGAAAATTTAGGTGAATCAGTGATGAAATCTATAAACCATTTTAAAAACTGATAGTTTTCAACACTATAACTTTTCCACGCTTATAGTCCTATATGGTGACCAATCGTTTTTCTTGGTCCTTTGGGAGGATAGTCCTCAAAAACATCTAGATGTCTTCCTTTTCGTTATGTAACACTAGATATCCTTTCCGATATGTAAAAGCTGATTTATAAATATTTACACATTTAATATAAAAAATGTCTCATAAATATAAAAAATCGCATATTTAATTTTATTTAGGAAGTAACTTTGCTGTGACTGCATTCAGGAAGATAAACCTTACAAAAATAATCAATTATTGTTATTTTTGATTGTTAAAGATAATGTATTGTTTGATAAAAGTAAACTAACTATATAGTCTGATGAAGTAGTAGCCTTATTGACATCTTACTCAGCTGAAACATGACGATAATTATTTAATTTACTCATATTCTCCGTTGTTTATACAGTAGAACTTCAATTAACCGAAACTCTCCGTTAACCGAAGTCGGTTTCTTTGCACTCTCTATTATCATCCAAAATTTTCTCTATACAAACATGCATTTTTAAAGTTTTCTTTTTTCCCAAATTCTTTTTGTATTCAATCCGTTCTTTCCAAACTACGAGTGCAGATAAATATTTTGGAATTCCCTTTTTTAGAATCCTTCGCGCAACCACAATTCTCGGTATGAGCGTACTCATCCCCACTTTCAAATATCCTTGTTCTAAACAAAAACACACCGCATTTCGAAATTTGGACGGTCATACTGACGATTCCCAGAACAATCGAATATTATTGCACCAATGACGATACTATTATTAAACTAGAGGATTATTGATGAATTTTCGATAACAACTATTATAATTCAGTCGTCGGTGCTCAGGCATAACCACGGACAAAATCTTCGCAACACATGGTACTCGAAGATCTAAGGCAGTCAACAGGCATGGGGTATAGCAAACTCTTGTAGATTTCCTGGATTGCTACTTAAAGATGGACGATGACCGAATGGACAGCCCTTTGTCACCGAAGTCAGCAGATTCCAAAACCGCTTCTGGTTTGGATGTTCCTTCGGAATTGACGTTGGTTGAATTCCAGTTCCCAGGACCAGCTGCCATGTTTTGGCTATATCAAAATGACAGTCAAACTGTCGCCAAGTGATGTTTGTACATTCTGTTTCGGCTTATATTAAGTTACTATACACGATTTAAAAAAAAATTAAAACTTTGCCAAATTGAAAACAATTGCAAACTTGAGTTTTTAATGTATTTAAACCCATCTTTTGCTGTTTTTTGAACAAAACAATGCGGAATTTTTGCAAGAGGTAGAAATTAAGCAAAATATAAGCATCACTCGGTTATATTTAAGCAAACGTCTCCAAAACAATGTTTCTACTTAATTAAATTATTTTAAGACTATCAAATGACCATAAGAAGATAAAGTACGTTAGAAATTATTTTTAGAAATCATTACTTTAAAATCGGAAAGAAGAGAACGGGGTAAATGTTTTAAAGAAATTATTAGTATAAATTTCTACAGAAAATAAGGGGAGGTATAAAGTATTTTACTTGTCCAACGAAGGCAAATTACCCTTGAACCCCTATAACATTAACGACTTTTTTCGGGGGTGGCGGGAGAGTCTGAAAAGAAGATGAAAGGGTAGAATTCCAGTTCCGGGGGGCGGCCACCATGTTTTTGGCTGTATTTTTGTACAAGTGATCGCCAAATTGTCGCCAAGTGAAGTTTACAATTTGTGCTTTGTTTTGTATTAAGTTTATACCCAATTTCAAAACATATTTTGAATTAAAAAAAGTTTGAAATTTTGTTAAGATGAATACAAATTTAAAAAAAATAGGAAATAAAAAATAGAGCAAGATTTTCCAGGAAACTGGGTTCTAGAATTTGTCGACATAGCCCACGCCTGGATTGCCCACTGAACTTGGTTCAGTGAGTCCCCCGAACTGGGATACGGCCGTTGAAGTGTTACCCAAAAACTGGGTTCCAGAATTTGGCGATTATCGTCAGAAATTGGCTGACCCACTAAACTGGTATACGGTCTCGACCTTAAGCAGCACCGGCCTAAATCGCCATTGTGTAGCCCCCCTAAAAAATGACATGGTACTGTTCTAGAACCACTATCTTGTTAAAAGGTGTTTCTTTAACAAACATTTAAACAATAAAATCGGGAAAACAGCTAGCATTGTTAAGGGAGTATTGTGATGTATAATCATTTACGTAATTATTGTTACACATCACTTTTTGCTCATTGTTGCAAAAGAGAGTCTCTGCAACAAAGCGTGTTCTATATACGCCATTTTAAACCAGACGGTTGCTCTTGACGGTTTAAGCGCTTATTGAATTTGCTATTTATTTATACGATTATGAACTAATTCTTGTTTTTAAACTTTTTATTTTGTATAACGATAAACGTTTGAATAATATCGATCGATCCGTACATTGGTCTTATTTAATTAGTCTTAATTGTTCCAACATTGGTCTTGTATAAACATTCTTCAAGAAAATTTTAACATATTGATTGATACAGAAGGAATTGTCTTTTTTGGACATAAAATATTGATAACAGTAGAAGAAATTAACTGTTCTGTTCATAATGAATTCTGATAGCAAAACTTTCTATAAAATTGCCTCTGAAAATTCAGATTATTTGTATGTACTTACCCGTGGTCATCCGCGAAAAACACCAGGGAAATCACGTCTACCTATAACTCAAAAATCCACTAATGTTTACATGGACAGTTTTTTAAAGGATTGTGAACAATTCCAAGCACGAGCTGCAGCTTTTAAGGGTAAACGAGAAAAAGCAATCAGAGCTCTTTTGGTCAAAGCTGCAGTCGCTGCAATGGTAATATCTGCAATTCAATACTTCCTCTAGCTAATTAAAAATAAATGTGTCAATAAACTTGATGATTTTACCTCCAATAGAGAAGAATTATGATTCATCGTACCTTACCTTTTCAATATTTAATGAAGTCATCTGCATTTAAAAACATTTTTAAATCTTTGTGGTCATCAATCATGCATAACATATGTCAATGTTTGAAGCTAAAAGTCGATTCTAATAACAACAATGATTTCAAGGTCAGCAAATCAAAATCATAACTCTGATTTATCATTTCTGTCTTCCACCTACTGAAGCCACTGCTATTCGACTCATTTCTATCTCTCATCCCCTGTTATGTCTAGCTACATCCGAACTATGTTCATCAATTTTCCTGCTGTGAGAACCACCAACATATGGAGCACATGCAAGTTTTCTTTCTATGAAAAATACCAACATCCAGTCTACCTTCACCAATCTTCCTTCTGTGAGATACACCAACATGCGGCCTACGCGCATCACTCTTGCTACAATAAAAGCCATCAACATCTGCCTAACTTCTTTCTTCCTTCTATGAGAGTCACTGACGTTCGACCTACCTGAATCAGTCTTTCAACACTAAAATCCAAAACCATCTGGCTAAATTCTTCTTTCCTTCTGTGAGATATACCATTCAGTCTACATGCATCAGCCTTGCTACAATAAAAGCCATCAACATCTGACTAACTTCTTTCTTCCTTCTGTAAGAGCCACAAGACATCCGGCTCACTTCTGAGTTCGTTCTGTGAGAGCCACCAATATGTGGTTCATTTCCTTCTGTTTCCAGTGAGAGACAATTTAAGCCAGAGTCATCAAGCTCAGTTCTTCCTGCTATATCAATCTTAATTACTATGTACATTCGAATTTCAGCAAAAATAAAATTTTAGATATTTCTTTTCAATGACCCTGTCTTCTATTCACAAATTTTTTGGAATCTTCATTACACCTCGCTGTATTTTTCATTCACAACACACAATTACGTAACTTCAGTTAGTGTTCTAAAGGTGCAATTTTGTTGCAATGAAAATTTTATCACAGGTATTAACAACAAATTCTTTTCATAAAAGTCTAGGAATCTATTTCAAGGACTAAAAAATATCTAGAGTTTCAGTTATATATCTTTGAAAATTAAGAAGTTTGTTCGTTTGTTTTTTATACATAACCACATGGTTTGTCTAAATGAATTCAATGTGATTCTAAACTGCATTCACAGTATCAGGAGACTTTAGAGAAGTATGAAGATAAACAAATCATTGAGCGTGTACCAGATAATTCTCAGCCAAAAATCAAATCTCATAGGATACTTTACAATTCTGGAAAATTAAAAATTTTACTTATCCCGTCATATGACGGACTATACGCTAGTACATAAGACTTATGTATGTATGCACAAAATGTACATGCATACAGATAGACGTATTTATTTCTGCATGCAATACTATGGATATATGTCTCATGTGTATATACACAAAAGGTATAGACATGCATACATAAATCTCATACATACATCTATAGTTTTGCATGCATAAATAAATATGTCATGAAACGGATCAACAACGCTGTACGTAATTTCATTGCATCTTGAAAATAATGTTTTCATCCACATTGTACCTTTTTAATTTGCATTACAAATTTTTACCAGATTTAATATTGGAGCATATTTAATTTACGTTCCAGTATTTACCAGGCTAATTTAAACTAAAATAAATTTATGCATTACTAGAATAACTAGAAAATAAAAAAGAATATCGAGAAAGGAGTTATGACATATCCTTTTATTTTTTTTTTTTTTCACAAAATTATTAACTTTTATGTAAATACGGTGCTGTTGTGGGAGCGTTGAAACAAGCGTATGACCTGCCTGCCTACTTAAATGGGGCAGGTATGGTTACACTGATCCCTCGTTTTTTGTGGTTAATGGGGACCAGAGCCTTCCGAGAAAGCTGAAAAACCGCACAGCTGGATTTGCCCCTAGGAATTTTCGTGTATGTGGGTACACGAATGTTTTAGATATGTAAAAAAGTATTTATACTTTACACATTTAAGACACAAATTAAAACAATATACATATTTACTTAAACTTGTCAGTGCTAATTAATAAAGTTAATTACAAAATCTTATAGAGTAATAAACATTAATCAACATTGCTTTCTGAGAGAGGTCTCTTTTTGACTCGTAGAAGTTATAAGCTCACTCAGAGACTCTTTTGCCAGAGGCGCTAACAGTAGAACAGGGGGCTTTACCTTGGAGAGAAACATGGTTATGGGTAGTTGTTGTCTTTTGTTTTTCCTTTTTCCTCAAAAATCTCCTGTACAAGGACATAACTCCGTCAACGCGATTGCTGAACTCGACAGCTCGAACCATATTGTCGTCAATATCTTTTGCAAATTCTTGCCATGTTGCACAATTGTTGCAGATTCTCCAGGGTAAGGCCACGCTTTTCAGTTTGTTCTTCGTCTTCCTCTTCATTTTCTTCCTCACTTGCAGACTTTATCATCTCAAGAGCCAGTGGTATGTACTCTGAGTCAACTCATTTCTTTGTTTGACTTGTAGGGATCCTTCTCTTTCAAGCATCAACATGAAACAACATTTATTTCCGCAATATGGCTGCCAAGCATGGTTTCATTTAGTTCATTTTCCCCGTACCATCACAGAGTTTCCACCAATTCCATCAGTCCCCTGTTGACATGTAGGGTCCATGGATTCTTGAGGTTGTCTATATACTCGTACACGTCCATCCGCTCGATACAATTTGAAACGAGACTCGTCAGACCCGGTAACATGTTTCCAGTCTAATGTAGGTGTTGATGGGCCCAGGTGAGGCGTAAAGCTTTGTGTCGTGCAGTCATCAAGGGTATACGAGTGGGCCTTCGGCTCCGAAAGCCCGTATCAATGATGTTTCGTTGAATGGTTCGCAAGCTGAGATTTGTTGATGGCCCAGCATTGAAATCTACAACAATTTGAGGAAGGGTTGCACTTCTGTCACGTTTAATGATTCTCCCCAGTCGTGGCTGATCCCGTTCTTGCACGATCTTTTTCCGGCCTCAACGGTGTCAGAAATTTCATGTTTTATTGGATTCCCGATATTCAAGGTACACTTGTGAAATGGTCGTACGGGAAAATCCAAATTTCATAGCTACCTCGGAGATGATATGTCCCTTGTCACATACGTCGACTATAACGCTACGTTCAAACTCACTTAAATCTTGATAAGCTGTCATAGAAGAAACAGTAACCGATTTAACAACTGTACAGACTTCTGCCTTATATAATCGTTGCCGATCGCAGCGCCGTATTCTAATTAGTTCCTTTTTACTTCATTTGCTGCATATGCATGCCTATACCAGTTTTTTGGCACATCAGTCTATTTAAGGATGTGAATTTTTCTCAACATGAACCTACTATACAAACACCGTCTTTTAATTTGCAAGAATGATCACGTAACTTTAAAACTTATTGTCCGAGGCTCGTTCCCAAATATAAAGCAATTAACGAACATATTTTCAATTTACATAAAATAGCCCTTTTTCGTACCTTTTATAGAGAAAGGTTGGTTGATTCATTTGCCCCTTTCTGAATACGCCACTAACTCTGTTCAGATCTGTCCACGTATCAAGCAAAAACCTCTGAATATATAAAGATGTATTTTTCTTAATTTATTTACCTTCTTCTTCTTCTTCTAAACTTGGTATATAAGATATGTAATATAATAAAGAAATACTATTTTTTAAGTAAATATAAACTTTATCTGGCTATTTAAACAGAAGGCTTAAAGCGAGCGGCTAGTTTTAAGTAATATAAGAAATACCGAGTAAAAATAATTCGCTGCTTGAGCTGACCGGTTAAACGTTGGGGTTAATCTATATTTGAGGGTGCCCCTTGATTCTCATCAAGTTGTGATCGCGGTTGATCGCCAAGCTGATCGGTGGTGTTTTATTTATGGGAACGCCTATAATTTTTTTGTTGGAAACCCAATCTTGATTCTGATTGGTTTATATTTTAGCGTTATTTTTTAATGTTCAACGGTATATGTAATTTTAGACGTCAGTTAGTTCTACATTAGATGTCGGCTAGTAAAGTTAATTTTGCTTCTGGTCCTGAAAATGACTTCGGTAAGTAAGATAAAACTTAAGTTTCTGTACGATTTGAATAACAATGGAAAAAAAGCATATTGTGTTCATTGCAATTTTAATATGTTTGGGCAGATGTTTTATTGAAATGTTCCATTATTTTATTGAAATTTCATTATGTTTGGCAGCCATTCCTGTTTGCACGGTGTTACAGGATTGGCGCCAAACAAAAATCGCCAATTTCGCCAAAGAGCACCCTCAAATATATTTTTACCAACGTTGGTATTCAAATTACCAATATTGGATTATTTTACTTTTACATTAATGTCGCATTTATTTGTAAAAAAGTTTAAAAAAAAAAAAGCGGGATAATTGCCATCTTAACCATTTGCCTATACAACGCCGCGGATTTTGTTGACCACTGTATCGGGGAAGCACCATAAAGGTGGTCAACACAACTTCCCAAGACAGCACAAACAGAGTCCACGTAATTTGAAGCAGAGACCAATCAGAAGACCTACCAACTTCAGAGGTATCGTTTAGGAACTTAGAGAACATAACGACTAGGAATCTATTTTACGTGACCCAGCCACCAGTTATATGAACACGACGGGCCTTTGGCTGGCTCGAGTCTCCAAACCACAACCCTAAGACAGTGTTTAAAGTTTGGTTACGAGATAGTTGCCTTTGCCGACTGAGCTACCACACCTCATATGTTAGAAAGAAAAAACATTAAATTCTCGAGAGGTATCATTAATTGAAATTAAACAGATTAGACATTCTATCTGACAGGCATGAGTAATTGCATTCAAAATACGTCTAACCTGAAGATAGCGTATTGGTGCTTCTCGAAAAATACTGACTGAATCTCTTTGCTTTTGGATCTGGTTCAAATCTGATTGGTGTATTATTTTACTGCATTCGTATGTTGTGACTTATTTGCTGTCTTGGAGGCTTTGGCGACAGACACTGATTATCATAAAGAACCCCACATTTTCTTTTTGTACACGAATCTGTGTTTTTTCTTTTCCTACCATTAATAATCGGCGGATATGAAGTGGAACTAAAGTATCACAAAGTAGCTTTATAACATCTAATTATTGTATTTTGATAAATGAAGAATTTTTTTTCTTGTCCTGAGGCAGTTTACTTAAAAAATTATAAGAGTCAAGCATGATATTTTTAAGAGTTTCGTTCTGAATGTTTCTGGCAACCGTAGTCAGAAATGATGTTTTCTAGAGGAGGAAGAAGACCAACAAAGTTTATGTAGTTTATCACTCATGAAAAATAGTTACATAAAACTACAGACACTACTTACTCATGGATTCTACTGATGTTTATTCTAAGGCAATTTATTATTAGTGGAAATTTTCATGAATTTTTATTATATGTGTGTAAACATATTCTTCATCGATTACAGGGTGAAATAATCCATATTTTCAATTGACAGGGCTTGCTCGGTAATGTAACTCCGATGTAGTCATCCTGGCGTAAAAGGCTGTCACTCCGAATTAAGATCAAGTAAAATAGTAAAATTCCTTTATTTTCATGATGATTATGAACTGACAAGAGACAAACGTGCCTCTGTTTTATCTGTGAAAATCTGATATTGAGGAAAAGAAAATTATATGGATGACATCCTATGAGAAAGAGCTTTTAGATAAGCATATATTTTGCATCTTCTTAACAATATTGGTGAAATTGAAATCAACAGATTTAAAATTGTAGCGATCTTCAGTTTAACAATGCTAATATCAGTGATATACACCCTTCACTTATCTTGGATGACTGAGAAAGTTGAGATTTTAAAAAAAATTGAAAGTGGATAGGGAGAATTCTGAACTTTAGTAACAATAATTTTGTATATATTACCCACACACTCACATATGTAGAGAAATAGATAAATGTCGTAAAAACATGTGTACCGGATTGCAATCATGGATGGATGGTGTGAAACAAAGCAACAAGAGACAATTTCACTGGTGAAAACCAATTATTTTCTTTGGAAATAATAGAAGGGTCCTCAAATCATTCTGGAGACAAGAAAAGCTACGATATATCCTAAAAACTGCAAATCTGCTAAGAATTTCTACTTATCGGCGCTCCAAAAGAGTAAAACCTTTTTATGTTTAAAGTGTACCCAAGCCGCTAGGACTCTATTAAGTTTTAAATGGTCTGACTCGTTAACTGAGGGCATGAACTGCCTCCCTAGTGGTCAGCATAGAGTTTTTGTTTAGGGGAGATAGTACCTGTTTTTTTGTTTTGTTTTGTTTTTCCTCTTCTTGATTGCAGATCTCAAAGCCCGTTAGAATATTGTGGGTAACCGAGAGGCTTTATGGCCAGAAATTTACTTCGGCCACTTTAAATTATTAACTTGAAGGATGCCTGCGCACTATTTTCCTTAAACTGTATTCGGGAATTTGGTAGTAGTTATTTACATTCGTCTACAATTTTAGTTTGACTTTTTCGTTATTTACGTCTAATAAACCTGATACAGTCGTGTTGGAAATAGGTAATGGGGGACGAATATAGACATTGGCACTCATTAGAGATGACAACAATAGCTCCTCGAAAATATATCTTTATTCTTCACCGTTTCCCTTTTTCCCGGAGAAAATAAAACAACCTCTTAGAGTGATCTCCTAAGTAAAGATCGACTAATTCGCAGACTTCCGCGATTTAAAGCATGGGCAACCCGGATAAGTCTCCGAGTTAGTCTATTGTAACGAGTTACCTAGCTTCTATGAGGTTTCACAACATTTTCGTGGAAAACTATACTTTTTCTACTAATCAATTCTAGCCTTTTGTATTTGAGTGAATCATTCAATTTGTCCAGTTGATGACAATGCACCCTCAGTGTGCCGCGGCACCCAGTCTGAAAGATGCGGTTGTAGACAATCCATTTCTCGTCATCATTAAGGATTCGCTTCAAAAGTAGATAATTATCTTGACGTCAATCACAGATGTCAATTGGACAAAGAAAATTTCATTCTGTAAGTAAGAACAAGCGGAATTCATATGTCGAGTTTTTAAATTAAACCAAAGCGTTTCACTGTTTCATAAAGGGTAAAATTCACTCAGCGATTACGCAAATTGTTATTCGGTGGTTTGCATGAATCAAAGACTTTATTTTGCTTTCATCAGCTTCAAAAAGCATCCTGTTTTTGGAAGGCCAGAATGTCATAGAACATCATCAAAACTTCCTTTCTGCTCTTCGGAACATGAGTTCGTGGGTTCGAATCCCGCTACTGGCATGGATGTTTGTAGCCGTTCGGAATCAGCTTTAAACTGTAGGTCCCGGTCTCATTAGCCCTCGTGTGCAAAACAGTAGACCGTAGCCAACCAAACCAAACCAAACCAACATCATCAAAACTACCGAAACGAAATTTTGCAAACCAATTTGGCACTGGCTTTCTGTTAATATATCCTCTCCGCACACACCGAATATTTTTTTTTTCTTGTTTGAATACTATTTTTACTTAAAAATAAAATTTACGTAGAAAAATAAAATTTACTGGAACTGCTGCTTTTGACTATCCATATTTGATAATTTACAAATAAAAACTATTACGCAGAACCTAACTTTTTAACAAACAAGTCTTCCTATATTAGCTGTCAAAATATATGATGACAATAGAAATTAAAGGTGATATTAACTGTGAAATAATTCAAATAAGACATCTATTGGGAGAAAACGAAATAAGTTTCCGAAGAACCCAATTTTCTTAGCATAAACACTTACTTAGTTTAATGAATAACGATGAATGGAGATTACAGTGCCGAAATCTTAAGAATTAGAAAACAAAAATCTGTGATAAATTAGAAATACAGCTTAACAGAAGGGAAACTATATGTTCCAGCATTTAGTAATAAGATGGACATAATAAATAATTCCACACATACACACAAATAATAATAATAATATTCATCGCAGCATGGAAATGTAATTCGTCAAGATCGTTTGCATCATTCTATAAGAAAAAGATTGTGAGTGGTATAAACTATATGTGACCACGAGACTACAGTTTTGAAAAAATTAAAATCTGATTTGTTAGTGAGAATTTGCCCACTTCTGAACGAATAAAGAAGCGATTTATATTTTAACTAGCATATAGCCCATCATATGACGGGATTAGTAAAATTTTTGATATTCCAGAACTATTAAGTACCAAATGAGGCAGGTAAAAAATGGTTTGTTTTTTGGCTGGGAATTATCTGGTTCACTCTCAATAATTTATATATTGTCATACTCCTCTAGAGTCTCCCGATTCTGTGAATGCAGTTTAGAATCACATTGAATTCATTTAGTCAAACCGTGTGGTTATGTATAATAAACAAACACACAAAAGAACAAACTTCTTAATTTCCAAATATATATAAATAAAAAGTTAGATATTTATTAGTCCGTGAAATAGACTCCTAGACTTAAATGAAAAAAATTTGTTGTTAATACCGGTGATAAAATTTTCATTGCAACAAAAAATAATCGATGATTAAACTTAAAACTGTCACATGTGTACCTAATCTATTATTTAAACCAAATATAAAAGAAAATCAATCACGTAATATCTAAGTTCAGTGATAAAAGATATTATAATAGTGTAGACGATATTTAAATAATTTAAAATATGAAATGATTAAATGAGATGTATAAAGGAATGACGTGACAATGCTAGAAAAATTGTTATTTTTACCTATTAAGTGATAAATTGATAAATTTAATCGCCTGCTCTTAACCGGGGAAAATAGGGCTTAACATAATGGCATTAAATTCTCGAAAAGGGGGGAAGGGTTGGATTTCGAACGTTTTAAAGACGCCAGTATTTTTTGCTGTGATATGAAGCATATTTATACAAATTTATTTTAGAATCGGATCGATAGTTTAGGAGAAGATAAACTTTATTCGCTTTGAATGGATGCCTCTATCCATTCCAGGTCCAACCGCTTCATAAATTGGAGGACAGACGGACAGATAACTTAGGCTATTATTATATAGGAAATAGAAGAGTTAAACTGCTCGTGATTCACATTACAGTGGAGCATTATATAAAAGCATAACTCCAAAGGTAATCCCCAAAACACCAGCGTTCTATTAATAAAACTTAAAGAATACACTTTGTAATCCACAGCCTTCCGAACATCGAACTGTAGTATTTATTTTAATCATGGTAATCTCTTCGCAGTCCATATTTCCATCATGATTTTTTGCACTTCCCCATCCTGCTTAACCTGTGACTTTGAATTATTACAGCAACTTCTTGTTTAAAATGTTAGTTTTTGTTTGCGTACTCCAAAGCTCCCGTAAATCGAGAGGGCGTGTCCCCCTTCAAAAGATGAGACACTTCTTTGTGGACCTCCCACATAACGGGAGAAGCTTCCAAAATGCGCATGGAGCGTTGCCAGAACCTGTCTCGAATTCATGCGAAAAAAAAAAAAAACTTCCCTTTGATGGTTTCTTTCGACTTTTCTTTAGCACCGTGTGAAACAAATGGGGAAAAAAATATATGATGTCTGTTAAGGGTTCGTGTAAAAACCTTCTGTTCTTTTATGTTTATTCGGTAAAGGCGCTATTTTTTCATTGGGCGTGAATTAGAAGTGGCAGCAGAGAAATTTTTCTAGGTCCCGATTTAGTCTTGACAGTAAAACGACCCTATTGTTTGTGACAAGCCAAGGGAGGCACGCTCAATGTACGTGAGTCACGAGCCATACGAGTTGTCAATGAACAAGTTTTAACGAGTTGAATCAAAAGCATGGAGCGGCGTGCCTTTGAATAACCGCAGACAAACGTTACTTGAGTAAAGAAACTCGAAGATTTTGCTAGCATTTCCATATTTTCAAGAAACAGTTACTTAATTTCATTTTTTTAATCACAACTGTAATCAACTAAAATGTTTGTAGCGTTGGTCCTTGAATCGGGTAGTAGTGACAAGTAACTAGGTAGCGCCGAGAAAAAAACTAGTCTAGCAAAATATAGTCAAAAATACATTTAATATATATTTTTAAAATATAAAAAAATGGTGTGTGTTATCGTGTCAAAATAATGGACAAACGTATAAAAAAAGAAACTGTTTCTTCTAAAGCAATAACCATCAATGTTCAAAATCGCATGTCCACAAATATATCTGTTATCTTAATACAAATATCAATCAATAAAATGTTGTATTACAAAGCTTGGAGCAAAAATAAAAGGGTTAGTCGAACTGGCAAACAATATGCCAAAATATAGTCATATAATAATATATATATATATATATATATATTTATATTATATATATATTATATATATGTGTGTGTGTGTGTTATATATAAATAATATTTTTTATTGATAAAAATAGTTTAAAATTGAGTTTTAAGAAATTATTGATTTTTTAATTAAGCTCTTTTTCCATAATACGCGCTTTCAAAACTTACTTAGATGCTTGGCTTCAACATAAAGATGTTTTTTATTTAAATTATAGATTTATATATTTTAACTCATATTAACTATCACAACTCTTTTTTTATATATATATATATATATATATATATATATATATATATATATATATATTCGAAATGAACTCACAAAATATTTTGTTAATTCTTAAAATGTTCCTAGCATATTAACTTTTTTAATTTTTTTTCTATTTTTCCTATATTTTTCACTTAAAAATATTTTGGAACGCTTTGGGAACATTATTTTTGTTGATAAACTGAACAGTTCATTTGAGGGGATTATTTTTTATTTAGAAGTTGAATTTTCATAAAAAATTGGCAAATTTCTGAATATAAATTTAGTTTTAATAACTTTGATAAATTCACATTTAAAACGAATACCCAGAATTATACTAAGGCCTATTAGGTGTGTTTGGTAAACATTTTGTTAGAATCTGTAATAGGTTTAGTCTCTAGAAGCATTTTTAAAATTAAGAAAATTCATAAAAAAAATAATTTTTAAACTCATTGGAATTTATATGAAATGTTTTATTTATTTATTTATTTTTTCAAATTTTTCTTATTTCTACTTGGGCGAATCGTCCTCTTTCGGACCCCATTTTCTTCACGATGCGGCGCCCTTAAGTCTGATGTGTTCATGGAAAATGCCACCTTTGCCACACCCTAGTTAAGGCCCTGGTAGAGACACTAAAACAATTTAGATATTTGTTGCTGAAAATAGTTAAATATGATTCAATTTGGTGAGTGCGTACCAGGGAAGGGTGGGTTTAAGGCACTACAAAACATAGGTAAATGAATCTTTAAGTAAATTAATGTTAATGAGCAAATCAACATTATTTATCATTAGCAATACACATTATAATCATATATATATATATATATATATATATATATATATATATATATATATATAATGTGTGTGTGTATATGTGTGTGTGTGTATTTATATGCATATATATATATATATATATATATATATATATATATATATATATATATATATATATATATATATATATATAATGTGTGTGTATATATATATATATATATATATATATATATATACATACCGGGTGGCCATAATTAAGCTGACAGTGCTCACAGTGTTCTGTAGCGCAATCTTTTTGCGAGAATGACGCCACATTTTGTAGGAAAATTAAACAAAACGGGAAACGAAGGATTCCGCGATAAAACAAATTAGTTCCAAAAGTCACCGCTAGGGGAATATTTGGTGCTGTGTAATAGAAAATAGAGTGTTAACAAATGCAAATCAATACTGAATAAAACCAAAAGTATATACTAATGGATGTAACGTGAAATTTGAATAAAGAACTTCTTCTTCTGCTTAGCGTACGTGATATTGCAGATCACGAGACTTTATCGGTGTTTATGTAGATTTTACGCTTTTTTAAAAAAGTGTTGCCATATTGCACTTGAACTAAATCAGAAAATGTGCAAAATGACAAGTAATTTTATTCCGCATTAATTTGTATTTGTTAAAACTCTATTTTTTATAACATGGGGCCAAATATTCCCCTAGCGGTGACTTTTGGAACTAATTTGGTTTTTGCAGAAATCCTTAGTTCCCCGTCTTGTTTAATCTTCCTACAAAATGTGGCGTCATTCTCGCAGTTAGATCGCGTTACAGAACACTGTGAGCACTGTCAGTTTAAATATGGCCACCTGGTATATATATTCAATGACAAGTTTAATACTTTTCAGTCTTTTTCAACTAAATACAGCCTCAAATAAACTTTTAATGCATAGGGAGTTATAGAATTTATAACATTCAAGCAAAGCAAGATTATAATAAACAGATTTCCATTATATAAGAAAATAAAAAAAGTTATACTGTATTCAATTGCCAACAACTCATACAGTATAGAGACTCTACTAAACATCCAGCATGTCCCTATGGATATCGACCAGATGTCCGGTGAAACCTGTGTGTCTTTGTTAGGAATATACAGTTCACTTTTATAAGCCTTAATTCGACGTTTTAGAAAATATACTAGTCATTCTGGAAACAAAATTTTAAAGTCCCAAATCAATTTAAATTACAATTTTTCTTTTGCCAAACCAGCAATTCTTTACTATATATGTATGTGTACATACAGAAAATATGCTATATGCTGAACAGCTTATTCTGAAACAACTGATGCTTTAACCCCTTCTATTATAAAGTTTATATAGAATTTTGAAAAGGTTATAAGTATACTTATAGAAACATATAGAATTTAATTCATTATATAAAGACTAATTATTTTAAAGCTCATGCTGCATTAAGCTTATTTAAACAGTGACTCAATTTTTGCTAAATTGAGTTTTGTTACCATGAAAAGAAGATTGAAACGTCTATTTAGGAAAGCTAGTTGATTCTGCTCATCAAACTATTACAGTTCTGCTTATATAAAGATCAGATATACTCTCTTCTAGCCACTCCAATTTACCACATCCCATATAAGTTATGTGTTGTTCTTTAAACATTTTAGTTCAATTTGAAAATGTATAACTATTCAGATACCATCGTTTATTCAAAATATATAAATACATAACAGATTTTTAGAGGAACTAAGTTAATACTTATTTATATTGGCTTATTGTAGTCACAAAAAGTTTCAAAATTTCAATTAGTTTCAATTATCAAAATTTCAATTAGAATTTTTCAAAAGACTGAATGCTACAACAATCTTAAATCCCTTTATTAACCATTTCGTGGGCCGTGGGAAGATTACTTCCCACCTACACAATCTTACAAAATATACCTGTGGGAAGCACAAAACCCATTATAATATATTGGTCTTGTTATTGAAATGACAGGAAGACTGATTCTCGCTTTGGTTTTGTGATGTCATCAATTTGATCAATTGAATAAAATTAGCAACTCTGTTTCGAAAGTTTGGAAAAGTGGAGTGAGGAATAAATGGCCCATGAAAGGGTTAAACCTATTCCAATATAGTCTCAACGACATTGATGCCTCATTCTGAATTTTGAATACTAATTTATTTCAATTTCATTTATTTTGATAGCAACTTTAGACTTTTTAAAGTTTATTTAAACAAATAATAACTTTCTACCATAATTTTATAAATTGCTTATGTCATGAGTCAACCAAAATCAGCATCTTAATGTGTCCAACTTTCTACAATTTACTACCATGGATTTACAGCTTTTTTTTTTTTTTGGTGTTACTAGACTACTTGATGTCTATGCCTATATGATCACAAATAGACTTCTGAAGTTATGATATTCAAGAAATACCCTAATCTATTGAACAGTAGAAATACTGCAAAAAATCACTATAAGACTAGGACATGTTATTCTAGGCCCTTTAAGTGTAATTTCAAGTAAAGATTACATACCAATATGAAATGCTTGTGACTAACAGGAGCAACCATGAATCTACTGAATAAAAAATAAGCAATTAGACTGTAAAGTTAAAAAAAATACTAGTATAAAATCTTTCTTAATTGAATGGATGATTGGACAAAAGGATAATATTCCATTCAAGCTTTTTTCTGCAAAATTAAAAATACACATTTACTGTGAAATTGTTAAATTTGAAAAAACATTTTAATTGCTCAATTGAATATTTTGATAATGTACTATTAAAATAACACTGTGAAAGTTTTCTACTTATATTACATAATTAAATATTAGTATTTTAAAAGTTAAAGAATTAATTCATGATGTTTCAAAATATTATCCTTTTTCTAATCATCTATTATATTGTTTGTTTGCTGTCCTACTGTGTTTATATCACTTAATTCAACAAATGATTTGAATTTTGTTCAATTTTATTATGTATAATAAATATTTTACAATCTAGTCATATTCAACACGTGAGTACAAAATAAATTTTCACAAGATTTTCAAAAAATGTGAATAAAAGTTGTAAAACAAAATAACAAAACAAATGCAAATGTTTCAATAAAATGTATAAATATATAAGCACATAAAATTTACTCTTCAATTACATCTGGTTTACTTTCCAAAACTCTAGCAATCATATTTTCACTTATGTCCCACAAGATCTTTGCTAATTCTTCATCATCACTTACAGCTGAAGGTCTACAACGGCAACAATTATTGAAGTACATACCACCAACACCTTCTATGTCATAAGCTGCAGCACAATAAACCGATGTAGAAGCTGCCTGAGCCTGCAAAAGAAAAAAAATACATATTTAGCAAGTGAAGTAAATTAACAGTTTTAGTGGATATAAGTACTCCCTTTTCCTTTTATGATAGGTGGAGCTAAGAGAGCCATCTAGTTTGTTTTTCCATAATGCCAGTGATCTCAGTGTGTGTGTTATATTGTTGTTGTTTTTGTACTGTGTTGTGGAACATAGCGAACAAAATAAAAATGGTTCCTAAAAATGGACTAACTAATTGTTTCACAATGCCTTTTCGAATAAATGAGTCTCGTCCTTCTACACAGTAAACTTAACAGCAGTACTTTTTCTTTTAAAGCATTTCATACATCACTATGGGTCATCAACCCTGATGAATGTAAGGCATTTGTATTGTCACATTGGAGAATCCCTTCAATTCTGATCAACCTTTGGAGGGGAAATTATTGCTTCTGTTTCTATACCTTTCCACCAGCAAGAGGGCATTCATACACCAACCCAACCCATATGGCTGCTTAGTCCTCCAGATTAGTCCCAATGTTAGTGAGTAGATCACAATTACAGGGTCATGCTAAATACATTCTGAAGAATGTATTTAGCATGAAACGTCTCTCCTACCTTGTTGTATTTTATAGCTATCATGTATGTACACACGTAGTAACAAAGCTAGAATACTTTCAGAGGTAGATTAGAAAGAACTCATTCTATTGCCCTGCTATACACTTGTACAAAATAGGTATAAATTTTAAAATATTTTTTAAATGTTAAATATTCAAAATATAATTCATAAAATATCAAATTTGTGAAATATTGTTAGTTGAGTGTTGTAAATAAATTTATTCATAGTCAGAAATGTTACTGAAATTTAACGAGGTGTCTTTTTTAAAATAAGTATCGTTTCACCATTTAAAGATACACAAATGTACCTTTTTATCAGTTTAATTTTTACATGAAACCCTGTACTTTAATGTACTTTTTAACATATGGTATTTTTTGCATTGTAGAACAATTTTATGATCTGGTCCTCATAGAAATCTGTCCCCTGGCTACACACTAGCTAAGCGTTTTGTTTTATGTCCTCCAATCAACAATTTTAGTCCCCAGCACAAGACAAACTTAGGTGCTGTATTCCAATTCCGTAAAAGAAAAGCCTTACAAATTCAAAGAACTCTAAGGGCTGAAAATGTTGATTAAGGAAACTAAATGTTTACC
This sequence comes from Pardosa pseudoannulata, assembly GCA_032207245.1. Lineage (NCBI taxonomy): Eukaryota > Metazoa > Arthropoda > Arachnida > Araneae > Lycosidae > Pardosa > Pardosa pseudoannulata. Next base: position 50,197,500 of record CM063506.1, on the reverse strand, counting down.
CTGTCGTAGCCAGGTGGCAGATTCCTTTGGAATTCAAAAGTTGATTCTACAATACAAGTGCCTTGATATTGATGAAACCCATGTTAAAATGTACGTGTTTTCATGTAAAAAAATAAAACTTAAAAAAGTATACTTTTGGGTCATTTAATGTAAAACAGGCCCTTTACATCAATTTCCCACATTCATCACTTTCAATTTTCGTTTCTTTGGAAAACAATGAATCAATGTTCTATTGTATTAACATAAGGTTTTACTATACCAAAATTCTTTCTAATAAAATACATCATGTACTTGTAAGAGACGCAATATTTGAAACCACCAGATCTCAATACACAGCACGCTAAATATCAAAGTACACAGCATAGGTATAACATATGACAGCTATAGAATAGTGTCTGGCAGGAATGTATATTAGTTCTGAAACTATAAAGGGAGATGTTTAATGTGCTTGCCAGGCTTTAAACCCAACACCATCGGATTCTTTTTTCAAAGCATGCATTTTTTATAGATAAAAATTTTAAAAATCATTCCCAAGACCATATTTAGATACAGTAAAGCCTCCAGATATTTCACATGTGTGGCTCCCAAGCCTAAATGTTATTGTATCTATATGGCTGCTTATCCACATGGCACAACAGTATAGACATTGTGGTACCGGGGAAAACAATCCTTTTGTATCCACACAAGTCCACCTCTCAAAGCAAAATTCTTTGATGACAATACACCGCTAAATCACACCGTTATAGGAAAATACACTGGTTACATTCACTACAATATATATCTAATGATTAACTACTTCATGCTCAGCCTTTGGTCTGGGTCATTGAGGTTCCCAAAATTCATATTTATTCCAGAAATGCATTTCATATCAAATCAAAAACATAAACAATATCAAAAATAAAAGTATCTATTTTCATAAAATAGATAACACATATTATTTTGATTTCTTTTTAAATAAATAAATAAGACTATATTTGGCAATTTATCCTTGTACCCAGATTTTCTACAAAATTATTTAAAAAGAAGCAAGGTTTTGTAAAAATTAAAATATTAAGGCTCAATCCTAACAAAACCAGTTAGAGATAATTGGAGGTTTGCTGCCATATATTTGTATGGTAAATTACCTACCCTGCAACCACACATACACTAAAAGCTTTTCATAATATTGATATAAATTTTTCAATTTATTTTTTACATAAAAAACAATATTATGGTTTAAATAATAAAAGCTAGGTATATCATGTCACTGACTTTCTTTAGATGTACTGATGACAATTATTCTTGTAGTTAATTGTCTTTACTTATACACAACTGCAAGGAAGTGAACATCAATAAAGCATGCAAGCAGCACTTTTTCTTTTGAACTGGTTTATAAATATTAGGAATTTGAACTGAAAACTTATTTTTATTTAAATAAAATGTAGCTTATATTGCTCAGTGTGTTGCTTTCTATTAGCAAGAGTTTTTAGAATCTATTTTGTAGTTCCACAAATTAGCCCATACATACAAAATTTACTTCTTGATAATAGTATAAATAGTTACATAAAAAAATTATTTAAAATTCAATAAGAAACAACCATTTAACTACATACTAAATAAATTGAACATGCATCAATAGCTACTTACCAGTGATTTTGTAAAAGGCCTGACCAATGCAAAAAGCAGCCTGTACACCCACCAATTTCGGGACAGGGAACTACTGACAACATTTCCTGGATGCAAAGCATTGCAATACACTTTATTTTTAGACAAACGCCTGTTAAGTTCATTAGAAAATAAAACATTACAAAGTTTAGAATCATTATATGCAGCCATTGAAGTAAACCCCCAGCCATATTTAGGTGATAGACGTTCTTCTGAAATATTCTCTTTGGTTATAAATGAATACCTGAAAGAGAAAATAAAAACTGAAAATCCATGATAGTTAAATGACATAAAATAATCTCCAATTTTTTATATAAATATATATGCAGTCAAACCCCATTAAGATAAAGTTGAAAGGGCATAAATCTTTTCATATTAACCAATAAAACAGCAAAACACACTTAGGCTGTCTTTAAAAATAAACACTTAAAAGTAATTGCATGATATGTATAGAATATTATTTTAAGGTTTTTTTTTTAAATAAATAAGTATTTTTATACCATAAGGTACATTTTTAGCACACACTCACACAGAGGCAAACATAACAATAACATGGTATGGTGGTACATGCCATTTCCTAGTATAAACATGCTATCCTGAATTGTCCAATTCAAAGTTATAAACTTATTTCTAAGCGAAATGTCACCAGAGAAAATTGTTGACCCTTTTTTGTCACTTCATGAAATATGTATTTTGTCTAAAAAGGTGACATCTCATTTGTCTTCATGTTTTTATTAAACAAAGCAATTATTATTTTCAAGCATAACCCTGACAAAGAAACTATTTTCCTTTATCTTTAACAAAATTTTATGTTAAGTGTTTCCATTTTCATAAAATCGGATTTACATACTTTTATATTACATTTATTACACTTAAGATTTTACCTATGACTCTCAGAAGACACAACTACTACTCGACAAGGAGCAGATTCAATAAGAATTGGTGTTAATAGCTTAACAAGGTAAAAATGTCCCAAATGATTAACTTGGAATGTTGTTTCAAATCCATCTTCTGTTAAAGAATAAGGAACTCCAAAGACACCTGCATTCAGTATCAGCATATGAACTGGCCTAAAAAAAAATATTATTATATTAAACTTTATATTATTTATACCTACAAATATATATACAGTAGTATAAACAGACTTCTTTTATGAGAGGGGTTTTAAATAAGTGTTACAGACAGATAAATGATTGTATGTAACACACCCCTCTTTTTGTCAAATTATTATATAATACATGCTTGTATTTTACAATAATTTGACAAAAACATAACAGAAGTATCAATATAGAATACAGATCTCTAAGCCCAACATTATGTTAAAAACTAAAATTTATGGACTATTTTCCAGTCTCTTGATTTATAGGAGTAGTTTGAAACCCCAGTAACCCTCCACTAACTACTAGTAACCCTTCCAGTATCCACTATATATATATATATATAAATGTTATGTGATATTACAAAAATAGTGACGATCTCTGACAGTATAAATCATTGATAGTCTCTCGAAGTTACAGTGGCCATCTAATATTACCTAAAAATTTAAAGGAACCTGCCCAGATATAGTTTACTAGGGCCACGATCAAGAAAAAGGAGGTAATCTATGAACCAACTACTTAGTTTATTATTTTATTGACATTAAAACTTAAAATAGAACTGCTCTGCTGCACATATCTGCAAGCTATGTTGGGTGCTAAAAAGCTGAAAAGAATTGGGGGAAATAATTGGGATGCATTTAGGCTAAATTTTTTATATATTACACACACACACACACACATATATATATATATATATATATATATATATATATATATATATATATATATGAAATGGTCCAGTGTTAAGGTGAATGGAATAATTAGTCCTTCTCAGTAATAATAAGTTTATTAATTCATAGTTTCATTTAAAAACTATGATTTAATAATTTAATAATTCATTAATAAGTTTATTAAATCGTAGTTTTATTTAAAAATTATGATTTAATAATTCATTGTGCCATTTTCATTTATTCATGGCGAAACTAAGTGTGGAAAGATGTTGACAGCTCTATGTCCACGCGATAATTGTCTCGCTTGATTAGTCATCAACTTGTTGTGAAAAATCTCTATGCTTGACTGCATTATTCTAAAAGGTTACACAAGTGTAGGGTTTTTTCATTTATTTTATTATTATGAAATAGTTCCCTTTTTAAAGTTTTTTATAACTCACATAATTTCCAACTACCCCCTTTTAGAATTTATATATATACATACATACATATGAATGCATACTTGGTGATTCTAAAGTCAGAAAAAACTTTCATGATTAATAGTTCCGCAATGAATAAAGAGATGTGGTTTATACTAATCAAATGAAAATAAAGCTAGATATGTTGTCCAAAGAACAAAAAAATGTCTGATTAGTCATCTTAGTGGCAGAAACATGTCACTATAGTTCTTTTCTTAACAAACAGATCACTTACAAATTGCAAGTTGCTTAACTCTTAGCACCCTACAAGTGTTCAAAGTGTCAAAAGTCAATAGCCAAGTACATAGAAGAAACCTAACTCCCATGATCAAGCTTTTACAAGCTAGTATTGCTGATGTTACAATTCCACATCAAGCTGTAACACAAATGTAAACCCACAAATCCAAAATTAATTAAAATTCTGGAATGTTCTAATGTTATTTCTATGCCTAAAAATAACTTTATGTATCAAGAGGAAAAATATATAATTAAAATTTGAAAACTGTTTGTGATTATTTTTTATTATTATTACACACACACACACACACACACACACACACACACACATACACATAATATACGTAGACACACACATACATGAACAATTAGCTCTAGATGCTTAACCTAGTATTTAATAAAGTAGACTAATGAGGCAAAATTTTAAAAGATATATTCATGACAATTTATACATAAATTTTAAGAACCACATAATATTAAAATGTCTTTATAAGTATATAATTGAAATTGGAAATAAGTTTAAGTGGATACAAATTAAAAATTATTCAATCATTATTTAAGAGGGTCTAGTATTTTGTGATGCTTGAAAATTAGTCTAAAAAATACTAAATATTAGTTTGAATGATAAAGTAAGAATTAATTTAGAGCCTCACTTCTTTTCCCTTTTAAAACGCTCATGAAACTTCTCTATGCTTGTAAAACTTGCTAAATCCAAAGGTAAAAAATGTACATTTGAATTCGGCTATAGAAAGAAAAAAAATAAGACATTTATAAGACAAAAATAAGACTGAGAACAGGTGCATAAAAATTAGTTATAATGTGTTCTGATATAAAAATATAAAAGAAATGTTCTTTTAAATATTTTTAAAAGAATTTCTGTAATTAGGATTTCTAAAATAATTTTAATTATTGAATTATACAAACTTGACTTAATTATCAGAATTACTATCAACAATAGATACTACTGTAGAATTTCTTTTGATAAAGGAAGAAAGATTTAAATAAAAATTAAGAAAATTGAAGCAAAGCAAAGCCCACAGTTTAAAATTGATTTAAATGCAAATTGAGCATTTGACATCTATAAAGCATATACTATTTCACAGAAAATATTTGATCATCGATTAAAGTTATTTTACCTAGAAAAATTATGCAATTGAAAATTGTGTTTTCTTGCATTTATTTTATAATGTTTCACAAACTTCATTCTTATAAACTATGTAAAATGGTATCAATCAAAAAAAATTTTTAATTTTACTTTGATAAAATAGAAAATTTAAATCTTAGAAAGAAATTGAGAATATTTTAACAAATAATTTCAATATTGTACAACATACCCTTTCTTTACAGATACTTTTCATTGCTTCTCTAGCTTTCTCTTTATTTCTACAAGCAAATATTACTTCACATCCATGATAAGCAAGAGCCCTAGCAGTTTCATACCCTATAAAGTTAATTCAATACTAAAAATCATAAATATATGCATTATTTCATGTATAGTTTTGTGGGGCACAATTGGAATCAGTGCCATAAAATAACATATTTTCATTACAGATATAATTGTTTAAAGGACTATTTATAAAGTACTTATATGATATTTGATTTTTATATGTTGAATTCCCCTGCTTTATATTAGTCACATAACACACCAAAACAGCTGGTCCTTATCTTATAGAAGGTCCTCATATTATTTCTCAATATCAACACATTATAATTTTTATACAGAAGCTTTTCACACAATTTTTATTTTCGTTCTGTTTTAAAATTATTTTTTAGTGCCATATTTTTGTTTTTTTTTTTGTTAATTAAAACTAATTTTAAATAAAAATACCTTATTTCATTTTTAAGTTGTTTAGTTTTAAATTTTGTAAACAATTTTCAAATGTAATTTTTTTTCAACTTATATTAAATCATTTATCAGACATTTGAAATCTTAAATTTTTTTTTTAAATCAAATATAGATTTTACAATTTCAAAAAGATCTGTGAAATGTTTTAATCAATTAGTAAAGCTCTACTATATACAATTATTCATTATTGCACAGTAAAACAAGAAAAATAACCAATTAACCAAACCAAAGCATACAAATAACCAAAACAACCAAAGCATACAAAAAAAATGTTAAAATGGTCTTGAAAATATAACAAAACTTTAAAATTTTACAAAAACAAAAAATATTTGTATGCATTCTTTTTCTGAACCAGGTGTCCTGCCCATTTAATTGTCTGAGTCCTTATATATTGTACTATAATCTATATCTTTAAAAGATTTATAGAGTTCAGAGTTAGTTCAGGCCAGTGCATCACCCTGTCTGAGGCCATTTGAAACAACAATGGGCTCTGAGAGATTATTCTGAATTTTAACCCTAAGTTTTGTGTCAGTGAGAGTAATGGTGACTAAATTTATAAGTTTTTCAGGTAGGCCATCTAATATTACCTAAAAATTTAAAGGAACAGCTCAAATATGGTTTGCTGGGGCTAGGATCATGAAAAATGGATGTAATCTATGAATTATTTACTGAGTTTATTATTTGACATTAAAACTTAGAAAATGCTTACTTAGAATGCATTTATAAATGTCTTAAAATATCAATTTTAAAAATTTTGAATTAGAAACATGCCTTTATCCTCAAGAAAAGTTATTAATAGAAATAACGAGGTTAGTTATTGAATCATTTTCAAAGTTCAATAAATGAACAACAAAATCAACCCTAGAAAGATAATAATATTTTAAGCACATAAAAGTTAAGAATAAGTCAGTTAGATGTGTATGTGTTTGAGTGATTGTATTTTGGAATGTGCATGTAATATGTCTGTAAGTAGCATAGCTGCCAACATACAAACTTTGAAAATCTTACAACTTCAAATACTAAATGCATTAGCTAAAAAAATCTATGCTGAAAATACATTTAAAAGTTTATATACAAATATATAATACTTTAGCATCCTTATCAAGAAAACCTACTTAAGAATTATATACAAAATAGTATAAATTTTTATTTTTATGCAGTAAGTTATATTACATGCTTACCACTTTTTTTTGTTTCGAAAGATGAAAGAAATATCAATGAAGAACTTTATAAGTACATAATTCTTATCATTCATTTCAACATGAGCTAATAAATAACTTTGTATCATAGTCAATAATGCTCAAATAAAATCTTTAAATTAAAATAAAGCACTTGACAAAAATCTGAATGTCTAAAAAGATCTTGAAGAGCATTGCTCAAAAATTGTTCTATTTACATAAATAATGAAACTCTCAAGAGTTTGTTTAAAAAGAATGATCATGCATTATCGTTTTATCTATGTTAATATATCTTCTAAATTTTTATCAAGGAACATCTAAATTCAGTTTTGACTCTTTGTTCCAGTGAATGGGGGGCTTTTCAGTACAATAGGCCTTAGGTTGCAGTGCTGGTGCTCTTATGGACTGCCCCACCCTAATTCTAATTCTAAATTCAGTTTTGGTCTTCCATATACAGCCAAATATCCTCTTGCATTGCTATGTTATATTCTTAAAATATACAGCATAAGTTTTGAAATTTTGTTGTACTTTAAAGTTCCATCCAACCACAAGCCAAATGATAAAACAGGAGGATATTTTTGTGATGTGGAGAGAATTACCTCCTGCATTGCAAATAGAGATTGTCTGTATGTAATCAAATTTCTTTTGGTGCAGATTGCAGATATTTTTCCCCATGAGATTATTATTTAATTATTTATTTTCTTAACAGTAATTCCAAACCTTATGGTTTTCACATACAAACATAAATTTTACAATATTATCTAAATCTGTACAATATATGGCTAAACCACACAAGTTGGCAGGTATGAAATGATAATACACAACTAAAAATGTTATATTATAGATAAATGAAAAACATTAATTTTTTTCAGTATTGATGCTGTTGATTTAATGCAAGTTATCTTTCTAGAGCTAAAGACAAACATTTAAATTTTAGTATAGCAAGGATTTCATTCAAATTTAAAAGACATCTTACCTATACCACAATTGGCTCCAGTTATAATAGCAACTTTTCCACCTAAATCTCGACCATGTAAAATTTGAAGAGCAGATGTGCTAGCATCAAATCTTTGCCTAATATCTGTAGGAGATTCTTTTTCTTCAACAGCAAAAGCTAGTCGTGGATCTGTATAAGTGGTTTTCTGATTTATATGACTAAAATAAATTCCTTATAATTAATTAAAATGATAAAAATAAAATACTGAAAAACAGTAGTATACAGATAAATTTACCATACTTCAAAAAAAATTTTTTTGTTTTGTATTTTATGGTAGTTAGGCTATTATAGCATAGTTAGGCTATCAATAAATTGGATATACATATAATGGCAGTTATATCTGTTAGGCATATATAATGGTAGTTAGGCTATTAATAAACAGATCATACTGCAATAGATAACATAAAAAAAAAAAAAAAAAAAAAAAACAATTGGAAAAACTGTGCCTTTCAGAAAATTAAAGTGACGTCTGCTGTATTTATTAATTATCAAATTTTAATCAAGATTGTGATCAAATTCATAAATGAAGTTCAAAATCATTGTAATTAACCAGAGTAGTGGTATCATTAAAATATTGTCATAGAATAAGAAACTTTATGAATTTTGCAACATAGTGTAATTTATATTATTGCCACCAAATTTCAGGTTATCCCTTTAATTGTTTAAAAAAATTGCACAAAACAACAATAATGCAAGGACAAAATTTTGTGGATGTTTCATCAAAAAGAATAAAACATTATTCTGAATATTCAATAACAATGAAAATGTTTCATTAAAAAACTGCATTTAACAAAAAAAAATTTTTAACACTTCAACCTTTCCTGAAGCAAATTGTTAGCAAAAAAAAGAGGAAGTAATACAAGATGTGGCCTATTATTTTTATATTTTATAGCTATTGTTATTTGTATGACTTTGTATTAATTTTTTGTATTTATTTTATAACTAAAATGCAAGTACATATTTTTTTGGACAGGAAAAATCTTTTACCTTAGTACAGAGGTATAAAAATATTATGCACATGGAAAAACAAAATACCCTTAATGTAACTAACTTCAAGGTTGATTTAATGGAAAACTTAGCAAGAAAAGTAACATTAAAATAACCTAAATCATGAAATTAGTATGCAGTTTAGAATAGTGAACTAAATACAAATTAACTATAACATATTAATTTTTTTGAATATTTTATTACCAAATGCTTTTATGTTTTTCACCCCCCCCCTCTAAAAAAAAAGTATTGTATAAATTAATCTATTATTGCAAATACATTTTTCAAATTGAATATATATACATATTGCTACAAATTCTCGTTAAATTAAATTCCCAGTTACAGACTTATCTACTACCATGAGAAAGAATGGCATAAGGTAGAAATAGCGAACGTGCCTTTTGTGAACACTTGAATTGAGCTCATCTTTACCTTGTGAAGGACGTTGTTTCACGCAGAATAGGATGCTGAATAGAGGATTGTTAACACTGAGGACCATCATGATCATTCTGTCTGAGAAATTCATTAGGATGCTGGTGAAGTGTTTCCAGTGACGATTTCAATGGCATCCAGAAGAAAGAGTCTCGTATGACAGAAACGTAATGGAACATTACGGAAGCAGCTATATTTATTTCTGAGCTATATTTTCCTCCCTTGTTCTCCAAAGGTTTGTCCAGAGACATCGATTAATGATGTCCTATAGATCATCAAGATTGCTCCCAATTACTGCAAACTCCCCTTGGAATCAGGTTTACACTTGTCTGGCTATAGTTCTACAAGCGGTTCTTCACCACGTCATCAACCAAATGTCTGATCAGCTGAGATGAAAAGCTGTGGGCTGACTGTGATATAGAAAGAATGGAGTTCATGGCCCAATGTGATTTTTTACCTATCGAGTCTCCTGTGAACATATCGGCTGATAGTATTGGGAGAGCAACTGAGAGTCTCCCCCCCCCTTTTTTCTCTCTGCACTGGAGCTTCAGACCAGTGACGATTAGGAATGCTAATTCCTGTACGATCATCATTTCATTGTACATACCATCGAGTGTTCATCTTTTGCTTTGTCGTAACTTCAATATTTGTGTTTCTAATAAAAATTTTTAATCCATACATAGGCCTCCACTATCCTTTTTACAGGTTATTTAGAGTTCAGTACGCTTTTATATATATATATATATATATATATATATATATATATATATATATATATACACCAAAAAATGTACTACATAAATTTTTGGAAACAGATAGTCACTTACTCCACATAAAAAATAACACCATCTTCTGAAACTTTTTTTTCCCAGCCATGTGGGAGTTCTGAAATTAAACTTGGCATGAGAAACATATATGATCTGGGAATAAAAGTTAAGATTTATAATTTTAAACATTGAATAATAAAGAGAGGACTTAATTAAGTCCTTAATAAAGTTAGAACATTATTTAATTTACCTCCAGCTACTCTTTTTTTCTTCCCAGTTCGTGGATGAGACCACTGAGTACTTTTGGTGACATGACTAAAAGAAAAAAAATTATAAAAATAGGAAATACAAATAAATGAGCAGAGCATCAAAATAAAATGTATTCAATCTATTTATTAAGTTTATGCATATTCTAAGGAAAAATTATAACTGTTACATTAAATTACTCTTAATATAATTCAATACCTAAAGATAAGTAAAAAGCTACAATTTTGATTATCTCACTCATTTAGGAGTAAACAAAACTATTTGCATAATCACATATTCATGTTTCTACAGTTAGGAAATAAGAGCACTTTTAAAAAATGTTATATTAAAGCATGTCTTATTATTATTATTATTATTATTATTATTATTATTATTATTATTATTATTTTTTTAAGGATGGAGCTAATTTCTTTGAAGGGGTGAGTTCAAAAATCAACACTTATCAATGCTAGAGGAGGAATGAACTGCTGGGACACTGGTCTTATGAACCAGAACAAGTCCTACAATTGGTATAGATACTTAGAGTCATTTGGGATCAGTTTTGAGAAATAGGTCTAGTTAGCCTTATTAAGTATTTTACTACCAACCAAGTTTTTACTGGAAATTTTCTTAAAATCTTCAAATTTTTAGTATTTGAAAATTAGTATTTATTATCCTCTGATTTAAATAAACTATTTACTTCATTTTTAAAATAAAATAAATAACAAGGAAAACATAAACAATTGTTGATTACTTTTTAATATATTTCTATTGCTTGATAATTAAGACTTTAACCTTCTGATAATATTACAATTTCACATACAACTTATGAAACAGTAAATTAGCAATGTTATACACAATATTTTATCCATTCTTAAGTTTAAACTTTAATCTACATTTTATTAGTACCATAATTAACTTAAGGAAAAAAGGCAAAAAAATTTTCAAGTTCAGTGACAGCTAGCAAATGACATTTAAGCAGTATTTTGGATGAAAAACAATTTGCACACAAGTAAGACTATGCAATTTCAGGCCAAGACTAGTTGTGACTGTGAGTGCAGAAAAAAATATTGGTTCCTTAAAGAAAGGTGAAAATTGAAAAAATAAAAGTATATATCAGCCACATTTTTGAATTAATAAAACATATGTACTATTTAGATTTTATTTTAATAAGATTTTAATATAATATAAATGTATAGAATTTTACTTGTAATTAAAATATGAAAATATTTTAATTTCATTGTATAAAAAAATTTTATTTCGTTTGTCAAACATGTTCACATGACATCTTCAACTGTTTTATGCTATTACTTTCCTTTATGATTTCTCTTCATTAAAAATGTCTAATGTTTTCATTTTGAAATTTATTTTAGAATTTTTAGTAATATCACACTTTTAATGATTATTGTCAATAGATTAAAAAGATTTACTTGTACTGATTCTTTGCAAAATTTATTCCTAAGAACTTTCATTATATCAGCTCTATAATTAGTATTTTAAAATAAGGATTTTACTTCAATAACAAAATTTTGTTTTCATTTGTACAATTACATATCTCATTTAATGTCTATTTTATACTTTCATAGACACATTTTAATTAAAAACTTGTCTACAATTATAGTTTTATTAGAAAAATGTCTAACATGTTGATTCAGGTTTTGATTGTTTCCAGAAGCTGAAGCCCAGTAAATAAGCCTGTGGGAATGTGCAAAGAATTAACAAAAAGGAAATAAATATAAATGTAAATAATTTGTTTTTACTAATATCTGACAATAACATAACAAAGTCATCTACAGAGCTAACAAATTTCTAAATGTTCTGTAAAAACCACTTAAAATTTTTATATAATATGTTGATCTATTCTCTAAATAAATTTTTAAAAATTACATCCCTAGAACCTATTTACACAAATTAAAAACAATACCATTCGAAATTCAATCCACTTGAAAACATAATTGCTTAATAAATGATAATATTTGATAATTTTCTGTCCCAAACATAAAGACTACTGTACATTATTAATTCTCAGAACATATTCAAAAGAAATAACTTAAATAATACTAAAGTTAAAATATTTGTGACTTTTTGTTGTAGTTTTCTAAGTTTAATAATTTTATATCTGTAACAAACTAAAAGCTTAGTGGTTTAGAGAAATTTAATACCCTTTTAACAGAGGCTTAATATAATTACACTAAAATAAAATTAGATTACATGTTTCATGAACTTTAACAGAAAACAAAATTAGAGGAGCTTCATACAAATTTAAAAAAAAAGAACAAGAAATTATTAAAGAACCAAAATTTAAAAATTAATTTTAATATTTCCAATTTTTATAAGTAATATACATCAACTGGCACAATCACAATTAAATGATAGTATCATTTTTTTCACTAGTGTTTTAAAGATACCCACATAGGCATTATTTTGATGCCAACAGGTGGGATAATCTATTTAAATACTTCTTGGTATGATTTAAAATTTTATATTAAATAACCAATATTAAATATTACAAAAAGAAATAGACCAATTTACACATAAGAATCATGGTAAAAATACCTCCCAAAAAAACAGGTTCTAAAAAATCAAATACAGCCCTGAAGAACTTTTTGTTGAAAACATCAAATATCATCAGAAATTATATTTATATTATATTTACAGTGTAACGTACTGGAGATATGGTAAGCGAAGCCGTCAATGAAACAGGCTAGAAAACTGTTTAATCTAGATTAAATATTTTATTCAGGCGAATAAATTATGTACAGCTATGTACAGATTTAGTAGATTTCTAAATATTCTGAGATCTCGTACTGAGATGACATTCACACAATAAGGATGCGTGGGATACCGGATACAGTATGGCTAGGGCTTCTAATCACAGGAATTGTTTGCTAATTAGTGCCAGTAATAAACGCTGACACTATCACCTCTGGGCTGATGGCTTTCACACCAAGGTTTGAAAGTTCAGAGTGCGTATCACGCTGGGGTTCGTGAAGGAAATCTCGGGATGCAAGACGATCCAAATTGAGAGCAAAGGTCACTCTCGGCTACCTACTTCTATGCACGAAGTAAAAAAAAAATTACAAAATAACGGGAATGGAATTCCCAAGTCGAAGGTCGACTTCTTAGCAAACAGAGACGCTGGCGGTCTCTAATCAAGCAAACTCCAGAATCGGAGATATGAGCAGTTCTTCTCGAGCTACGAAGGCTCTATCAGGAAGAAGCCTCAAGAAGAAAATGCTTCGTTTTGGCCCCGTCACTCTTCTTTTATAGTGGCCCCCGGTTCCCCTTGCGCGATTCTTCGGGAAACTTCCAGAACCAGGATGAAGCAATCTTGTGGTCACCTCCCGCCTGTTTCATTTCCATATGTGTCCGAAAAGCCGTCTTCTGATCAGCTGACCCAAACAACTTAATTGCCTTTTTCGCTACCACTAATGGGTGACAATGTGCACTGTAATTATTTACAATCTTTTCATAGAGTCTTTTCACTCAATAGCCTCACAAAAGCCCCAGACGCGTAGGCTGCAGTACACGAACCGTTTTCAATTAGGTATCCACGGGTATCTTAGACCACCCATTTCTACCTGCTGCTAATCGTAAGTGTCCGCGGCGAAAGGTCACCTTCGGGCTCCTAGTTCTTTAGGGTTATGTAACGGATCATTACAACAGATCAATCCACATGATGCATTTACCAAAACAAAGATAAACTAAAGTGCAGACTAATGTTACGTTCACAAAGGATATGAAAATTTTTTAGATAGAGCATTAGTATTTGGTAACTTTGTATGCCCACTAAACTCAGATTTAACCAATTAACTTCATAATATAACCTCAGACAGAGAAAATTTGGAGAAACAATTACAAAATAAAGCTCAGAATTGTTTGAAAAAAATTATATTTACAATAAAATTATAAGTTAATTAAAATTACCCACATATTGTGCTCATTATACTAAAATATTTGCTATAATCAGAACAATCAAAATAACCCTTATTAAAACATTAATTTGTATGTAAACTGACAAAACATCTCAGTTTTTGCATGTCTGTTAGCAAATTTATAAGCAGTTAAATACTTATACTTAGTATGGAAATTACTACAGAAATTCAAAGAAATGTCATTAACAAATGATATATGAAAAATAGTATTAAAATTTAAATTCAGTTTATAATTTTAAAATTTAAAGCCCAGTGGTCTTTAAATTTCAGATTAGTGGTGCTCTCATGACTTATAGTGACATTATAGTGGGACTCTCATGACACAGGTCCGAGGTTCGATCATTGGGCTGGACAAAGGTGACTCAGCCTTTCACCTCTTCATTAAAGAGAAGCATGCTTGGGAAATAAATACTAGGGATTCTGCATAAGGTTCACCACCTAACTGGGATATATGCTTCACACACTCTGTCTTAAAAACAGAGATTGGCATTGTAAGCTATGACCCTCAAGTTGGGCTGTAGCACCAATGAGTTTAATTTCTAGAATTTAGATATAAATTGGGATTTTATAGATATTTAATTTTTAAATAATTAAATAAGGCACAATTAAGATCCTCAAAAAATTATTAAGGAAATTATCACTAAAAAAAATGCATTTTAAAGTACTAACTTTGCATAATATACTTTTCCATCTAGTGTAGCCCGTTCTTCCCATCCAGGAGGTAATTCATCTTCACTATCAGTATCTGGCAAAAATGCAGCCATGTTTCAAGTACTGTGAATAACATAAAATTATGAGTTCATACATATAAAAACTTTTTAATCTAATAAACAACAAAACTGAAATGAAAGTAAATGCACAGTAATTTTGATCATACATAAGCATAAAATTTATAAAATGAATAAATTTAAACATTTCTGACTTTAAAAAAGTAAAATATTGATAAGTAGATAGGCTTTACTTAAAATAAAGAAAGACTCTCTAGAAAATTCTTTTTTTTACATCATAAGATGCTTTGCCCCTAGAATTTTAAAAGGTTAAAAATATCTAATTCTTACATGTTTATCTTTTTTATCTTAGATGTAAAAAATACAGAACGGTTTTCTTCTGTTACACCACTTAAAAATAATGAATTCATCTTTTACAATATAAATGCTTTAGAAAGTTTCAAAATTTAGACTGGTTCTATTCAAAATTAATAGAATGAAAAATCTTACAATATTTCAGTTATAAAGAATTTAAAACAGTCACTTCAATATAGCAAAATGAATTAATACCTCTGCTTTACTACTTTATACTTTCAAATAATATACAACAAGATTGGGAAAAAATCATGATTTAAAAAATAAATAAATTTAAAAAAATCATATTTATTTAATTTAAATCAGATTTTTTTATTTAAATCAGATTTATTTGATTTTTTTCTGAATTCTAATTTTAATTATTGTTGTGTTTTTATGTTTTTTGCAATATACATAGAATAGTTTTTATACGAAGTAACATCCTATCGATCTAATATATTATACATACTGATTACGTAAAATTAAATATATAAATTTTTATCTAAATACATTCCATTATTTTGTAATTGGGTACTGCAAACTAAATAAAATGTAAATTTAAAGAACAAATTAAATATTCATTTAATGCAAACTATTTATTTAAAAAGAAAATCATAATTATTTCAATATTTTTTAAGCAATGAATTATGGATTTAACAGTTTCAATAAAAACACTAGTTTTGATGCTTTATCCACTCCTAATTGGTTACGAAGACTAGAATGAACAATATCAAAAGAAGAAAACTGTTTTTCCATTAAAGCAGATGAAGTCACAGCTGTTGTTATTTGATAGATAAACTGGATTTCAAGTTCTGTAATACTCTCTTTACCTCCCATTACATAAAATGAATTCCACCAGTCAGAATGAATCATTGTAGCTACCCCGACTACAAACTTTCTGATGAAAAACCCTAAATTCTTGGAGAGCACATGCTATCTATTTAGACTTATTTACTTATTGGTATTACTGTGCTGACTGATTCCCAATTCTCCTGCCTTTGGAATAAAGGTTTTAAAAGAAGTGAAAAAAAAAGATTTAAATCAATGATTTTTTTAAAAAATCAACTGATTTAAATCAAGATTTAAATCATGATTTAAATCATGCCAACCCTGATATACAAATATAGAAATACACAGACATACACATATATATTTTAGAAAATGTTACAAATCTAACAGATGTTCAACAAAAACTAATAGATTCTCCCTTTAAACTTAAATAAAGGTAGAAATAAAAACCAGATAAATACTTCAGTTTCATGAAGAATAATTAAATCTTATATCGTACCTTTATTTTAGATTAATAATAAAGAAAGTCACAAGGTATGAAAAATGTTGAAAAAGTAATAATTATGCAAGCAACACAAAAATGAATGAAACACTTTTATAAAAATCATATAAATTGCTTAAAAGAAATAGAAGCCTGCACACCTACAAAAGTTTATAAAGTTAGATAAATTAAATTACTAAAATGTTTGTAATAAAAGATGATAGGACATGAATTATGGCAAAAGAATATAACATCAATTGAACATTAAAACGCATGAACTTTATATACTATCTTATTAAAATGAACACATATCCTATTAACTATATAGCAAATGTTATTTAATATCCATGCCTACTGGTGCATCTTAATTTTTAATTACTACTTATTAATTTAGAGGTTCATTTTCAATTGCAGATAGAATTATTTATAAATTACCTACCTTATTTTCCTGGATACCTTAACCCCTTGCCTTATGATTTGAGCGACGATTGTGTGTGCCACTTTCGATGAAAGCTTTTCTCATTCGTCGTGACCAGAAGCAGTTTCATCACGGGCTAAATTGTGAGCAAACCAGTGGACATTAATAATACTGCATTTATTATTTAATAAAACCACAGAATTTGATAATTATATTTCATTTCATTTTTATTAAAAAACTTTATTAATGTTTTTATTTCACATATTTCTATGTTTTTGGTTATATAACAAGAGTAAACATTTTCAGTCATTTAAATATTTTCTATATAGAATTTATTGCGTGAATAATGTATAGTATTAGTAAAAATTTTGCATGGGGTATTGTTTTATTACTGATACGAGCTTTTCACTTTTGGACAGAAAGAATCATCACGAGTCTGACATGTGCCTTTTACTTTTGGCCTGACAGAATCATCAAGTGTGTGATATGGGGTTCTCATTTTAGGCACAGCAGTATAATCACATCTCTCATATGTTGTTTTAAAGCAAAGGGTTAACAGTAATTTCTCTTTTCTAAACAAATATGAACAGCCTACAATTGTTTTAATTCTCTTAATCTTTCTATTTGATGCTGTCACAAAACTATAAAACTTGTATAACCTTTATTAATTTCTCATAACTTGTAATAGTCCTTTTACTAGTAATAGTGTAACACGCCTGAAACTTCTGGCAATATCAATTAATTACTTTACAAAAAAGAAAAAAAATCAAAACCACAGTTTGCCAACTGGAAGAAAATACTCAAAAAGAAAGCCCTGAAAGGCTTGACTAAAGAACAGGATACCCCTGCCAACTTGGCGATAATGGTTTAATAATGGTTGCCTAACATTTTCTCCTGATCTCACTGTCTCCAAACAATCTGTATCTATAATTTATATTATATTTGCATCTAGATTTCCTTGTGTAACTCTTTTCTTATATATTGAAAGTGTGTAATGCTTAAAAAATTAGATATAGCAAACCATTAATGGTGCACTATGGCTGATTTTTAATAATTTGTATCTATTGCCTTTGTAAACTGTTTAAGGATTAGTTGCCCATAAATATAAATATCCGGTTTCAAAGTCGTTTTATTTAGTTAAGTAAGAGTATATAATTCTATTATGATGGCTCACTGTACATTAATTAAAGCAGCCATAAAAAACAAGAAATACAATGTTTGGATGGATTACCTTTGTGTTTTAGTAAACATCCCCAATAATTTCACCAAATTTGCCAAGGGGAACCCTATAATTAAATAGTACCGCCCTGAAAAAGCACAAGCTAAATGTTTTGAAATTATATTTCTGATTGCATTTCATTAGAGATTACTTCGAAAAGTTGAATTCATGATAAAAGTATTTTTAAAATCGCAGACAACTATTACCAAGAGCACGGTATGCAGAGTACTACAATAAAAATATAATACAAATGAGTACATTCACGCCTTTAAATATCACTTACACATAATATTTGGTTAAAATATAACTCCTCATAACTTAACTGTAGATTAAAGTATACTTAAGTAGTTAAATGAAGTTTAAACGTTAAATATATTTTTAAAAATTTTGTTTATGCATATACATTAACAATTATGCTCATTTTGACAGTTCATTTTAAGCTGGAGATTAATTAGGTATCATTATAGCCTGTTTATTTTTTAATAAATTCTGATGAGAGGGGAAATCAACCAGTTCTTCCAAAATTACCTTTTGTCGGAGTTATAAAGCCATTTTCATTAGCTAACAATTTTGAGGAAAACTAATCTTTTCCTGTAACACACCGATTCAGTGTTGAAATAAATAAATAAAGTTGGGTATTGCCAGTCAGAGAAAATAAAATAATGCTATCAAAGAATGTTTGTAATATCTATTGGCATTTAAATAATCAAATGGTGAATTTAAAAAATCTAGTTATAATCTGAATTTTTATAAATTTTTATTGGATGTAAAATAATTTGTTTTATCCTCTATAGGAATTCGAGAATTAGAATTACAAGATTGGCAACAGTTTTTCGATCAAATTTCTTATTCATCCTTCCAGAGTTCAAAATAAATGGGTTAATTAAAGTCCGTGCTATTGGGGATTTCCATATATCTCGTTATAAAACGTTTTTCTAAAAATTTTTATTAAAATGAATCGTAATAGCCAAAATCTAAGTCAAAATGAGCTTAATACCCTAGGTTTGTAGTTTATTTTGTCCATTTTAAAAACATTCTAGCAATAATAAGAAGACGCTGAAAACTTTCAGCACAAAAAGTTAAGGATTTATTCTGTGCACATTAATTTTTGTTTATGTCTTTTTAATAAAATTTTAAGAAATCTTAAATATCTTCAAATGTTAAAAAATGAAGTAATTTCTGTCGTTTTTTATTGAGAAAAATGAGTAAAAAAATATGAACTTTAAATCTGTACTGAAAAGTAAATTAAATTGTTAACAACTTGAAATGTAAACTTTGAAATATTTGGAAAACAATTGTCAAAGCTTAAACTTTCAGAACACATAAATATCTAATATGTGTAAAGTATTATTTTTAGATAGTTTTATATAGCATGTTTTAACGTGGAATGTATTTCTTCTTAAAACTTAAATTTTCAATGGCTATATAAATGCTAAATTACAGTTAGACGTTTTTATACTCTTTAAATTAAAAGTTAAGAAATAAGTTTTCCTTGGACTCCTTTCTCAGATTTTAGAAAAAATAAATTTCAATTTAGAAAACTGAAATGTATCTTGTTTAAAGATATTCAATTATTTAATACCATCTTTTTGCTTTCTTTGTTAATTTTAGGTATCTGACAATTTAAATATTGTTCTTAAAAGATTGAATGACTAAGTATGTTTTGTAGAAGAGTTTAAAATCCAAATCTGATATTACCAAAGAATAGAGCTAGTGAAGAGAGTTTAAAGAAATACTGGCATACAATTAAGCTTCTTTTCTTTTTTAAAGAAGCAAAAATATTATTTTAGTCAAGTATATGCTATAGCTTAGATATCATCTCTCTAATACCCCTTGGCAACTTTTGCTCTTTTTGGCAGCATTCATTATGGTGTTAGAAAGTGATGAAATAATTTTGGCTTTATTTCTTCATTCTTCCTTTTCAGTTAAAATAATAAACAAAGATTTTTTAAAAAATCATGTTTAATCAAGAATATTTTTATGTTCAGTTTTAAATGAGATTTTCTAAAAATATTCTATTGAGAAGTATCCAACGTTTGATCAGGATAATTTTCATATATCTATGTAATATAGAACATCTTTTCATTCATTTTGTATTTCATCTCATGAATAAATTTGCAATTTTCTTGCCATTCATTTTTCTCCTTAAAATTTCATATTTTTGAGATGATACCTGTGTAAAATTGTTAATATGTAATATATATTTAAGCCAGTAATTTCATTGTAAATATTTTTTCATATCATTAGAAATTTTCCTATGAATTATCTTGATTCATCTATATTATGCACACAATTTTTAATCCATGAAGAAATGTCATTAAAGGCATAGATGCAGTCAGTAGTGAGCAAAACTCCTTTATTTACTTCTAATAAAATCCTGTAGCCCAAATCTTATACCAGTTATCCAGGATATCTTTAGTCTCTTGTAAAATATGCCTTGGAGCGGCTTGACTAAAGAACTGGGTTCCCCCGTCAACTTGGCGATAATGGTTTAAGTATGGTCGCCTAACATTTTTCCTGATATCACCGTGTTCAAACAATCTGTATCTACATTATAATTTATATGATATTTGCATCCAACTATCCTTGTGTAACTCTTTTCTTATACATTGAAAGTGCTCAATGCTTAAAACAATTAGATATAACAAACCATTAATGGTTCATTATGGCTTATTTTTAATAATTTGAATCTGTTGTTTTTGTAAACTGTTAAGGTATTTATTAAACATGAATATAAATGTCTGGTTTTCAAATCGTTTTCTTTAACGAAGTCAGAGTATATAATTGTATTACAGTGGCACAGTGTGCATTAAGTCACCAGAAAAAGCAAGAAATACAAAGTTTGGATCTATTACATTTATGCTTTAGTAATTATCGCCAATATTTTCACCAAATTTGCCAAGGGAAACCCAATTCTTAAGTAGACCCCCTCGGAGCAATAAGGGACAACCGTACAATTCAAAAGCTAATATACTTGCTGTCTGTTCTCATTGCCTAATATTTATAATTTATGGCCAGCTCTCAGAGCAATATTGTTGCAATACACTTACCAAATACAAGCCAAGGTCATAAAGTAAATGTATCCCACCTCTCTTGTTATTTTTATACTTAAAATAGCTCTTTTATCGATTAAAAGACAGTAATCCAGATTAAAAAGAAAAAAATGATCATGCTAATTTTCCTAGCATTACATTATATATATAATTTTATGTTGATATGCATGTTTTGACAATTATATATATATATATATATATATATATATATATATATATATATATATATATATAAGCTGTGTTGCCAAAAGTAATTAGTTACCAAAGGTTTCAGTAACTTATCACTCTAAAACAAAAACTTGCTGGAGGGATATCGTAGCAGTGCCATTTATTTTTGCTAATGATATCAATAATTTTTTTAAATTGATGTGTATTAGTTGCTTCTACTTATCACATTAAAAACACCCTAACCAAAATTGAATTACAAATATTGCTTGGGTAAGATTTTAATTTTTTAAGTTCTTGAATGTTTTTTATATATTTTTCTATATTTTGACTTGTTTGCAACTAATTATAACATTGTTTATATACTTTATAAATTGTTTTAGGTCTGCCAAAGGAACGAAAAATTGTCAATCATGAATTAGCATCAACATCTCTTCATTTATCTAAAAATCCAAGCTCAAATCAACCAACTTTTTCAAGATATAACATGGCTGTGGCTTCATCTCAGCAGTTTAAAAGTTTTCCATATAATAAATTTAATCAGTCTTTTGTTAAACATCAAAGAACTGTAAAATACAATTATTCTAATTCTAATGATTCTAAATATAAATTAACTGCTAACAAGACTGTTAAAAGTAGTCCATTTAATGCAGTTAAATTTCCGGTAGTTCCAAGCAAATATTCTACTCACTGTAAAAAGCCAAATTTCTGTTCAGGAAATTCATATAAGGAAGTTGTAAAAATGCCATCTACTGCATCAGCAAGCCCACCATCTGATTCTCTTTCTTTGATCAAACAAATTGAATCTTTGACTGAAATGCTTAAGAAAAAGGCAGCGAATGAATCTAAATCTCTAAAAAATGGAAGCAGTATGGTAAACAAGTTACAGGACAATAAAAATACTAGTGGCAATTTTAAGTACTGTGCTATTAATAAACCTAATGTCTTAAAAAATGCAAGCAAATTTTCAAAAATAAATAGCACATTTAAAAACAACTTCAAGGCTACAAACAGTAATATTGGTTTGACTGTTGGATTAAAGAAAAATTCAATTGATTTTAATAAGCCAAACTTTGCTTCTAGCCAAAAGAATAGAAATATTTCAACAAATAGTAATTCATTAAATCAAAATAAATATTGTTACAAAAAAGTAAATACAGGAAAAACATCAAGTTCAAAAGCAGCATCCACTTCTCTAAAGTCTATTTATAATGAGCACAAATTAAATGAAAGCATTCAAAAGAGCCTTTCACGGTCTTGTATAGAGAAAATATCTGTCCCCAATGTTAAACCTGTTGTAGGGGATATTTCTTGTAGTACTAAGTTGGAAATAAAACCTTTAAGTGAGGGTAAATTAAATCTAGCTGTTGCAACTAACCCAGTCATGTCAAAAACGAAAATCAACAATGTATATCCAGATATACTTAAATCTCAAAATATGTATAAATTATCTAGTAGTTCAAATAATAAATATAAAAGGGTAAATAAAGATCATTCAGTTATATTAAATAAAAAGTATAGACTAAAACGTGCTCCCCACCTTATATCTCCATCTATGACAAAAGCTAAAGGAAAATTGAATACTAAGTTCAAAAAAGTTAATAAAAATGTATTATGTATAAATAAGAGCAACCTTCCATGTAAAGAAAATTCACCATTGATAGTTGATAAATCAGATCCTATATATAAATTATTAAATGATTCTACTGTTGATAAGATAGAGGAAGATTTATTAGCAATAAAATCAACTTTGACCTCGTCTCCTTCATCAGCAAAAATGTATCGTAAAGGACTTAACAAAACTAGTAAGATGGTTCCTAAACTGAATCGTAAGCAGATGTCTTTAAAAAAATCTAAAACTAGAATTTCAAAGTATAAAGTTGTTAATTCTGTTGTTGCTCACAGATCTGCCACAAATAAACAGAGTTTTACAAATCTTAAAAATATTAAAAAAACAAAATTTAGTTTAATAAACAAGAACATATCTGATACTCCTCTACAGAAAGGAAAACCTGTTTTGATAAAGAGACTTTTTAAAAGCAGAAATGCTATTATAAATAAAAATGCAAGTTCAACTCACCTTAGTGCCAAAATGATAAAATTTAAATATTTTGCTCTTAATAAAAGAAAAGTACCTTTTGAAAAGCCAATCTTGTATTCTAAAGGACCATTTTTACAACCAAAGTTCAAAGGTAAGATTTTTTGTATTTGAATTTATAAATGAAATTCTTTTTATCTTATTTCATTCTTAAGGAGTATTTTTCTCAGGGGTAGATTTTTCAGTTATACTAAATCCCTAGTTCTAACTTTTAGATATTTCTGAATTTACAGTTTCTATAAGTATGTATTTCTGGATATTCAGTACTGTACAATTTTTGATGGCATCCAGAAAAATTACCAATAGATGAGTTTAAACTGAAAAACAATAAATAACCAACAATTTTCAGCAATTTCAAAACTCATTTAAGTTTTTCTTACTTATTTCCATGGGCCACTTAATTAGAAAGAGCTTTTAAATGTATGGATATTATACCAAATTTGAAAACATAACTTAAATTGTTAGGGTCCATGGAATAGATGTAGTGTAAGGTCATTCTTGGTGACTTCTATTTCTGAATGAGCGCTGAAAGGGTATTGACCTGCAGAACTGAAGTTCGTGGGTTCGAGTCCGACTGGGACATGGATGTTCGTAGCCATTCAGAATCAGCTTTAAGAAGTAGGTCCCGATCTCATTAGCCCTCGTGTTATAAAAAAGTAGACCGTAGTGCTCCTAACCAACCAAACCAAATTTCTGAATAAGCCACCTAAAAGTTGCAAAATCAGTTAAAAACACCAGAATGCATAAAAATAAAACAAAACATAATAACAAACAGAAAGTATATAATGGCAAAAAATGAATAAACTGTGGAGAAATTTTGAACTGAGAAAACAGAAAAATTGAAAATAAATTTTTATATAGATGGGAGGGGGGAGGGCACACTTTCCAAGATGTCAAGAGCTCCTATCGGTAGTGGATCTCCTAACATTATTTAAAAAAAAAAAAAACGTAAGCTACATGATCCAAAAAAGGTCCTATTTGTCTCAATGTGCAGCCAATCCTCTACTTTTATGATTCTGAAACTAAACACTGTGAGTCATTAGTATAGTCCTTTACATTACAGCAGTTTGATTGAAAAACATTTCACTTGGTTCACTTATTAGGTGAGCTTGATGACATTAGTTTTTATCTGACTTGTATTGTATATGGGTTTAAATTTTCGGTCAATTTAACAAAAACACTTTCTTGGTTTGTAGATAGGCTTATATTTAAAAGTATATGATTATTAGAGATGCACATTAAACATATATAATAAAAAACAAAAATAAAGGAAAGGTATTAAAAATCCTCTGGTGTATTTAAAAATTGTTTGATCTTTATATACATAGTTATAAAATTTCATTACTGAAGTGTTAAGATTTTTATAAAGACTATTTGGTCTGAGAGATAACATTAGTTAATTCATTTTCGTATTTGTTCATTTTATAGGATATTTATCTGCTAAACTGTATTCTAAGAAAAGGAGGCCACAGAAAGGTTCTATTATATCATATAATCAAAGAACAATCAGGTAATTTTTTTTCTGTCTTTACTATTTTTAAAATTTCTTTTTTATTATTATTAATTTCCATTTCTCTATTTAAAGGAAATTTTCACCATATGTTCACAACACACATACTAATTTATTTAACAGTAATACTTCCAAAAAGAAATTGCAACATAGTAAGTACAATATATTTTTCTTTTTAAAATTATTAGTAATATTTGTTTCATATCAATTAATATTTATTAGTATAACTTTGTCTGCAGTTTATTTAATAATTTTTTGTATCATTTAGGGTATGGTCGATCACCTGTAGTTTATATTCGTGGGCTTAGGTATTCCCGTAATTCTTCTGGAAAAACTCTGAGAAAACTTCCTGTTCGAGGTCATAATTTTTTCTATTTGAAATTATAAAAAGTTATTTTTTTAGAAAGTTTCATAATTTATGTTGCTTTTATTTAAATGAATTTACTTGTCACAATTTTGCTTGGTAGTAGTATTCTCAAAAGCTATTTATATATTTTTAAAAAAACTTAACTGTTTTAATGTTTGTAAATATTTAATTCAAGTTGAAATTTTTGAATGTCTTTACTGTTTCATATTTATTACAAGAAAAAAATTTCAGAAGAGGAACAAAAAATGGATTAATTTTAAAGTTCAAATCGTAAAGATTCTTTTTTTTTGTATTAAAAATGCATAAAAGTAGGATGTTTCCAAGAAAATGAAAGATGTCTTGTATAAACTGATTTATATATTTCAGACATTGTATCAAAAATTTTGCTTTCTCTACAATATTTTTCAGTATGTGTTGGTTGCAAACTGATTCCTATATCCACGAGTATATATTAATTTTTGATATAGAAAAATTTAGTATAAAACTAGATTTTCTACAGTTTTTTTTTGGGGGGGGGTGAGGGTCAGTTAAAGTAAATAATTTTATTTATATTATTTCTATTAAAAAATTATCAAAAGTTAATAGATTTTATTCCTTAATTAGTGGATTAGATGAATTGATACAATTAGACTACTTATGTTCAGTACAAGCAGTGAATGTTGGCAGTGTTATCCTTTACCAAAATTTCATTTGATATCTTAATTGAAGATTATGCATACCTTTGTTGCCTTGATGCTTGCCACTCACTGTTCATATGCATTTATACTATGGAAAGTGTATAAATTGAAAGTATTTTATTTTATGGAAAGTGAGTTTATTGATGGATTTAAACTCATGAAATTTGCCTTTGATTTTTTTTTTTTTTTTATCTTCTAATGTGACTTCTTTGTGATTCCATCTATTGTTTTTGAGAATAAACTTCAAACCTTCAAAAAGGCATTTTCAGCATTAACCTTGTGTAGCTAAAGCTGCTAAAACTGCCATTGTAATCTTATATAAATGCAGATAGTAAATTTTATTTCTCCCAGAAGTTTATATCTTTTATACCTAATCTTAGTACACTGTCAATCATATTTACAATAAATTCAATTTCAATCTTGGTAAAAATAAGGAGTCAATCTGTATTGCCAATTCTTTATTTTTTAAAGTAAATTAAAGCAAATCATGAACTTTGTAACATTGAAAGTGAAGTTGGTTATGGTTACAAAATGACTGAGCATATGGTTATTTCTGGTTCAAAGCCCTGATTTATATTCAAATATAATACTTATTGAATAATGTTTGAAAAATATTTATGAAAACTGGTAAATGGAATAAATTGCATAATTTAAACAAATATTTTCATGCAACCTTTAATGTCACAAAATTAAGTCGTCATTTAAAACAAAAATTTTAATTATTTTGTCTCATCATATTTCTATGATATAAAAATCTAATTTCTAACTTAATTTTAAAAAATATTAAAAATTTTACCAATTTTATACAATATTTTTTTAGTAATTAAATGTTAGATTTCTATATTGTTTTAAATAGGAGGGAAAAAAATCTTGTCAGCTTTCTAATGATTAAGTTGTTGACTGTTAGAACTGTTCATTTCATTTTGAAAATACTAGATTTCTATTGGAAAGACAGATTTACTTAGTTGCTAAATAACAATATATTCACATAAGATTTTTTTTTTCTTTACAGATTTATCTAAAATTCACCAAAAAGTGGCATTTGGTGCCACAAGATTTGTAAAAACTCCTGAAAATAGAATAAAGGCTCTGACTGCCACTCCTACAAATTTTGCTAGGTAATATTACTTTGTTTAGTTTCAAATGTAACTATTTTTCATTGGGGTTTAAAAAAATTTTTTTTGTGTGTGTCTTGTTATGATTGTGTCTGGATGAAGATTAAAAAATATTCTCCAAAATTGCAAACTCAAAAATTTAAGTATATAAAGTTCATCAAAATCTAAAATGGGGGATGTTTGAATTTACTTGAATTGATAAACGATGACTGATACAGTACTATTTTTTTCTTCTTTGACTTAAGAAATTTAGGTCTTAAAAACTTTCTGAATTATTAATCTTACTAAATAATAAAAGATGTTTTTAACTATAACATGAAATACTAAAATTATAATTTTCTTTAATATTATTCCTGAAAACAATAATCAGTAATTTTTTTTCTTCCAGCCGAGTGTTACATCGAAGTATCACAAGAGTTCTCTCAGCATCATCTAAAAAGAAACTGGTAAAAGTGAATAGCTATTGTATGTTTTACAATCGTTTTGGAAGGTGTAATAGGGGTGTCAAATGTACCTATATACATGATCCAAGTAAAATAGCTGTTTGCACCAGGTATTTATTGATTTGGGATAAATATTAAAAGTTAAACTGTTGCTCAGTTTGTCATAGCTTGAATTATAATTTAAACTTTCTAATTTTTAAAGATACTGTATTGCAACATCTCTGAAAAAATACTTTAACTATAAAATTTTGCTTATGTGTTAGCAATTATTATTATTAATATAAATATCTTCACTTTATACCAGGTTTTAAGCAGTCTTTTCTTTGTTAGATTTCTTAGGGGGACTTGTAAAGTGGATGGTTGCCCTTTTTCTCATGAAATTACCCCAGGAAAAATGGCTATTTGCTCATTTTTTCTTGTTGGTGCTTGTGATAAAGATAATTGTCCATATAGGCATGAAAATTTATCTCCAGATGCCGAGCTGTGTAAGGCATTTGTACAAGGTTACTGTCCAAGTGGTAAAGAGGTTAGTTTTTTTTTTCATTTTTTTCTTAAATATATTGATCATTAGCATTTGAAAATATTAATTTTTTTCTTTTTAGTTTTATATGACTAAAATAGTCTATAAAATCAACTCATTCTGCATTTTTAGCTCAATAATTTGTTTGTATTCAAAGAAAAAAATTATTTCAGTTATTTTAATAGTTAAAACTTTATAAAAAAAATATTATGAACTCTCAAACTTTCAGAGTTTAAAAAGTATGTTTAATTGAAGATGGGTATAATGATCTGAAAGTGTTCTTCACACTTTCAAGAAGAACAAGAAATAAAGTGGAGAATTTTGCCATCTCACATTTGTTTGCTCGAAATAATTATATAATGAAATTTACTAAAGTTGTTTGATAATGGAATCATTGTCCTTTTATAAACATGAGATGTAAAAATTAGTGATGCTCTTGCAAATCTGTAGATTTTTACAGTATTTTTCTGTTCAAAATTTAATCAGTTTTGGTTTATGTCTTCAATAAAAGATAAAGATATTTATACAGGGTTTCTACAAATGATTCAATTTCATGCTGCAAGATCAAAAGTATTGCATTTACAAATATGAATATGAAAATAATCACAAACTCTGGCAAGTTTTCTCTGCATTCTATATATTAGAGATATCAAACTTTTAAAGTCTTTGGACCACATTAGAATATTTATGTATGATTTCAAGCTGAACTTTTATAATTGACAAATTTTCTATAAATTCTGCAAGTAGGACTACAGTTTCTAGTATGAAATAAAATATATTTTAAAAATTTAGTCATCTTAGTTTATTAAAGTTGTTGGAAACCTTTGTGCTATAACATACATTTCTGTGGACTGATTTGTACATAAGAATAAACATTAGAAAGTAGGAAATCAAAATGGAAAAATAGCATTTCATAGTTTAACAAACTGATTTAAAGTTCTTTATAATATTAATTAATTTACAATTGCATAAGAGTCGTATTTAAAAATAAACTATTATACCCTAAACAGTTTTCAAGATGGTCATTCAACAGTGTCAGATTTTATTTGAATTAATACTGTAATCAAAAAGCTTATAAAAAGGATAATTTAGTGGGAATATTTTGGATATTGCCTGCATCAAACATTGAACAAATGTCTACCATCAGCTCTGTTAATGCAAATCTCAGAGGGTGAAGCATAGATGAATCTACAAGTTGAGTTCTGTAGTAATTTTTTATGAATTTTAATGAGGAAAAACCAATATGGAAGTATTAAACATCTTAAAAAAAGAAAAAAAAACTTGGAGTAATGTTACATTTTCTCACTTTTTAACCCTTAAATGCTTTGTGTTGCCATTTGGTAATATATCCAATTGAGTCTTCTAATACTATTAGAATAATATTGAAGCTCTAATACCTAAAATTGCTAATAAAATGCATGCTGAAGATATTAAACAAATTTTCAACATGTAAATGGCACCTCTACTTATTTTAATATAGATAGGTTTAATTATTCATTTGTTTGCTGCATGGGCTTTTTTTTTCCTTACATTATTTTATTCTGCAGTGATCAAGTTAAAATTATTACATAAACAAGTAATGTATATATAGTCCATATTTAAGACTTTCTTTGGATATTTAACTGATGTATTTGTTGTAACCAAATTTTTCTGTTTGTTGCCAATTGGCAAGAATAGGCATAAAAGTTCTACTAGGCTCAGAGAAGAATAAGCAGTGTTGGTTCTATTTTCTTCTATATTTAATAGAAGTAGTTTATAATTGTATTTTATTTTTTAAATGCATATACATTCAAATTTATGACATCCTCAAAGGTTGTGACAAAGACTTTTGCAGATAATTTGTACTCATTATGTTCAGTATCATAAAGTAAACAATTTTTTTTCAACATTGATTTTTGTTATGTTTAGGAAAAAAAATCTCTGTTTTTATAAGAACTAATTACTTTTAAAATCATGTGAAAATTCCTTATCATAGTTATTAAAATTCATGTGTGTTTAATATAAAATTTTATCAAGAAAAATTAATTTTTCAATTAAAGCCCAGTGTTATCGATTGGCAATAAACCATTTTTTAAACCATAAACTATATTTAAAACAAAATATGATTATTAAAGTATTTTTCTCATTATTTATATAAGAAAGGAAACTCAAAAAAATTTTAATTAGTTTTTAAAAAACCTGGCATTTAAGGGTTA
Source organism: Pardosa pseudoannulata (assembly GCA_032207245.1). Classification (NCBI taxonomy): domain Eukaryota; kingdom Metazoa; phylum Arthropoda; class Arachnida; order Araneae; family Lycosidae; genus Pardosa; species Pardosa pseudoannulata. The sequence continues at coordinate 50,166,894 of CM063506.1, read as the reverse complement.
ACTTTATATTTCAAGTGAAATTACAAAATGTGTGAGTTTAACATTTGTAAAAGAAGGCTAAAAATAAAAATAAATAAAACACCAGGATGCAATAATTGTTTTAAGATTGAATGTATTATGTTTTGTGTATCAGGAAGTTTTGAAACAATATACTTTTTTTTCTTTTAGTGCAAAAAAGCTCATGTTCTTATCTGTCCTAAGTATATTCAAGGTAATTGTGAAAAAGGTACTTCTTGTGCCTTTCCTCATCCACCACAGAAAGGGAAAAGAAATGAGTATGTATATATTTATAAACTTTTTTTTTCTTGCTTTAAAATTGCATTTTTTCCACTTTTCATGCTAATTAAAAATATTTTCTATCTTTAGCTCATGAAGACAATGCTCATAATTAAGTATGGGTCTAACATGTATATTGCCCCCCTAAAAATTTGTGCCATTAATACAATTCTATTTCTAATTATGAAATTTATACTTATAGTAAGATTGTTAATTGAGAATATTATTTTTCAAGCCAAAAAGAAACTGAAGAAGAAAGTAAACAGAATGATGCTTTATTTGAGAGGGTTGCAAGATACTTTCAACCAAATGAAAATGCGTCATTATATTGTGAAAAAAGATCAGACAATAATGCTGTAGTTAATGTAGTTGTGCCAAAACAAAGAAGGCTTGAAGAACAGCCATCCTTTATACCTTTATCAGAGAGTCCGAGGCTGGAATAACATAGTAAGAAAAGTTATGAGGAATGTACATTAAATTTTCAGGTAGGAGAATTTATGGAATTGTGATTTATTTATTTATTTAATTTTTTTTTTTTTTTTTTTTTGTGATTCATTCACTTTTCATGCCTGAAGTTTGTGTTTTGTATTAGTTTTTTTAAGGCTATAAATTATATGAAATAATAAAAAGAAAGAATTTTTTGAAATCCCATTCATATGGTGTAGATTTCTATTTTTACATCTTAAAAATAATAAATTTTCAAGCTCAAATTTAACAAAGATGAGGATGTCCTGATTAGTTAGATTTCATGGTTTGTATTTGATACATGTATATATATATATATATATATATATATATATATATATATATATATATAAGAGAGAGAAGGGGGGGGGGAGAATAATTACCTTCAGTTCAGGCTTTCTGAATCTTTTAATGTTATTAAAGGGTTTAGAGAACAGATAATGTATCAATTATTGGGATTTTTGACAAAGGTCTTTAATATATAGTTGATTATTTAATTCCATTTTGATTACAGATAGTTGAAATTCATTATAGCACATTTCTTTTTATACTATTTTACTACAATAAAATGGAAATACAAATTTTAAGCATGATTGCTTGTGTTTCTAATTTTTATTTCAGAGTCATCTTCCTTTAATTCTAGTCCATTGACTATTATTCTGACTTATCTTTTTGCAAAATCACTTGTCATATGTTGAACATATGAAATTTAACTAAATTATGAACCAAATGTATTCATTCTGGTTTTTAAAAAATTCAAAATTGTGCATGTATGTGTGCTAAAAGCATGTAATACTTAAACAATAATTTGCAGTACTTTAGTTAGGGATGACACAGCAATTTTGTTGGATGTTTGATATTTTTTTTTATATATATATACAAATATTTTAATACTGGATATACTGTACTTTCTATAAGTTTTTGTTATATTTCATGCTGGATATCTGGTATTAAAATATTGTTTATTTATATATCTACATATATATATATATATATATATATATATATACACAAATATTTTATATATCATTTTTAATCAACTTTTATGCTTTCTTTTTTGTTTTTCAAACATTATCAAAACTTTTAAATTATTGATTCATTGAATTCTCAAAATCTCCAGTTTTTGACCGAGAGCAAAAAAAATTTTACGTACGTAAAACCTATTTGATGTCCACAGAGCTTAAATTTACTATAATGGGCCAAATACCTGTTTCATCCCTAAGTTTTGTAGATATGTGTGAGGTAGGGAGAAAAAGAGAATGAATTTCCTTGCTGAACTTGAAATAAATCTCATTTTAACACAAATTTTTAATTTCAGGGGATAACTACTCGTAATGTTAAAGAAAGGTAACAATATCCTGGTATGAATATATATGTAAGTTTACTATTTTATACATTTCTTAATTTTCGAATACAGGTATCAAAAGCAACTTTGAGACAATGCAAGATGGGTGATAACCAAGATGTACAAATTAAGATATATGTTTTATTTGTTTTATAAAATGATATTTTAAACAAATATGTACAGTTTTTATTTTTTGTACATGTTGTAAATATGAGTCTTAATGGAAAATAAAATTTTATTCTCATTTTATAGTCTTTTTCTTCCCACTTCATGATCCTGAAAGTAAAACAAAATTTATAATTCAAGATGCTTATCTATTTACACAACATATAAACATATTTTTTTTTAAGATACAGATTTGATTAATATTCAAAATTCTGGTCTTTAACAATGTACAATTACTTTTAGAATGTATTTTTGAACACAATTTCAAATTCACAACATTAGCACATTTTTTATGGGGGAAGGGGGTTCTATAATCCAGAATTAGCATATGCTAATAAGCATTCCATTCTTTATTCAGAAAAGAGGTTATGTAAAACAGTCTTTTATCTTTAGAAATGTTTTAAATTGGAAATTGAGTTTTGATTGAACCTTTCATTGTTTAATGGATTACACAACATATTTTACACTAAATGTAATTTATGTTGGAATAAATTAACTTCTGGAAAACTTCTTAGCTATGTAATCACATTTCAACTTAATTTTATTATAATTTACATCCATATTTTTAAACAGTAATATTTGTATGTATCCTCTGAATCACATTATTAGGTAACAGATCCCTTGTCTAGCATCACTGCTATGTAGTAAATTGTATGATGATTTTTAATATGGTACCATAATTTTCTTCTATTATACTTGTTGGTACTTATTGAAAGTTAAATTTCAGGCTCAAGTGCTATTTTCATTGTAATAAAGTTAATTTTTATTTTAATGTCTAGAAAGGAAAATATCAATTAAGAATAGCTGAGATCCACTGAGGAGAACTATGTTAAGTGGATGATATAGAACTTGCTTAAGATTTTCAAGCACAACATAAAGAATAAGATTCATATAAAAAAAACTACATAAATTTCTTTCAAGTGTAAAAGCAGAGAAAGAGGGTGGCAAATGTGATTTCAGGGTGTAATCATTTTTAAAATAAGGTTTTGTATATTTTTTAATCTAGAGATAAATAAGAATTTTGTTTATTTTTAAAATAAATTATAACATTTTTTGGACATAATTGCTTTATTTTCAGTATAAGTAGCAGTAAATTATGGCTTTCTGAAAACTGATTAGTTGACCTGCTGTGGTAGAAATAAGTACACACTAAATATCAGTAATGTATAGAAACTATAACCTGCAGAAAGCCTTTCAATGATTAACCTTAATCAGCATGCAAAATTTCTTCCAAGATAAGTTGAGCTATTTCAGAATGCATAGTAAACAGCAATACATGCATGTAGATTATCTTTAAACACTATCAGATGAATTAAACTATTTAAATGATAAATTTTATTTGAAATACTATGGTCAATATTTTGTAATACAAGAGCTAAGACTGGAACATACTGCTTAAGCTTTTTTGATATGACTACACATATCAGTGCAAGCAGTAACATTAACTCTGTAGACACTGGTGTCCAAAATTAAAGTTACAAACATACTTTTTGCAATACATAGAAATATCTACCACTGTTAAAAAAAGGTGATATAGTTTTATTTGGGAAACAATTCCAATTTATTATTTTAGTGTGTTTAATAGTCAAAAAGGGTTTTAAAAATAATTGCAAGTGGAGTTTGATATTTGGAAAAAATAGTTTTCTGAATGCAGTTAGAATGACTATACAGAATCATCTGAACTATTAATTACCATCGAGACCTATCAGTATGCTAGAAGCTGGACAGCAGAAGTAGCTCTTTGGCTACAAGTGTCGTGTATGGTAGTCTACAAATTATGGCAACAGGTATGGTAACAAGGATAACTGAATAAGGTTGCATAAAAGTTACACCATCTTCTATGGAGCTTCAAATGCATAGTACTATAAAATGACTGCAGAACAGATCTCTGAAGACCTCACTACTGAATCTAGAACAGTGATATTGTGACAAACCGATGTATTGGCTAGCTGAGAGGGGTCTTTATACCTGGAAACCAGTGATGAGTGTTCCTCACATGCAGTTTCAAAAGAGAGCCCATCTATTGTAAAATCATTAACACTATTATTTGACAGTATAGTAGAGGTTTAGTACTGTTCCTCTTTAGTAACAAGATTTAGCACACAAAGTGATTCTCAACAAGTTTTCATCTGGAGAGAACCTGGGAGACACTATTATCTTGCAAACATCAGAGATTTTTTATCGCTTTAGTGCCACTAGCATCCTGATATCAGGAGAGATTATGCTATATGGGTGTATACTGATTCATGTCTTCTCTGCTGGTACAGTGACAGCAAAATGCTATAGGTATGAGATGGCCAGCAAAGTTTCCAGATCTCAATTCTACAGAGCATTTGTGAAATGCTCTAGAAGAAGCCATTGCATATTCAAGGACTCTTTGGGTATTAAAAGCAGAAATTTTGGAAGAATGGGAGTCACTACTGCAATCACTGATAGATAGCTTGTTTAATAGTATGATATCTTGATTGACACTTATATAGCTATACAAGATAGCCATGGCTCTTATTAAACAGAAAATAAAAAGTTACTATGCATCCTATTTTCACCAATGTTGCCTTCATTTGCATATCAGTCTACATTAAACTCCTGTACTTTTTTTTTTAAACCATGAGATATTTCAAATTTCCGTGCATTAAATCCATTTTTTGTTGAAATATCTCATTTTTTATCTTTTAACCTTAATTTTAGACACCAAAATATAAGGCAAAAATTCTACATGTATGTCCAAGGTCATAAGGATAAGGTTTTCATTCTTGTAGAGTTTTCATGGGTAGAATAATAAATGGGCCAATATTTACACATTTTATCCTTTTACTTTAATTGTAGTTATTTCATTTGTCATAAATAGCACAGCCTAAGGTATCACAAAGTCATTGTCTGAGTACTACACAACATGTCTGAACTTTGATCCTACTGACAAGATATTATATTGATGGGACCTGAAATATTGACATCTGTTTACTAGACTTAACTTTTTGCAGTTTTTACTGGATTTTATTAATGAAACAAAGCTTGTTAAGATATCTTTTTTATGTCATCAGATAAAAATTACAGAAGGTACTACATAAGAGAGTGCAAAAGAATCTTAGAAAAATTATATAAATGATAGAGTTTTGATAGCAGCTCTGCATTTGCATTTTCAACTACTCAGTCTAAGGATTTTTACTTCAAATTGATAAACTTTTGGATCCTATTTCACATATGCATTATCAATTTAATCAAATAGATCACATGCTTGTGGATTAGACATCATAGCAATGGGATGGAGCAGTCAAAATGATTGCTCATCTTTCTAGGTATACAGAATATGTCACATTTCTAGTATAAATATAACTACTAAAAGGGGAAAAATAGTTGTAACTAAATAACTAAATATTATTTACATCTAAAAAGTAATTTCTCATTTACATAGAAATGTTACTTCAAACCTAAGTATGAAATTTTCAAGAAATTAAAATATTTCATGAACAGTTCTTCAACAATTATGTTTAATCCAACATGGCTAGTGATAAACAAATACAGTCAGTACCGGCTATATGGTGACCCACTTATATGGTCAGTTTTCTAAAATCCTGTCTAACTTAATAGGGGACATGTGTTAAAGTGTACCACTTATAGTCTTTTTCTTGTTACTGGTAATATGGTCAGTTTCATGTTTTCAATGAGTTTCCGTTTTTTTTTTTTTTTTTTTTTTTTTTTTTTTTTTTTTTTTTTTAAAGTCAAAGCGAAAACAGAGAGGACCTGAATTCAAGCCTTTATTTTCTTCTCTTTCCTTCTTTTCTTGTTTGTGTAGACTCATCCTCAGAGTTTTCTACCTCTCTCAGTTCTCGCCCTCCACTGATAACAAGTGGACATATGTCTGTTTATTGGTTGAAGTTATCTCTCTCATACATGATCTCAGGTGTTATTTTACTATTTCCGAAGCAGCAGATGAGCATTTAAAAGCTATTAGGGACTTAGAAAAAGTTGTGTTAACAACCAACAAAAGGAAGCAGACATATATCTGATGATTTTTAAATACATTGAACATGAATGTACATATGTATGTGTGCTGTACTTTGATTAGTAAGGCAAGCTAATAAATTTACCCCCCCCCAAAAAAAAAAAAAATTGCATATTTTTAATGTTTTTACTTCTTGAATTAATTTTTAAAATGTTCTTAAAAGTACAATTATTTGTGTATGAGTACTACATCTGATAGGTGAATATAATCCTGCCACAATTCAATACGGTTGTACTGTTCTGCATATATGATCTGATTTGTCTGGACCGCTGAGCTACCCATATAACTGAGACAGACTGTATTATGTTAGCTTCATGTTGAAATATATTTAAAACTTTATCATAAGAAATTACTTACTGTTCCATATTGGTAATAATGGGGTGCAAGTTCATACAACCATGATGGTTCTATCACTGTTATATCTCTCATGTATTCTTTAGTAGTATGAAGAACTTCATTGAAAACAACCCTTAAAAAATAAAACTTCTATTAGCAATCAATATTAATCACAAAATTAGTTAATTCTTGCTTACATATACTTACCATTTAGGTTGTTTTGTGAAAGCTACAACTGATTCAGGATGTATATGAAGTTCATGCTCTCCTCTTACAGTTTTATACACACCTGAATGATGCAGGAATGCTGCATTAGCAAAAAATGCAGACACAATGCATTTTCGTAACGAATTGTCATCAACTAGAAAAAGAATTTCACCCTTAAAACTGTATTTTAAAATAATGTAGTTATTTATATTATGATAATTTCAAACAATTAAAACATTGAGAAAAATTTTATTAAAAACTAAGAATGAGTGTTGTAGTTTAACCAATGTTTAGAAATAATATTGGTTATATTATAAATGTTTACTTGTCCTAATTACTGGCTACAATAAGACTCGATTTATTTTAAGGGAAAAAATTATTCAATACCTTTGCTTTTAACACTTGGAGATGAAAATTTTTTCAGTAGTTTTGATAGCTGTGTTCTGATTTCTGCAGCTCTAAGAAGTGCTTTATAGTTTAGTAAATTTTGATCACACCAATGCTTGTTTTTGTTCTGGAAAAAAAAGATCAACACACAAAAAAAACTTTTTACTTATTTATTTATCACTTATCAGAGCAAAATAAAAACATTTTGAAACTAAAATAAGAATTAAGTGGCAGAATCAGCATTTCATAACCTAATAAGGCATTTATATTTAATTTTTAAAAAAATATAAAATACTTAACGTTTATATGTTTATTAAAAGTTGAAAATTTTTGTATGATGAAGCATTGATAATTTGAGTTTGTACCAAAAAACCACACTAAAATGATACAAATTCTTTTGATTAAGAAAATAAAGTTAATTTGAAATATTAAAGTTTGGCTTGTACACAATTTGACAGAATTTTTTATTTTCCCATGTGATATATTGCTATTTTTTCACAGGATTAACTACAAATAAATCAAGAATTAAATTATTCTGCCCCATTACAGTGGAAACTAATTTTTACAAAACTCCCTTATACAAAATATTCAGTTGCATAACCCATTTCATATTTTTTTTTGGCAAAACTCCCATATAGTACATGCACTAATTTATTACTTGTGAATATTCATCTATTCAAAGAAATTTTTAATCCACAAACATAAATTTTATTCTATGTCTTTTTATTATTTTATGCAAAATATTTTTGTACCACTATCCTTTTTTAAGGGGTATGTGAATGTTTACATTGAAAATGGCTCTTAGGCACTTCCAGTCATTTCCTTTCTTTTTGTCCACCAGCACCCTTCTCTTATTCATAAAACATCATTTCCTTTTACCTGGGTCCATTCATACTCCTTCCATGTGAGTTTTCAGAAAAGTCAATAATTAGATCATGTTTGCCATAAAGTGACTTTCTTTATTTTGCATATTCACAAAGTAAACAAACAATGAGTTACAGGAAAAGAAAAATTTTTAAGATGATAATAATCCCAAACAAAAATAGGAATGGCAAAAATGTTGAAATTCTATTGTCATCCTTTGCTATACTCGGTGTAAACTCAATAGGCACTTCAAGGTCACTGATTTTTCCTCGATGACCAACTGTAACTATGGTAACGACAGTTGGGGAATGACTTTACTCTTTTTTCCCACTGTGTTAAGGGGTGTCATGCATCGTGTGGGGAGGTAAACTTTCTATTCCAAAATTGTACTGTATTAATTATTTTATGATTTTACAAGAATTGAAAGAGGTCTTAATGCAATAACAATATTTTGTATAATTTTATTATATGTATTTAAAGATTTATGGTCTGTTGACACATTTTTAGAAAGTGAAAATTTCTTTAGAAGGTAGAGATTCCTAATGTTTTAGTAAGTTTGGTTTGGTTTGGAGCGCTACGGTCTACTGTTTTGCACACGAGGGCTAATGAGACCGGGACCTACGGTTTAAAGCCGATTCCGAACGGTTACGAACATCCATGCCAGCAGCGGGATTCGAACCCGCGAACTCCGGTTCCGAAGAGCAACGCTCTACCATTCGGCCATCGTTCGGCAATGTTTTAGTAAGAATTCTAAATTAAAATGAATTTTTGTATTTTTGCATGAACATCTGTGATTTATTATAAACTTTTTATACATATTGTTAAACTTTTCTTTATGTAAATAGTTTTTTATGCACAACTGAAAATTTTAATTTTGCTTATAATTAGTAATTTGTTAAAAAAAACTGTAGTTAAATTTATTTAAAAAAAGGTTTAAAAATAAATAAAAAATATTTCCTGTTTTTTAGTTAAACGGCATTTTAAAGGCAGAAAAGGTGACACTTTTGTCGAAATCATCTAATTCTGTTAAGTGCCTTTTATGTGAAAATTTTTTTTAATATTGTCGCAGTTCTGGATCGACACAAATTCTCTTAGAAATACCACGGTCATCATCAGTTGCTTGTTGAGTTTGCGAGAACAATTCCAAAACTGTAGCAACTGGATTGGATTCAACAAAACATTTCAAGTACCTGTATACATTAAATATCAGTATTCTGGACTGTTTTCTAACATCAAAACTAGCCATTACAGGAAATATATTATGAAGTAAAAAATATAAATAAATATGAAGCAAAATTTAAATAAAACAATGAATTAAAAGATAAAAAATGAGAGGGTAGTATCAGATAAGCGCAAAATAAATATCTATGAGAAGAAAGAAAAGCAAGAACGTATTGGAATCAAATCCTCATCTGAAGTGCTGAAAATAAGTGTGAATGCACATACTTCTTGGTTGCTACCATAGTAACCGATGGCTGGGGAAATGAGAAAGTGTGACCTTGAAGCATCAATAGATATTACATGGATTATACCATTGTAGAGAAACAGACAAAATCAATAGGAATTTTATGAAGGCTAGTCCAAATATTGCCACATTTTGAATTGAAACTGCTGTGTTCCATGGCACAATGGTTATAGTTGGGGGCTACAAAGAGGAAGCTCTTTGGTTTGATCCTGCATGAAGGAGAAGTTGATTTTCATCCTTTTATGTTCGCTTTTTCAAATATTCAAGAAGACTCTTAAATATGCAAGCTTTCCATAATATTTTAATAGTTCTAGAATGTTCTTTAACCCTTTAAAAGCTTGTATTAAAACTTCAAGAGTCAGTTCATCAACTGTAAGCCTTAGAGCTAAGTAGTTTTTTGCTTAACACGTTCGCTGCCGGTTACGTGAAGATGGGGTGATAGTTATTGCCGCACTGTAGAAGTGGGTTTTTCCCAGAAGCCGATTTACTTTTTATCACAAATATGATTGAAATGTGGTAATAAAACATAATTATGTGCGTCAAACTGATTAGAAAGTAATAGGCAAGCCTTTCCTGATAGAATATTTTGACCACGCGCCAGCGCGTGATAGGCACTGGAAGTAAAATTATTTCCTAAATGCCACATTACGCGCTGGCACGTGATGCGAAAAAATGAAACTAAATAATGAAAATAAGTTTCAAAATGCTTTATTTTTGCATGATATTTTATTTCTATAAAATATGTAATATAAATGAAATATTATAAGTAGGATACAATTATAATATATCTGAAAATAATACTTATTTGTGGGTCAAATTTGCACAGTCCAAGCAATAACCAGGAGATCCGTCACAAACTTTGCAGATATAAATGGTATCTTTACGTTTCCCCTGGGAATAGTTTTCCTCTTTTAGGGCGCGAAGGCCCTGCACTATAATCTATATCACTCATATCAAAAAATTATTTTTTCAATAAAAAATAAAGTATTAATTTGGAAACCACGATTATTTATACTTAGATTATAACCATCACTCCATGCCAATACCAGCAGAAATACCCTGCATGCAATGCCAAATGAACAGGAGAATGAATAATCAGATATTTTCCCGCGCCAGCGCGTGACTGGCTATTGCGACTTCACCCCACATCACGCGCGGGCGCGTGATTGGCCCCTTAGTGTTGGAGCCATATCACGCGCTGGCGCGTGATCGGCAGCGAATGTGTTAATAAACATTATTACTTGTTTATCAATGACTCTATTGGGTTCAAGTGGCACTTTGAATTTACTTGACAATATTGCCAAGAAAGCTTGGACAAAAGATAACATTTTTCAAGATTCAATGGCAAACATATTTTACTTTAAATCAAGAAGTTTGATCCTGTAAACATAAATTTACTCAATTTATCATTAATTTTGTTTTTAACTTTCAAAAAAGTTTAAATTTTATCTGTGAAAATATTGCTAATGAAAAACTAAATATTTTAAAAAATTATAAAAGTGATGGTTTTATATAGAGAAATATTTAAAAGTTTAAAGCAGTGAGTAATAGATATGGAAAGCACCTTTAGATATAGAAACCTCTTTGTATTTCAACAATTCTGATTTAAAAAATATTTCTTCAAATGTTAGAATGCACTGTTTAAAACAGTAAAAATAATTTAAAACATAAAAAATGGAAATTTACTATAAAAAAGAGTATTTTCTATAAACAAAATTAATTTTTTGTAACTATTGTAAATTATACTGCAGTAAGTTACATCTTTGCATGAAGAAACTGCAGCTATCTTTTTTAAAAATCTTCTTTCATCTACACATTTTTTTTTTTCATTTAAGAAATATATATTTAATTTTAGTTACATTAATAGTGTATGTACATCTATTGTACAAATGATTAATGAAATGTTAATACAGATGTTAAATTTAGTATCATATTTGGAAGGGATTTTACAAGCAAAATATGTTAATTGCAATCTTGCAGGATATCAACAATCAATAAAATTATCTTTTAAAGCAGCTCATTGAGTAATTGAAAGCAGTTTTGGGTACATTACAGATCTACAACACTGTGATACAAAGAGTTATGGATAAAATGAGAGAAAAGAATAACAAATGTTATGTGACGTGAAATTAACAGTTTAAATTGATATCATGAATCCTATCTCATTAAAAGTTCAAAAATATCAACACTAATGTTATATTTAAAATAACAATAATTCTGAAAAGCATATAATTTTAACAATATAATAAATTTAAGAAATTTTATGGTTTCATTTTAGAAAAAAAAAAAAAAACTAAAAATTAAATTTTGCTGGAACTCTGTAATGAAATACAAAGAATGAAAATGGTTAGTAGAAGTAAATAAAATTACCTTTATAAAAGCATTATATATATTTAAAAGAGTTATTAAATCCCCTTCCTCCACAGCAAATTTCCATTTGGCACGTTTCTACAAAAAATAAAATAAAAATCTTACACACATAAAGAAAGTGGTTAATATGTATAAAGTTCTAAAGAAGAAATTTTTTTACAGAAAATATAGTATCACTTATATTTATGACTTAATTATGAAAATTGATAACAGTTGACATTCCAAAATTTATTAAGTATTTTTATGTAAGTATAAACAGTCCTAAACTGATTCAGACTAACAACTCAACACCATAACTTGTACATCTTTTTTTGATGGTATCTGTCATATTTTATAAACCGTTAGTAAAAACTCATAATTCAAATAAAATCTACCATTTTTGATGTTACCATCTTTAAATTATTGATATAATTTTAATATTTTTAATATTTTGCATAAGAATTTGTCAGTCTATTTAGTACAAGGTCTAAACAAGGATAATCCAGAAAGTAAGTTTCCCACATTTTTTTTCGTACAGATTAGATGTATATATATTTTACATTCTTTAATTATACAAGAAAAAATCTTGTGTTTTTTAAAAGTACATTTAATATTTATGGAACAAAGATTCAAAATTTTCATTTTTCCAGAGAGTATACTTACAGCTTCAAGTTTCCTTCCTGATGAGACAGCAAATACATTCTGAACTTGCAACATTGAAGTAATAGCTAAAACCTCCTCAGAACACCCAAACTCTCCTAAGGTATAGTTAAAATTGAATATGAGAAAACTTTACTATTATCATTAGAATTTAAGTTTTAGGTAATTTTTAAAATTTATCTAAATAATAAAACACAAATACCAATAAACACCAATGAGAACTTTTTTAAATATTTGTACTTTCCATTTACTATTTTAAGTATTACTAATGTTTGATCTTTCTTTAGTTGTTTTTACTTTCATACCAATACTTTTACATTTACTTTTACATTTAATATTATTAGAAATGTATATTATGGTGAAATGTAAATAATTTTAATCCTAATAATATCCTATGATGTTTAGAGTAAAAATAAAAAAGCTAATATGATAGTTTATAGGAATATAAATACAGCATAAACTTCAGGATTTGTGGAGGAATCCTGAGAACTATTTTTCGGTTCTACCAGGTCATTGAACAATTTTAACATATTTTTATGTAATTTATATACATATATGTGTGTGTCTGTGAGTGTCATCTGTAGATTTTTGAATTGTATACAATTTTTAAGGAATAGCCCTTATTGAATTACCCTGACCTTCTTTTGCAGACAGTTCAGAAGAGTAATACAATCAGAGACTTGCTCCATTTTACAACATTTATTTAGAAAACAGGTATACCAAAAGCAAACAAGAACTTAAAGCAAGATTTTCTGCAGGTTATTCAAAGCAAAGAATACCAGACAGCAGAGTGTGAGAGCACAAAATTATGTTTAGTTAACTGCTTGCCTCCTTATCCCGAGTTATCTCGGGTTCACATATATTGCTGTTGATTATTATTCTGAGAAAACTTGGGTGAAACAGAATTTGTCAGTATCATTTATTTTATCACTGTTTTACTTGGTCTGAAGGAAATATTCAGCTTTTATTAGCAGTTTGTCAAATTTTGTTGGCTTTGAGATCCTTTTTGCCGGACTGGTCACATGTTTTAAGCTGATTCAAAAACTAATTTCAGAAAGTCATCGTGATGAGTTTTCTACCACATCAGGAAGATCTAGTTCTTTACCACTCAGGTTAATCTCAAGGCACTTTCCAGATGTTATTCCTGCTACTGAAAAAAAATTGAATCCAAAGAGACAGTGCAATCTGTGCTCTCATAAAAAAGATTCCAGAGGTAAACCAGTAAAAAAAAAGAGACCATTTATTAGGGTACAGAATTTCAGGTATCACTTTGTGTTCTCTCTTGTTTCAAAAACTGTTATACAAAGACTAATATTTAACACTTTTTAAATTTCCCGAGATAACTTGGGATAGTAAAGTAATATTAAAACTAAAAACTTTTACACATGTAAAAAATTAAAAATTCAACTTAAAACCTACATATTTTGTTTTGTTTCATTTCCTTAAATTTAGTAATAAAATTAAAAATGTGATGATTTTTTGCAATGTTTTTCAAAAATAATTGTAAGGGAAGTGGTTAAGATGTTTTGTTTAACAGAAACTTAAAAGACTTTAAAATGCCAATGCGCTAATTAAACATTTCATTATAGGGCCCAGGTTGATATCCACTGATTTGCTAGAGATGTGTAAATGGTACAATCAAAATTGTCTGCTATGCTTGTTATACTATATATATATATATATATATATATATATATATATATATATATATATATATATATATATATATATATTAAGTATTAAGGTAATACTAAAGATATTACCTTTGATTGGATATACAATCTTTTACTAAGAGACCTTTAAAAACTACAGCTATTTAAGCTTATTAATGGAATCATTTCATCAAAATGAAAATCAGTCCTTGTTAGTACATGAAGTTTCAAGTTAACTGTAACAACTTACATGCTAGTAAATTGCCCTGAAAAACATAATACAATAATAGAAAAAGAATTGCTACAATACCTCTTACAAAATTATAATTCCACACATGGGAAAAGAAAGTTTAAAGAATTTCAGTTAGATGCTGTTCCACCATTTTCTGAAAAACTTAATTTGCCATTGAGTTAAACAAATTTTGAAGGAAGTAATCCAGAATATAATAACATTTCTTCATGACTACATCCAATTAAAGTGACAAATAATATTGTCAGTAATTGTTGTATACTCTGCAAAAGAAATACCTCACAGTGGTTCTATCCTGGTCAGCACTATGTGCAGGCCAGGATATAATATCATCATTTCTCTTTTGTCCTGGTGCATTATCTTATTAAAACTTCCCTTTCGGCCCTATTAAAAGTTGTCCAAAATACTTATATTTAGCTATAAGTATTTTGGAAAAGAAATGCACCTTATAGTTTGTAAAGAATTTGCACCCACGAAAATATGTGTGCTTTCATGACATCAGCAAAATCACCCCATTTGACCCCTTCCACCCGGCATGTCTTTGGAGAAGTAAGAAGCCAGCCGGCAAAAAGGGGGCTTGATAAGGATATAATGGTTTGTTTTTGCAGGGCCTCGGAGAAGGAGGATGCACCCTTTTCAGTAGGGCTCAAGTTTCCAGACCCCCCCCCCTGCCCTGAAGAAGGGAGAGATCTGCAAGAGGGCAGTTGGAGTTCAGCAAGGAGAGTTGGATTCGAGCCGGCGACCGACACACATCCCTCTGCTTTGAAGGGAGAGAACTTTATCACTTTATTTTTCTCAGACATGAAATGCTCGGTTATGTGGTGATTGTCGTCAGGCTCTGAGACTCAGAAATATGATTTACTTTTATTGTTTTCTTAAATGTTGTAAATAAATATTTTTTTGTCTGTCCAAGCTTCCGGACTAATTATTTTAAATTAGTGAATTTATCCTCAGTGACCGTGGATCGAACATACCTGCTCCAGTACAGTAGGTGGGCAGGCCCCACGCTAACGTAGTGCACCAAGAACAGAGGGTGTGTTACATTGGTTTATATAAAGGTAAGAGAGAAAATTGGGAAAAGCATTTTAAATGTTATTAAGGTAATATTCAAACTATTAGCTTTGATTACAGACCTTCCTATAACATTTGCTGTTTGAGTGCATTTACCTATAAACTCTTTGCTGATTCTATTTTTATGTATATATATATATATATATATATATATATATATATATATATATATAATATATATATAAACCAAACTATATAAAAAAAAATGTTTCTCACAGAAAATGGTTTAAAATGATATTTCTATATAACAGAAAGTCTTATTATAACAAGTATTAACACTTTGGGTCTCCACCAGATGGCAGTATGTAAACTCTACTCACACAACATGGATATCCTAAGAAACAAGACCTACTTTCAAGCATTAAAATAATGTGAAAATAATAATTGTTATGAAGCTTCATACAAAATATAAAAAAACGTTATAATAAAAGTACATGAAAGTCATGTGATGTTCACATATTTTTTAATTTAAAATTTATATTAATCTTGACTTTCTGTGAAAATGTAGAAATTTTAAATAGTCTTATAATTTTGTAACAAACTGTATAGATATATACACACATATTTATAGATAAATGGAAGTCTTAGTTATATTAAACATTTTTTGATAATTTCTGAGATAATAAATATCTGATATCTCTTCAATATAACACTTACCTGAAATAAGCAGCATCTTTGAAAACATTGGATGTAAAGGAAATTCTGCCATCTGAATGCCTAAGGGATCAGTTAAGCTTCCTTCCTCATCAATTGCTAAATAGATACAGGAATTTATAACAAAGAACTGTATTCACACAAACATGGTAATAGGTTAAAATAATAAATGATGCTAATAAATGTAAAATGTGAAATTCAAAAAACTTATTCATATAGTAAGGCTGCTTACACTCAAAACTGTCTACTTGTAACCCCTTACATGATTCTTAATCCTAACAATTTTTGTTATAAAAATTATGGTTTTATAATAATCAAACATCCAGAATAAATAATTTTGGGGAATTTAGTTAACTAGATGTTGATTGCATACCAAGAAAAGTTTTTAAAAAATAATACTAGCAAACAAATATTTTTTAAAGTTGTACATTAATCTTCTTTAGGCAATCTTATCCAAATTATGGAAAAAAAAATTATGCACTGCATATAACTGCAGTACATAAAATTTTTTTCCATTGATATGTAGGAGTGCACCAATTGTTTTATCTTGTAGACCATATTCCTGACAATGAACAAAATTTTCTAAAGCATCTGTTGTCATCCCTGATATTTTATTTGACTTAGTAACAGCAAAGGAAGCTCTCCTTTCAAATACTAACAAAGTAGATAATGGGTGAGAGAGATACAATGTCAAACTGGCTCTAAGTTTAGTTGGTGTAACTATTATCATGTTTTAGTATTCCACCAGAGCAATTATGTTCCCTCCCAAGAAGCTATTGTCATTCTAACACCCACCTCAATGTTAATGCAGGAAAGACCCCAAAAACAGTCAAGAATCTTTTTATTATAAGTTTTACAAGTGGGAGCCATTGAAAACTGTCTATACGACCTTAGAAACATTTTTATCAACAAAACCTATCTCTTTTTCAGAGGCTTGAGCTTTCACTAAATTGAAACTTGTGGGAAAATTTGTGTTGCTACTGAAATATTGAATGATGAATCAGTGGTGTCGAGATCATAACTGGCACATGGGACAAAATAGATTTTTTTGTATCCCACCCACCCAACAAAAACACATAGACACCAAAAAGTATACAGTAAGATAATACATAGACTATACTATTTAGCACCATTTCAGGAGTGGTGCCCGTGGCATGATATCCCCCCTCTGTAAAAAATGTTGTAAGAATTCTGCCACAGTCAAGGAAAAGTAACAAAATTCTTTATTCTGACACGAACGGTTACAGTCAAGCTAAATGTTGCTCTATTGAGTAGCAGCGTCATTTTTATTTTACATTTGGGCAGCATCACTTCATTTCAGTTGAAACCATTTTATTCTTAACACCCCCCCTCCTATGCTTTCCTTCACTACGGCACTGTGAAGAAGTGGGAAAACAAACAATAATGGAAATTATGTATGTGAGAAAAAATATTTGTTCTCTATGAGTAAATTCTGGGTCAACAGAGTCAAATAATAAATCCAAGAAAATAATGAATGCAAGGATGATAGGTCAAAGTACCATTGTATGGTGTCAATTTAGCTTTAGCTGGTACCATACCAAATACAAATGGTTAAGTTACTGAAATGACTGCTGTCTATTAAAGACAACCAATATATCTAAAAAATTTAATTATTCTGAATACAATTTTGATGTAATAAGACTTCCTTTTTATTTATCTTTGCCATTTATAATCAAAGATTGTTTATTTTATGAAAGGCAATGATATAATGTGATACATAGTTACGTCCTTTAAAGCAATTATAACCTCAATATTATACATTTTGCGACTATTTTAAGTTATATCAGTCCTACACACCATAACTACTACATTAAGATTGGTTTCTTAGTTGAAAGGGATATAGTTATCATTTTAATTGAGAACTAATTAAGCTAATTGTGGGCAGCTACAAACATCTGTGTTCAAACTTGGACTGGTTCTAGTTCCTAATATTCAGCCATCATATAGATGTCTTTGTACAGCACTATGTTAAACATCCCTATAATTTTTTCTCATAATTTGCAATATAAAGAAAACTAAATATTTTAGACATTTAAATTTTGCTGCATACTGGTTATATGGTTTTAAACAATAGCAGTAAAAATTATTTTGCATGAAAGCCACCTTCTCAAAATATAGTTCACACAGATTTAATATACTACAGTTCTCAAACAAATAATAACATTAGCTGTACTTAAATCATAAATATTCAGACCCTTAATTTAAAGAATTTTGAATTTTTTCAGGTATATAAACATTAATACATAAATGTTTATTTTAGAATTCTGCTTGAAAATCTTGTCATTTATCATTTTTTTTAACTTTGTAACCTTTATATCTTTTATTAGTAAGTAACAGTGAAATGCTTAAATATAATAACTAATGGATAATTTTAAAAATTACCAAAATAGTCCTAAAATTTAACCTTCAAAAAAGAATAACTATTTATCACCATACTCGTATTACACAGTATTGAGTATTATATTGTAAAAGTTTTATATACAATTTCTAAATATTATAACACTGAATAATTAATTTAAAAAATATTAATCACTTTCTAAAAAACTGTATTGTAAACAAAATGTACAAATAAAATATATAAAAATATTTAATTATCTTACCATCAAGAGCAAACAAGAGTTCTAAAGCACTTATTACATGTTTTGAAGGTGGAGCCTAAAGAAAATTCTGAACTTTAATGACTGAGAAGTTTAAATCAAATTTCTTGTTTGTATATCAATTAAAAAAAGAAAATATGATTCTTAAACTGAACACTAAATTGTATTTTTTAAAGAGATAAATAAAAAGTTAGAACTGTAATTTAATAATTTATCACTAAAGACAACTATCAAAATATAAGAAAAAATGCATAAAACAAAAATTAAATTCAGCCTATATTATCATGCTAATACATATGAAAGTTTTGAGATGGAAGAATCTGTTCTTAAAAATAATTTTTATTTTTTTCCAAGAACTGAAGCAATTAAATCTAAATTTTATTTCAAGTATAATGTTAGTTTTAAAGACACAATATTAAATGCACAGTAAAGAAAGTTTACAAAAAAATTTTAATTGTTTAAGTATATTATTTACTTTAAAAAGGAAATCAAACATTCATTTTCTCCAAAATTAATCATGAGTAAGTTTAGTTTTTTAATACATAAATGATGTACATAGAAATTTAACAGTGAAAAAAGTCTACTTTTTTTTCCAAAGAAGGTGTACTTGGTTTTTTAGTATTTCTCCATATAACTTTGCAAAATTGTTAATTATTTTTATGGAAGACTTATAGAGGCAATCAACTCCATATCAGAGATCAATACAAACCCAGCAAAGCTTTTAAGATAATTAAACCACAGACTACTGGGTTGAAGTGAAAAATGCAAACTATTATGCATTATGTGTGGCACCTACACTATGAAACTTATTTTCACTTTACAAACCTGTGAGTTAGAAAGAAATTAAAAAAAAACATTTGAAAGAACTGGTTAAACATAATAAATAAATAAATCATACATACAGATGGAAAAGGAAACCTCAAAATATTTTCAATCCCTAGAGCTTTTAGTTGAAGTATGACTGGTGCCAAATTACTTCTCTGCATTTCTGGTACAGTGAATTTTGGAAGCTTTAAAAAATCTTCTTCTACAAAATAAGAGAATAAAGAGATAAGTTATGACAGGTAAATAAACGCGTAGAATGTTAGCTCTTTCATACAGCAATAAAACAAGGTATAAAATCAATAAGTATAATTAAATAGTAAATTTCATGAAAATTATCTCAAGTTAGAAAAAATAAAAAATAAACATTACCAGTACACAATCTATATGCTTTTCCAGATCGCATTCTACCAGCTCTTCCAGCTCTCTGTTCAGCAGAGGCCTGAGAGACAGGCACTACTACTAGTGAGTCAGTGCAAGAATGTGTATTAAAGCAACGTAACTTAACAAAGCAGCTATCTATAACTAAATAATAATAATAATTAATAAAATTATTATCTACACAAATATTTAAAAACATGGAAACAAAATTCAGGAAAAAAATACTAACTATATGTGACTCCTCTAATAGTGAGAGATGCTTCGGCTATATTTGTGGATACAACAATTTTTCGAACACTTCTTCCCAAGCGTTTGAAAACATTTATCTGAAAATTTTAAATTTTTCAATAGAACAGAAAAGATAATATCAAAACTATTTCCTTTAACAAGAAAAGAAAGGAAAAAAGTAACATACATACTAGGGCTTTTTTCCCAGTATCCAGGCTTGCAACTGCTGAGGTACTTTCAAAAAGGTGAGAAAAGTGACAAATAATACAGAATAAGTGACCAAAAAGTGACTAAGCATTGAAAAAAAAAAACGATTTTTTTCTCTCCTCTTGATTACAGATGCTATTATTATTAAGATTTTTCTATTTATTTTAACTCTAAATCAAATGATTCATGAAAGACATGATTTTAGTGTCAAATACAAAAAAAAGGTTAAAAATTTTGTTTAACACAACTCAACATTGCTCTTTATTCAAGAAAATCTATAAATTAGATTTGAATACATACAATACGTTAATTTTATAATCACAATTTTCCGCATATTTTAATGATGTTTTGAAATATGTACATAGCTAGATTGGAGTATCTAAACAAAAATTGTGAAGAAAAAGAAAAAGAGAAATGTGTGCTTTGACATAAATTACTGAAATGTATTAATTGTACATTTCAGTATAAATGTAGATTTCAGGAACTTCTTTACGATTTTTTAAAATCACTAAATTCTGGAAACCATATGACTAATTACATTTTAATAAGAAAAATAAGATTAGAGCATTATATTTTTGGTCTTTTATTAAAATATTTTGTTATTAATTCAGATTTTCTTTTTTCTACAACAGACTTTTGCTGTGATACACTATGATAAAAGTGACTAAAAGTGACTGTTTACATAAAAAAGTGACTAAAGGTGAGAAAAGTGACGTAATTGCAAGCCTGCAGTATCTGGAAAATCATAAGAATTTCATAATTTTTGTATTCCTGAAAACAAACACAAGAACACACAAAATTATAAATTATAATAATATATAATGAATTTGAGTCTTAAAAAACTGTTATTTTTTCCAAAACAAAATCTAAAGCTGAACTGAAATGCACATGCACACATATATATTAATTATATGTTATTTCAGTTCACTTTTTGGGGTTACTGGATTTGCTATGCCATAAATTTCTATACCAGAGACTGCTTCTGAAGATATTAAATCTGTTTTCATTCAGTATATAAAAATGTTCCAAGCATTCTTGGAACCTGGAGAAGATTTTGTCTTCCTAATCAGTTTTGGGTTATATACAAGCAGTGCTCCCCCTCTCCTTATCTTGGTTTTCAAATTTCATTAAAGTGTGTTTATTTTGTTCCTTAGCCAGTTGGGCTGTCCATAAATACTACTCAAATTATGGTCAAAATATAGAAATTTTTATTGGTTTAAATTGTAGCTATAACGTTTTTATACATACATGGAAAGTTTTAAAGTTGTTGCAACAAGTTATTAAAGATTATATTAACATAGACAGAAGTTTAAGTCATATAAAAAACAGACCTTTAATGAGAGGGAATTTTCTGTTGCCAGGTTGTTTGTAACATAGCAAAGAATTAGACTATGTGATAAAAGCATAGATTGCTTATGTTTTTTGAAATCCTACTTTAAAATTTAAGAATTAATATATTCATTTGTACTTTTTTAGATCAATACATAAGTATAAATTTTGGAATTTATGAATATCATTGTTTTGTATAATTAGTATTAGTATCAATTTAAAATAACTAATATTTAGATTTTTTCCAAATTTTGTAACATTCCTGGGAATTCCAGAAAAGACTTGTGCTCTTGGGAATGTAAAAAGGTTTAAAAATCATAAGCACTAATATATACTCATTAAATTTTAAATGTTTGTCATAGAACAGGAATCAGCATATTTTCAAATGAGAAGAGCTAAATTTTAAATAAAATAAGGTAATGGAGATATCAAAGAGCCATTTACATGCATTAATTGCTATTGATAACAAGAGATAAAAATCTCCTATTATAGAACCACATAATGTGGCCTATGACTATTATGTGAACCTACTAATATAAAGTTAATAAATTATACAATATTTTACAAGAACCAGGATTACCCAAGGCAGACTTACTTTATGGCAAAATATGTTTTTACTGTTTTTTTTTTTTTTTTTTTTTTAATTTACTGTAGCACAATCAAAATTTTAACTTTAGAGAAAATACTACTGTTATAAAAGCAAAAATACTAGCTATCTTAATTACTGACTATCTTAATTAAGTTTAGAAGCCGTGAGTTCACAGTATTATGCAGAAGAGGATAACAAAAAATACTTTATGCAAATCACTCAATCGATTCGAAAAGAAAATAGTGAAGTGTCTTTTCTGTGTTATTTAACTTCGGAATATAATATTAGATGACATAATAAACTAAATTGTAATAAATGTAAATGATGTATTTTGTTAATTTCAGAATTAGCCAGCTTTTTATGCTTTCAATAATTTTATCAGCTTTAAAATGTAGACTTTTTTCCTACGAAAGTAGAGCCGGACGATGGTTGTTTGGTTAGAGTGCTGGCCTTTGGTACCGGAGTTCATGGGTTCGAATCCCACAGTGGCATGGATGTTCGTAGCCATTCGGAATTGGCTTTAAGCTGTAGGTCCCGGTCTCATTAGCCCTCGTGTTGCAAAAAGTAGACCGTAGCACTCCAAACCAAACCAAACCAAAAATACTAGAAGTATTAGAAATACTATCAAGCAATACTGCTGTGATGGAGGCTGCTATACCCTCAAATTTTTAAAATAACGAGTTTAAAAGATTGCTTCAGACATGAAACTTGGTAAATGGTAAAAACTACACACTACAAGAAAGTACTGAAAATAAGCAAAGGTCATTACCAATTATGAGGGGTTAAAACACAGAGGGACCAAGGTCATGGGGCCTGTGAGACTGTGTGACACTAATTAGAGATTAATTGCAAACAGTCAACAAGAAGACTATGATACGTATAAAATCAATAAAATACACCTAAGATTTTACAAAATATATGAAGTACAACATATTGATGAGAATCAGATAAATGGAAGTTCAAAAACGTCATTTAAGAAATATACATTTTTATAACTAAAAGCTAATTATTCTTTCTCAAATAAACCAAGTCCTTTCCTTTATTGTTTGTTCTGCACAAAACATGTCTATCAAAATATTGCTTAGAAACTGTATTTTAATTAAAAGAAAAAATATTAATAATAAGATTTCAGATTTTTAAAAAAAAATTGATAAAAGTATAAAAATAGTAATAAATGTATTATGGATAAATAAATGTGCCCTTTTCAATGCCTGTGTGAAAGGTGAAAATTCTCTGGTTTAAATATTTGAATCTAGATATTGTTTAAGACACTAGCTCCATTTGCAAGTTTTATAAATTTTTGGTATTGAAAGTTTAAAAATGTGATAATAAAAAAAAATGTTCACATAAGACTTTAAATCAATGCAATAAGTTTTCCATTTATAAATATACTTCTCTTAAATATTTACTGGATTGATGAACATAAAATGGATGAGTCAATTAATGATCTCATCATATTTCCCTGAAAAAAAATTACAATCAATTTAACTTATAGTTTGTAATCCTTTATTATTTGTAACTTTTGTTGACAACATGAAATTTGACGTTTCACATATGATTACGAATGCCATTTTGTTACTTCAATAATAAAACGGGACTTTTCTCACAGAAAATTTAACATTCTATTTATATCACTATGTAATATTTTTATTTTTATAGATACTTTAGTTCTCTGTAAAATGTAGGTAAATTTTAATTAGCTTAAAGTGAAGATAAATTACCATAATATAGCACTTTCATTAATAAATGCATTATGAATAAATTCTTTAATTTATATTTCTTTAGTTTATGAAGAAATTTAAATTTAAATGAAGTGCATTATTCATCTATGAAAGTGAGTTGTTTTGTGTTTGAAATTGCTTATATTGCTGGCATTTAATATAATCTAATAAATTAATTAAATTTTGAAATATATATTTCCATTAATTTAAAATCTTAATTATTCAAACCAAAGACTGGATATGACGTAGAGAGTATTATCATAAAATAAGAAAATATGTGCTTACTTGTTCTGACATTGGCATCGAACCATAGAGAGGGACTGCATACAATTTCATAACATTATTTTTACCCTTCATATCCCTTGCATAATCACTAAAATTAAATAAGTATACATATATGATACAGGAAAGTCAAAATAAGCATGTCTAAAAATCTAAAATTCAATTAACTTACATAAGCATTGATGTTGCCATTTCAACTTCTTCTTGCCCAGTTAAAAATATTAAAATATCACCGGGAAGTTCATTCAGATGAATTTTAATAGCTGTATCAACTGAAGACTTAACATAATCAGGAACTGGTGCTATTGAATAATGTATGTCTACAGGATAATTTCTACCTTCAACACTAATTATAACAGAAGTATCTTTTGATCTAGAAAAGAAGAAAAAGAAATTAAGAAGAATAGAAGTTTTTAAATATGACTGTTCACAAATGAAAATGCTACAAATTTTCTAATGTGGTTAAAAAGGTATGCATTATAGATTATAAGCTTTAACTAACATGCTTATTTTGGATAAAAGTATTGATTAAATTTTTCAAAAATTTTTATAATGTTTTTTGATAATTTCATTTTACAAGTTATTTGTAGAACACTTAAAGAGTAAAACAAACATTCGAAGACAAATGTAAAAAAGTGTTTAAAGATTTTCATAAATAAAAAGGCAGAACAATTATCCATTAATTAATCAGGAAAAGTAAATAAAAAATGTAAGTTTGTAAATATCCCTAACTTAACTAGGAAAGAGACCACAATATCAAACTATAATTTTAAGTCAAACTAAAACATAATTTCTGTAATATTAGAAAAATTGTACAGACAAAACTAAAAGATGTATTAAAGTCTAAAAAAAGAAAAATGGAATAAGTTAAATTTAAAGACAATAAAACTTCTTTTCCAATATTTAAATGACAAAATTTAAACAAAAGTTTTAAACATTCATTATGTATAATCAGTTTTTATTAGTTGAAACATGATGCCTGATAGTAATCACTGATAATATAACTACACAAACATAAATATAAAGCAGAACAATTATTCATTAATTAATCAGGAAAAGTAAATAAAAAAATGTAAGTTTGTAAATATCCCTTACTTAACTAGGAAAGAAACCCCACAATATCAAACTATAATTCTAAGTCAAACCAAAACATAATTTGTGTAATATTAGAAAAATTGTACAGACTAATCTAAAAGATGTATTAAAGTCTAAAAAAAAGAAAAAAAGAAAAATGGAATAAGTTAAATTTAAAGATGATAAAACTTTTTATTTAAAGTTCCAATATTTAAAGGACAAAATTCAAACAAAAGTTTTAAACATTCATTACGTACAATCAGTTTTTTATTAGTTGAAACATGATGCCTGAATCAATGATAATATAACTACATAAACTAAGATATCTTTAAAAAAACAGAAAGAAAAATCCTCTATTTTACAGAGTAATAATCGTAATACTTAGAATGGAATCTTTATTTAAAGCAACTGTATGCATTATATTAGAGCACAGGTGGGGAACATAAAGCCTGGAGCCCACAAGCAGCCACAGTGAGTTTCTTTTGCAGCCTTCACAAAAGCACTCTCGTATTAATTAATATTTAATTATATAAATTACAGAAATTTGAAAATTAATAGCACTGTTCCTATATTAGTTTTTTGTAACTTAATATTATTATTTTTCTATTCTACTTAATTATAATGTAATAAAAATTAAGGATACTTCTACTTTATTATTTCTATTTAAAGTGATATTTAAATATGTAATTGTTCATTGAAAACATAATTAAAGATTAATATGATAACAAGTTATTAACCTTATATAAATCTGAAAATATTTTATGTTGCAATTATTTGGATAGAATTTTTATGTTGTGCAATAAATTAACAAAACAACTATAACAATATCATACTATAACAAAAAAAAACTATAACAAAGAAACAACTATAACAATTTCATAAAAGTTGCATTTATAGGTATATCAACATATGCACCTTCTTTTATTTCTACCTAGTTTAAATATGGTCTGTTGCCTTTAATGGCGAAAAAGATTCTCCAGCTCTGTAATACCACATTATAGGAGGTAGAGGAGTAAAATGTAATAAAATTTCAGATGTTAGTCAAAACTTTTATAGAGTAACTTTTAACGTAATAAGTATTTGTTGTAATGTGGCAAAAGTTTTCAAGTTCAGTAATAAATCAAATGCTCATCTGTCAGTCTACTTCTGAAATTATTCTTTCTAAGGTTCAAAGTTGAAAACACTTGTTCACATATAAGAAGTAAATATATCGCTGATCTTCTGGGCGTGAGGTAATAAATTTGGGATATAATATTTAAGCAAAGTAGAAAAGGAGATGGCTATATAATGTATAAATATATATTTCTTTTAATTTGCCTCAGACCGGCAACTTAAAATTCTATCCGCAGGCTGGATAAAACCTTCTGGTAGCCCGGAGTTGGCCCAGTCCTAATCTAGACCATAAAATCTACTTCAGTTATAAATAAATGACTGCTGGATTTTACAAGACTTTCAAATTTGAAATTTGGAAAACTAAAACTTTTTTCTTATTTCCAAAAAAACTATACCTAGAACGTTGTTGGTATGCTTATATAGATAAAAAAAATGTTCTAAGAACCTGTGAAATATAATAGATAGTAAGAAATGTATGCAGTGCAATTCTTCAGGTTGAATCATTGATAACTCATGGATATTAAATTTTTCACTGTGGGACTAATGCTATCTCCAAATAAATTTGCTGCTTAAGCAAAGGATATATGTGCTATATATATATACATATGCACGTGTGTGTGTGTGTGTGCTAACATGCTATCTGAAATAAAACCTACTCTACCCTACTTAATATTTATCTATACATTATAATGTGAAAAAAAATATACTTAGAATATACTATAGATTATTTAGGATACTTTGAATATGGGCTTAAACAAAGCAAAAATACATATCTATACCTGTACATTGTACGTAAAGAGCAGTATGTTCATTTTTTAAACAATTCAGATTTTTTGTGTATCTGTGTATGATTTATTCTAATCTTTTATGTGGTATGAATGTTCAGAGCCATTTTCAATTTGGTTGTAGGTCCAGGATTCATTAGCCTTCATGAAACCAAACAGTAGACAATAATGGTCCAAACCAAACCAATTCTCTATTAAGTGACTAAAGCTTTACCTATATTACTTAAATTCAAAAGACTTAACAAACTGAATCTCCCCCCTTTTGGACAGAAAATTTCTTATTTAAACTATTTTTGCTTTTTTATAGTCACTATGCCCTCTCTAATATCAGCCCATTTCAGACAAATCTGTATAAAATCTTTATTATGCTTTCCTGTAAAATTTGAAATTTGTGACTTAGAGCCTTTTTACTTCAGATGTACAGAAATGTATATGGATATGTCAGTAATTATATACTAGCATATAGCCCTTCATATGACAGGATCAGTAAAATTTTTAATTTTCCAGAATAGTAAAGTACCCTAAGAGGCAGATAAAAATATGGTTTGTGTTTTTGGCAGAGAATTATCTGGTACATGCTCAATAATTTGTTTATCTTCATACTCCTTTAAAGTCTCCTGATACTGTGAATGCAATATAGAATCACATTGAATTCATTTAGAAAGATAATTCAAAGTTTTCTTAGGTACGTCAAAATTATTGTTAAATTCTTCCAAAATTTTTTGCCACAATAATTAATAGAAGTAAAGAAATGAAACTATTCCACTATACCCTGGAGGTAGATAGAATTTTTGTTAACACCGGTGATAAAATTTTCATTCCAACAAAAAATAATCGATAATTAAATTTAAAATTATCCTATATGTACCTAATCTATTATTTAAACCAAATACAAAAGAAAATTATTTACGTAATATCTAAGTTCAGTGATAAAATGGATGAAAATAATGCAGACGATATTTAAATAATTCAAAATAAGAAATGATTAAATGAGATAGATAAAGGAATGACTTCATAATGCTAGAAAAAAATGCTATTTTTACCTATTTATTACATGACAAATTGATAAGTTTAATCTCCTGTTCCTAACTGAGGAAAATAGGTTTGAAATAATGGCATTAAATGCTAGAAAAGGGGGTAAGGGGTGATTCTGAACGTTGCTAACCTTAACTCCTCAAGAATCCAATATGGATGCCTCTATCCATTCTAGGTACAACTACTTCATATATTCGGAGAAAGGTACACAGATAACTTAGGCTATTATTATATAGGGAATATAATATGTATATATTATAAGGAGAATATAATCTCAAATAATATATACTATTATATGGAAAAAGCAATTATTTACAACAGCATGAATTCCAGTTTGGCTATTAAAAAGCAAACTTATTTTGTGCTAGCAGTAGTCTCACTAGTGTTAAAAAGGCTATATATACCAGTATTAAAAGGTTATATATTTTTAATTCCTTTTGCATATTAGCATCATACTACCCACATTCAATCTAAACCCTTAGTTATTCATATTAAATTAAGTAAATACAGTGAATAAAACACTTAATTTATTATAATAAAATTTATAAAAACAACTATTACTGAAAGGTATACAGAGCAGCTACCACAAAAGGAAAAAAAGAGTATAAAAATACAATATAAAACATATTTTTAGTCACAAACATTTTACCTATCAGATGACTCATTCTTGTTAAAAAATTTATATATAGTTTCAGCTTCAAATGTGGCTGATGAAATAATAAGTTTCAAATCTGATCTTTTCTTGATGATTTTTCTTAATAAGCCCAGAATAATATCACTATTTAATGATCTCTCATGAACTTCATCGAGTATTAACACAGAGTAGTTTCTCAGCAAGGGGTCTGACATCATTTCATTGATTAAAATGCCTTCAGTCATATACTAAAATTTAAAAAAATAATACATGAAAACAATATTTTAAGTAACTTTTTTTTTATTAAGTTTCATAAATTTATATACATGTCTCTAATATGATGTATTATGAAGTAAATTAAGTTATCATTGGGACTACATGTGGTATAATTTTAAACAATAGTATTATTCTCAGCTTTTCAAACCATTCATAACTGAATATTGTATTTAATAATCAGAAAGTCTTTTTCATTATCATTCCATACTCTGCTCTTGACAGAAAAAGATGCTTTTTCTAAGATCTCAAATCAAAGTTAAGTTCCATGTTGGACTTGCTGCTTCTTTTTACATTACAGTGCCATGATAGCTTAACCTTTAGGCTTCTCATTATCCAGTAAGCATAGTAATAATTAAAAATAATAAGGGCTAATTTTATGTGACTGGCAGATATAATTTTGCTGCCCTACACACACACACACACATATATATATATATATATATATATATATATATACATATATATATATGTCAGGTCTAAAAAAGTAATAGTTGGAAATTACATGAGTTATAAGCGATTTTAAAAAGGGAACTCTTTTATAATAATAAAATAAATAAAAAAGACCCATGCTCGCGTAAGATTTTAGGATAATCCAGTCAGGTGGAAGCATTTGATGAATTTGCAAACAGATAAGTTTCAGTTAGCGCGTGGACATGGATCGGTCAACACACTTACTCGTGTCTTTGAAGAATAAATGAAAATGGCGCAGGTTTTGTTTTAAATGAAACAATGATTTAATAAACTTATTATTATCAAGAAACACTGTTTTTCCCTTAATACTCGATGTTACACATATATATATATACATACCGTTATGAATGAAATCTCCTTTAGGGCAGATCTTAAGATGGTAGGTGCCTCAAAAACTGGAGTTCACTGTACCCAAACCCAAGAAAACACAACCCCAAGAGTGCTTGAGATTAAAGGCAAGTGGCTCAAGCTAACATCAGCAAACAGCTGCGATGAATATCTTGCTGCTCTCAATAAAGTAGTGACTAAGGTGCGCCCACCTATGAGTTGAGAAAAACTGGCAATCATACAGAATATGGCAAACAGTCTTCTCATGCAGATGGCAGCCACAAGAAGAGAAGCCATGATTGATCCATTATATTAAGATGGCTCCCAAGAACAAATTGAAAAATCATAATGTCAATACAAATGAAAAATTAATAATAGCAGACACTTGAAAACTTAGGGAATTGTCATCTACCATCTACCTTCACTAAAAGGCAAAAATCATTCCAAGAAAACATAAAATTAATTCAACAATTTTTTGTCCTTTTTAAAGAGAGACATTATGCAATAATGAGTTGATCATAAACAATATATAATTATAAAAAAAAGCAATTTTTACTTTAATTTTAGTTATACTTGGATTAAAACAATCTTCAAAGCGTATACTATATCCAACAAGCTGCCCCAGAAAAGTGTCCTTTTCTTCTGCAACTCTTGAAGCCAACTGAAAAGGAAAACACATTATGTATAATTCATATAATAACAAAGGAGAAAATGGAAAACAACATACATTAAGAAGCAATAGGCCTATTAGAAATAAATAAAAAAAATTATGTTCATACTACAATACACTATGAGTTTTTTTTCAATGCAAGAATTAATAATAATAAGATTATATTGTTAACAGATTTTTTATTCACAAAATTAAAAAGAAAATTTATTATTTTATTATGTGTTATATTCATAGAATAATCTACAGTTAACTTTTTAAACAGAATAGATGAGAATAGTAATTTTAACATACAATAAAACTTTTACTTTTTTTACCTCTTCCTAAATTCATTAGAAAACAAGATAAGTATTACTATAAAAAAGATTCATACCAATACTGTTACTTCAACATATACATACTCTTAGATAATTAAAAAAGAAATAACGCACCAAGATGATGTAATGCAAATTGGACACTAATTGATATGCATAAAGGTTTCGGCAGAAAATGCAAAATTTAAATTTTGGGCCACCAATGAATAAATGTGTGTCGATGCAGCGCATCATATCTATGCAACTGGCAGGATATTTAAGTGGAGAAATTTTGATTCCAGGTCATAAATTCTTTGCGAATTTCATTTTGTGCACTAAGGTAGACAGTAACTACACAAACAATATGCACAGATGTCAGCATTTGAGAAAGGACATGTAGTTGGACTCAAAGAAGCCAGTTGGTCTAATCGACAAATTGCTTGACATTTGGTCAGGATTGATACCACTATTAGACAATGTTGGCAGGAATAGGTAAATCATGGCCAAACACAGCATCTGGCCTAGAGAAATGACAGAATGTGATGATCAAGCAACTGACAGAGATGCACACACAGGCCCTGATGCATCATTATCATCAACTGTACAAGCAACTAGTACAACAGTCACTGTGAGGACCATTCATAGGTGGCTCACATAAAGAGGGCTGGAAAGGGGGTTTAACTAAAAATTTTAAAAGTTTAATTTTATTCTTAGTTCTACATTAGCACATCTCCAGACTTTGTTTAAACTTTCAAAACTTTGCGAACTTTTATAATTCTGTTATAAATATCTTCCTCCTTGAGCAATCAATTAAAGTTGTTAAAGATAAAGAAAGGAATTTATATCTTAATGGATTCAATTTTTAGAAATGTGTACTTTTAAAAAAAAAAAAAACCTATATCAAGTTACAATGGATCCCCAGCCATTGCGGCATTTATGAGAATGATCAGGCTGATCTTCTTGCACGTAAAGGTGCAACAAAGGCACAGCTAACAAATGCTTCTGGACTGTCTTTTCACTCAAAAAAGCTCTTTTGGAAAAAAGCTTTGAATATGAAATTTGAAACCCAAATGCAAGATTGTGTTAAACTGATGACCTGGAGTGCTGAAGACCTCGCCAACATTCTCGATCGTCCTCGACGTGAGGCAGTGGTGTTGTTCCGGTTAGTGACAGGACATGACTGTCTAAGTGAACATCTCCATAGAATTGGCATTTTTGACTCCCATTTTTGTTCTTCATGTGACCTTGGAGAACCTTTAAATAGAGGTCATCTGCGTCGATGCGGGGCACTTAGCGGTTCTTCCGACTCCGAGACTACCCTGTATTGGAGAGCCAGAGAACGCCTGAGGCAATGACTTCGGTCAATGTTACTTTTGTTACTTGTACAGTTGTTCCACAATTGTTATTTTTATAATTGTAACCTGCCTTGCCATTAGAAATTTAAGGGAAAAAAAAACCTATTAAAAAAGCTACTTGTTTTGCCCTTTATTCAAAGGGGTTTTGTTTTATATCTACTATTATGCAATCTCAGATTTTTAGCATTTTTTTCTTATATTAACTGTTGTCTAGTACAAGTCATTAAATCTGTATGATAACAATACTATGTCGTCAGCAAAATCTAATCTGAGGGGAAGAAAAATTCCTTTTAATGTTTCACATTTTTCCTTTAATAGTCTTTTTCCACTATCCAATCCACAAAAAAAGTTAAATATTAAGTAAAATAATTTTAACTTATTTCATTTTTACAAAAGTTTAAATAAATAGCAATAAATAAACTGGTACCTATTTTTTTACCATTCATATAAAACAAGATGATTTGCTTGGTTGTTGTCAACATGTAACACACTAAACACATTTAATTGAAAAATAATGTTTTTTATTATTCAAAATACAGTCGAGCTTAGATAACTCGACTTCCTATAATCCACTAACTCGAACTTTTAATCAAGCCCTGAATCATTTCTGTACTTTTCTTTAAAAAACTGTCTCGATAACTTGAAGTGAACATTTCTAAGTCGAAGTTTTTGTGATAGATTTCCCTGGTAAAAAAAACAATTCAGTTCAAAACTTCAAATGCGAGTCTTCCTTCTGTGAATTGCAATGGTATCCACTTACATCACACATTCTTGGAATGCCCTTCCCCCCTCCCCTCCATCTTCCACACACTATTTAACTGTGTTCAAAAATTAGGTGACTTTGTGAATTCCACCAACCTTAAAAAATGCAACCAACAAAAACTAACTGTTGTTTTCAAATGAGATTTACATGGTATGTATACTAATTAATAATGAGGCCAAATTTCCTTAGTTTTAATAAACCTTTTGATCCCATTCTTCTCCTGTTGTTTTACATAGGCTATTAAAAAATTGAAATGCGTACAACTGTAGTATTATGGCACATATCAAACCATTTAAACCATGTCAACCCATCTTAAGTGCCAGTAGAGAGAAATGGGAGGTAACTTCGATAACTCGAAATTCAGATAAGTCAAATATTTTTTAGGGTCCCCTGGGACTTCGAGATATCGAAGTTCGACTGTACAAAACAATAATTGCAATAGATATAAGTTTAAATATCAAAATGTTCTATTTATATTCATTTTTACTAAGTCAGTTGTTCCCAAAGTTGTTTCTGTAGATCCCAAAGGGTTCCTATTTTGTGTGATGTATTTAAGGATCCACTAAAGGTTTAATATAAAATATAATAATTATAACACAAATTCATTTTTATGAAAGTTAAAATAAATAGCAATAAATAAGTTGGTTGCCATTTTTTGATTGTTCATTTAAAACAATATGATGATTTCTTTGCTTATAGTCAGTATTTAACATATTAAAAATACTTAATGGAGAAACAATGTTTTTATTATTCAGAATACAAGATAATTTTAAATCCCTATTATAAACATTGAAGTTAAAATTGTAATTTTGTTGTTATGTAGTTTCATAGAGTTACTTCACTTGTGGGTTCATAGTATAGTGTTTGCTATGACAAGAGGTACAAAAAAGTTTCGGAACCAATGTTCTAAACAGTAATAATTTCTTAATGGTTGGTATTTCATTTAATCACCTTTTAATAACCCTGATTCTACAATACAATCCCATTATTACTAAAAAAAAGAAATTTAAAACAAGTATCATTTATAGGAAAATGTAATAACTACATAAAAGTTTCACATAACAAACAGCTGTTTTAAAGCTCAACAAGCTTTTGCATCATAAGTAAAATTAAACAAGATACTTATAAACAGAAATTGCAAGAGTGAACTAAGTTTTTATTTTATCTTAATTTCATTTAAGTTGATTTTAGTTTAAAATATCTCAATCTTCCAGCTTTGCCTTTATAAATATTTAAATTCTTCAAAATGTTTCTAATATAATTTATAAATTCAGAAATTTAAAAGAGCTATGATACAATTTTCATCAGGTAAATATTTTTATAACTCGAGAGTTGTTTCATACAATATTTCTTAAATAAATGTAACAAAAAATAAAATTAAGAGTAACATATATTACAAAATATTGAAAGATTACCATAGTAGCTGCTACTCTTCTAGGTTGGGTAATACCAATTACACCTTGATCTCCCCAACCAGCATCTAGTAAATACTAAAAGATAATAAAAAATTATTTCACAAATAACTTTGTAATAAATGTTAATTAAATTATTTCTTACAAAATCAGAATTCAATTTTTTTTAATTTATTATTTATTAAAAATATTTTTTAGTATAAAAGCATATGTATATAAATAATCATTATTATACATATGCCTTCATATGCAGCCATCAGTTTTACAAGAAATTACTATCATTTAATTAAAGTATTATTCAGTGCTGAATTATACCACTGAAATTAAAATTTTCCATTAGTGCCCCACTAATTCACAACACTGATCAAAAACTACCAAAAAGCAAACACTGTCATATGAGTTCAACTACAGTCATAGTACAAATGTTAACATTGTAGCGTCTTGAGCTCAAAAAGAATAGTGGAGGCCTACGTATAGACTTAAGATCTTTGTTAGAAACACAATGTTGAAGTTATGATGAAGACAGATGAAAATGATGAATATCTACAAAATGAATTGATGATCGTTACAGGAATCATCTTCCTTTCGTTTGGAGAGAAAAAGGGGAGAACACTCTCAGACGCTCGCCTGGACGCTCTCAGCCGATGAGTTCACAAGAGACTCGATCGGTCAAAAAATTCACCCTGGGCCATGAACTTTTATATCACCCTCTGACCGCAAATGTCTATCTCAGCTGATCGGACATCTGGTTGATGACATGAGGAAACCGCTTGTAGACTTACTCTAGATGGACAGGTGTAAGCCTGGTTCCAAGGGAAGTTTGCAGTAATTGGGAGCAATCTCGCAGATCATTAATCAATGCCTCTGGACAAACCTTTGGAGAACAAGGTAGGAAAGTATTGCTGCTTCCCTTAAAATGTAGAGGATTTCTGTCATGTGAGACTCTTTCTTCAGGATGCCATTGAAACTAACACTTCACCAGCATCCTAATGAATTTCTCAGACAAAATGATTGAGATGGTCCTCAGTGTTAACAATCCTCTATTTAGCATCCTATTCTGAGTGAAACAACGTCCTTTCACTAGGTAAAGATGAGATCAGTTCAAATGCTAACAAAAGGCATATTTGCTATTTCCACCTTATGCCGGTTTTTCTCACAGTAGTAGATAAGTCTGTATCTGGAAATTTAATCTAACGAGAATTCATCACAACATACAAAATCTGATGCAAACAGCATGACTCTGTCAAAAATACAAAATTATATACCTTTATTTTATTGTATGATGCAACATCTAAAAAACTCATTTGTTCATTCACTGTATAAAACTGAAAATTTCAATATAATGGATATTAATACTGTTGGTCTCTCGCAAATGACAGTGCTAGAGATGTACAACAATACAACAGTAAAATATTGATGGATTGTATATGCAGATGAAACAATGCATTTTAACTCCCTTTTAAAACATTAAATAAAATTTATTATTTGCAGAGAATAATTTTGAATTCTTACTGTTTTATTACTTACTGGTACAGAGTAAAAGAGGTATTCTAACCATGAAAATTTTTGGTTTATTAAGAAATATCTATTACAAAGTAAAAATACTCAATATAAGACATCAATGCTGCATATCATCAACAGATGTTAGTACTTAGCTCTACTCAGGCATCACCATTACCTTGAAAAATGAAACTAACTTTTATCCTTTAGGAATATATGGAAATGATAATTCTGATGATAAATCATATCATCAAAATAACAAAAATGTGTATAATTTAATTGGCATACAAAAGAAGTCATGTGGTCTACACATCAGACTTTTTAAAAACAGAACACAACCATTTGTTAACTGTTAAATGTTCAGTAAGACTAAAACAATTTTCAGTTCTATATAAAGTAATTTTCTTGGTTAACAATATTCATAATCTGAAAAATAGTCAAAATGTTTTATATAAATCTTTTAACAGAAACAATAATAAAGATTGGATTTTAAAAATTCATACTTGAGGAATTTGAGTGCTTTTCCCACATCCTGTTTCACCAAGTACAATAACAGTTTGGAATTTTTCTACAAGGTACAAAATGTGGTTTTGATACTGCAAATAAATAATATAGGTATAGTAAAAAATAATTTTTTTAACTACAGAATGAATTCAATATTTAAAGAAATTGCATTACATAAATATTATTCAACAAAAAAATTTCCTTTATATAAGTAATTATATATATAACAGAAACACTTATAAATAAAGTTTTTATAGAGTGGGGGGATGAGGTTAGAGTGGCACCAAATTAAAATGTTGCATTTCATTTTTTACATTCTACATATCTTTGAATTTAGTAAGACTATATTGTAATTACATTTTGATATTTGTACTAATTTATAACAATATTTTACTATGTAATATACTATGGTAAAAAAATATCAAGAATTTTATTTTCATCTTTTATATTCCAGTAAATTTCAAGACAAAGCATTGTAAAGTTAAATATTACTTTAACTTCAAATACAACATGATGAATTTAAGAGAAAAAAAAGACAGACTTTTACAAATATCAGTTTATTACAAGTATATTATATACATATGCATAAAATGTTAAAAAATGTATAACTGCAAAATTAAAAAGAGTATACAAAGATAATAATATATAATTTTATTAGGCAATGAGTACATTAGAATGATATTTGCATACTTAGATTGTTCTGTTACAAAGTAATAAACTATTATATCATAATCGAATCAATGTAACCTTGAGTTTTTTTCTTATCTAAGGTATATATTTTCTTACTTTGAATAT
The DNA here is from genome assembly GCA_032207245.1 of Pardosa pseudoannulata. NCBI lineage: Eukaryota > Metazoa > Arthropoda > Arachnida > Araneae > Lycosidae > Pardosa > Pardosa pseudoannulata. The sequence continues at coordinate 50,129,564 of CM063506.1, read as the reverse complement.
TGGAAGCCTCTGGCGTTGCTGTTCGAAAGAAAGGGTAGAATCAGGATTATACACAGCAGGTTGTTCACTTTCATAAGCGTCCCTTCTTTCGATTGAGCAATCAACTAATATAATAAATATATATAACATATTTTAGAAAGCAATCTTAAAATCATAAAAGTTCAAATTCAAGTAATGTAGGGCATTCAAGTAACATACGGTAAAATGTAAGCATATTAAAAATAATATTATATAACCTGGTTTTAAGAACTTTGGTCGAAATGACATGATTCTTGAGATTAATTTAAGATACTTAAAAGATTTTTTAATAACAGTAGGTAAAAACTGTGTTCACAATGACAGAAACTGTCCCAACTTCATAATGAAAAATGATTATCAAGACAAAAATTTAATTACAACAAACGTGAAAGAAAAAAAAAACAAAACACGACGTAAATTTCGAGTGATGCATGGAAACATCAATTTTGTGTTTACTGTTTACATTTAAAATTGGCATGTTGTTAGAATGATGCCATTCAGACTTTCTAAATTGAGAAATTCATTGATCGTCATTGCTGGATATTTTTTTTATTTAAATAATAATAAAAAAATTATTAATAGAACATTTTTAATATATGAACATTTTTAAAGCATTATTAAGAAATATCACTTTAAAGTAGACAGAAAAATTTGCAGAAGGTATGAAAATATTTCTGGCCTTTATTACACAAGCATGAGTTTATATAAACCTCTTATATGTATAAAAAAATTTTGATAATTACTAATTTCAAGCAAAAACTTTCAATTTTATTTTAAAACAGTTATGAAAAATAATTTGGTTTTAAATATATATTGCGACTGTAGATGGCGTTGATATCTTGCTTTACAACAGCAGACCAGTCTCCAGAATTGTTATGTTATGGGCGGTCAGTTATGTTAGAGTGAAAATTACGGATCTGTTACGCTGCATGAAATCTGTCATATTCATTGAATCTGATTGTTTTTTCTACGGGTAAGATGATTAAGAGTAGTTTTTACAGATTTTAAGTGTGAAATGTATGTTCTAAGATTTAGTATAACAATCATTTATTACACCAGTTTCGTCAGTGAATGAATTATGTCTTCTGATGTTTGTGGGTACGATTCGTTTGTAGGATGTAGAATTATCCTTTTACTTAAAATGAAGTTGATTTGCATGTTTTATTCATTTTAAAGGAAAATAAAATACTTTGAAGATATGTGAGGATTATAAGTTATTATTTTAATAATGTACCCTTGGGAAAAATTGTTAATTTTACTTAATCGAATTTTTTTTTCTCCTCGCGTACTTGACATAACATGTGTAAAGAATTGTTTTTGATATTTATGTGTAGTTTTGTGGACTAAATTGATAAATGGAAAATATAAAATGTTGGTAATTAAATAATTCTGCTATACTTATTATTTTAATAACTATCTTTGATTTTAGTTATTACAGTTGCTATCTCCTTTCATACTCATTTTCCTAATTAATTTGTTATAGATCATGCCAGTATTTTAACCGTGGAGAACATGTCCTCTGAATTATAGTCAGAATGATTAGTCAGTCTAATGCATGTGTGAGTAATATTTATAATATTGGATTATCTAATGATGTGATTTTAAATATTTTAAAATGTGTTTCATTATTTTATATTTCCTTCTTATATTAAATATTTTCTTAAATTATCAAGAGAAAAATATATATCATATTTATGGAAATGTAACGGCTTTATAATAGATACATTTTTTTCTTATTATGGTCTTTTTCAAATAGTATAATTTAATGTCACATAATCATATGCATAATAACTCACAGTTTTAAATCAAAATCACAATTTTAAGCATAAATGAACTAAGAAAAGAAAATTTCCGCAAAATTTATGATCTTTGATATTTTATTAAATACCTGTAGTTATTTTATACTCTAAAATTTTAGAATAGAAAATTAAATTTGATTCATTCATGCAACACTACAGAATGTATATTTAAAAAAATCCTTGTGAGGAAGCAAAATAGAAACAGCCTTAATATACTATTTTGTAGGAAGCAAACTTCATCACTTTACATATGTAGAAAAATGATGAATAAATTTATAAACAATTTACAGCATGTAAGGGTAAACACCAACAATTACTTTTTGTAGAAAGATTGTGAAGAAAATTGTTATGTACTAACAGAGACATGAAAAGCATTTTCAATCAGTAAATAGTAATTTACTTTCTGGATTTTCTAATAATTTTTAGTATTCCAAATGCTTAAAATATTACAAATAATAGTTTTTGTGTTTTGTTTGTCAAGCATTTATAATTGAATAATAACCTTTTCTGTGTTTAAAAAGAAAGATATTCGTCATAAATTAAATATCTGCCCACCAGCGAATTGTTTTAACTTATTGTAAAGATGTAGGCGCTATTTATACCCATATTATTTCTATATTATCATTCTTTAGTTTCCCTCCCCCGCTAATATGTACTAGGTATGTAAGTTACTCTGAGTATTATCTCTATTTCTCCCTCTCTCTCTCTCTTCCTCTTTGCGTTCAACCCTCCCATTTGACATGTCTCCTAACATATTTCTTATTTGTTTACTTTTCAACCGGTCCTGTGGAGTTGTAATGGAAAACTTTCCTAGCATCGATTCAAAGCGTTGAAACAGAATAATCTATTCAGAAGGTAGTTTGCTGAATGAGTGCGCGTAATCTATTCACGTGTTGAATTCCAAATGTTGAGCGTTATAGTTCAAAGGTCTGTTGGTGCGCCCAAGAAGTGCGGTTCATGACTTCTGAACCGTGATTCACCGCGTTAGTACGAGAGAAATTTCGGATGCGGTGTCACCGCTGAAAAGTTTTATTCTATTAGTTAATCAGATTTTCCAGCTTGAAGGTATAATTGAATGAAGTAGAGTATGATATTTTTACTTAGCTTCTGTTTCGTGAGTTTTTGCCATTTTTGAAAATAAATTCTGGATTATCCGCATTAAGTGCATATTTACTAATATTTGTGCAATAAATAATAAAAGTTTGATTACTGAAGAGTGCCCTCGGCAAGAAACATTTTGTATTTTCTTGCGATTTGTTGAATTTTATTGAAACTTGGAATTTGTGACAAGTGATAACTTAAACATTTAGTTTGTGCTACAGATTCTCGAGTTGGATTTGCGAAAGTTATCTTTGAAAAAGAATACAACTTTATATTACGATCGGCAAGCACAAGCACGGTGTCTCTTGGCACGATGCCAATTCACTTTTTCATTTTTATGCCTTTCGTAATAATAGGAAAAATATATTTTTGAGGTAATTTTAAGAGAAGATTCCGTTTATGGTTTAATAGAAGATGTCATATTCACTTACTTTTCCGAGGACTAAGAAACAACAGGTAATTAGAACTTCATTTTTTATAGTATAAATTTTTTTTTATTAATTTAATTTTTTATTATCCATTAAGTTAATAAACGTAATATCTAAATATGCAGCTGTTTTCCATATTGTTAACAAACAGATTTGAAAAAGAATTATCCAAGCAACAGTAATTTTTAAATATTCAACTACGGACTAAAGAAAAAAATATCTACTTCATATAATTCTTTTGAGGACTTTTTTGATTTCTGCTTCTTGAGCGATATTACTCGAGTCAGTTGCTTATCGTGTAATTTTTATACTTAATTTAATTAGTTGGTTTGCCAACGGAACATTCGTTTAAAACTCTTTAAAAACACATTGATTTTTCCGTTAAACCCTGAGAAGTTATAAATTTAAACTAGTTCATACTTTAATCTTTCCTTTTTGTAAAATTTTGGTATAATTTCACTTTTCTGTATAATTTCGAATAAATCATTCTGTGAATTGTGGGGTAATGACATGACATAACTATGACAAGGTAATAATGACATAACTATGACATTATCTTTACCCCAGATTTCTTTGTTTTAATGACAATTTTATGAGAGTTTGAGTATTTATAATACGGCATACAAAATTTTTAAACGTGGATAAATTTTCATTTGTTGCTCGATATTTTTTACAAATTACATTTTTTTAAACTTTAGCGCTTTATTTTATCTTGATGCAAAGGAAACTTCCAATCAAACTAAATAGCAACTTGGAGCATGTCTGAAAACAATTTACTGATTAGTCTATGCATAATCTACATAAGCTGTTAAGCGATTTTTATTTATATTTATAATATACTTATTTGTATATTGATTTTCATAAATTAAGATAAATACAAAACAACATTATTTTTTAAAAGAAAAAGTACGTCAGATAAAGTGTTTGCCCAAAAATTTACGCATATGTACTTAAAGAATAAAAATGCCTCACTTAAGTATTTTGTTCAAAACGTCGATTGTGTTAAGTTAATGGTTTTTATATAATGTTGTGACATTTACTAAAGAGTAAGTTCATTACATTATTACTATTTTATTTGTTGCATATAATAAATTATAAGAATAATTAAATAATATATTTAACGAATTAAGATGTAGACGCTTGGTACGGCTTACGTGCATTACTCATTTGTTATTTTTTTTATATCTCGCATGATATAAAATTTATTTTATTTGAAGCGTTATGAACATTAACAGCTATAATGTTAGAAATCGAAGTTTGCTCGAATTCTTCTATTAACATGGACGTTTGTACCTATCAGAATCCGCTTTAAGGTCCCCTTCTCATTAGCCCTAGTGTAGTAAAAAATTAAATCATATTACTCCAAAATTGACAGACTAGAGCTGCCCTGTAGCAAAAGCTGACTATAGTGCTCTACAGTGATCAGCGATGGCCAACGTTTTGAATATTACCACTCTGACATGAACGACTTATGAGTTTTTCTAAATTCTAAAATAATGCTATGGGATGGTCTCCAAAATTTTCATTTTGAGAATGAATCACTGTTACTATTCTTTAAGTATATGATTGACATTTAGAAATATTTTTGACTGTGTCATTATTGGCCCACGTACACTTTCTCTTTGACATTGCACGCAATTTAAAATATATATATTCATCTACTGAAGGTTTAAAGAAATTGTGAATTCCTTCTTAAGAACATTTATGGTTCAATATTTTTGTTTTGTTACAACTCATTTGTTAAAAATTTAGCGTTGGTGTAGACTGGCATAATATTCCAAAGCCGACGATTTATCTCTCTACATTCGACGCATATTACCATCGCTGACTTGCGAAACCTTGAGAGGCATCTTAAAAAGAGCTGAATAATTGTGGTTTCCTGAGAATGTGCATGCTGGGTAACCGCAATAGTATTTCTCTCTATTCATTTTAGTTTTTATTTTACCCGATTTCCTTCAGGCGGCGACTTCTTTAATCTGAACAAAAGAAAATTTTAAAATCGGAGGCGTCAGGATGTCGTTCACCCAGGTTTCTTCTTCCCGCCTTTTCTTTGTGTCTATGCAAGTTTGTTTCCTTTGTAATTCCACAGAGAAAGTATCAAACTGCTGTTATATTAAATATCCATATTACTATTTTATCTAGGCTGTGGATTCTTTTTGGTTGTAGAATGAAAGTTATTGTTCAGAAACATTACACGCAAAAAAAGTACATGTTTTAATCTTAATCTACAGGTTTATAAGATGGAAATTAAATTATCATGCTACAACTGTATTAATAAAATTATATCTATGGATAAATTGGGAATTTTTGAAATCTAATTTTTGTACTCATTCTTCCACGACTTCCATATAAAAAGGAAAAATAATAATCAAAGGAAATTCCAAATCAAGGATTAAAAAAAATTCAATTTTTTTTAGTTGTGGGCAAGTTTAAATCTGATTAGTGAGTATAGTCTTTTCCGTAAATATCTTGGCCAGTCGAGGGTTAAAAACGTAGGATGTTATCCTTCGATACCAAAATGAGTGGGTTCACTACCCACTTCAGGCATGGGCTTCATGGTTCTGGAAATCGGCTTTAACTCTTAACGTACCAAATACGGACTCACTGACTGCTAGCTTCTATTTTTGTTTTTAATGTGTTGAAGTAGGATAGAAAATTGTACAGCTGTATAGCTATCCTTTCCAGAACCTCGAATTGGTTTATGTACTCTCAGTAGCCAAGGGCGTACGCAAAGGGGGCGGGTTAGGGGTTTAAACCTCCCCCCTTTGAGCTCAGATAAAATGGCAAAAATAAAAATTTTAGTAGAAATGATGTGGGCTGTTATTTTTTAGAATTGGCACACTCCAAAGTTGAAGATATATTTTTTTCTTCTAAAAAATTTTTGAGTATTCCGGTTTAAGGAATAATGAAAGGGGAGGTCTCGACGGGGATAAAAACCCGTCGTTTGGATATTACTGTATAAATCAATAAATTTTTAGCGTGTTTATATACTGGTTTAATTCCCTATCTGTTGGTAAGTTATTTTTTTTCTTATTTTTTGGTCAAATTAATTGGTTTTCTATAGAATATTCCCATTGATACGGTTATTATTTAGGTAGATGTTACATTAGGAGTAGTTTTTTCCGGCTTGATTAATTCCTGCTTTTTTATATAAACAAAATATTTTACCTCTTATTAAAAAAAAAATTATGTTCTTAAACTTAAAAAATCAAGTCAAAATTTAACTAAACAATGTTGTCTAAATAAAAAGTCTAGCTGTCTAAATTAGGGAAATAATAGTGCTTTATTACATACTTAATTTCTTTTAGGAGTTTCAGAAAATTATAAACTCCCCTCCCCTTAAAAAAAATCTGCGTACGCCACTGTCATTAGCTATATGAATGTGACCTGGAACGATATTTATAGTTTTAGATCATTGCTGTCTTTGCGTTAGGAGTTCGTATCACTGCCTTTCGTCTGTTATGCGGGTTACAGATTCTAACTTTGAACATAAAATTTTAATGATTTGATAGAGATGTAAATCCCTTTAGATATGTAGAATTAGATATTGGTAAATTAATCTTGAAAAATTATTTTTGTGTATTCATTGTCTTGTGCTGAGTGTAGGAGAAATGTTTGGAGAACAGTTGGAAGAACGCCGAACATGTGAACCAAAAAATAGGTAGACACGTAAACTTGCTTAAAACGCGTTTTCTTGGAAATCCACCTGTAATGAGTGCTTTATCAAAATTTGCAACAAGTGCAAATAAAAGTTAAACTTAAAAGGTATTAGCACCTGGTAGAATGATACAGCGCTGCTCTTCATTACTGAAGTTCGTGGGTTCGAATCCCGCTGCTAGAATGGATGTTAATAGCCGTTCGGTATCGGCTTTAAGAAGTAGGCCCCAATATCATTAGCTGTGGTGTAGCAAAACAGTAGGCCATAACGCTCCAAACCAAACCTAAAAGATATTGGCTTTAAGTTACTAGTGTAATTTTTATTTAAGGGTCTGTTTTAGTGTTGGTCTTTTTGTAATATATTTATTGCATGTAAATTAAACATTAAAACTATATAGGGTAATTGCTATTTTTTACAGCATTTTGATTTTAAAGGTCTGAATCCAATATTTTTAAACCCAAAAAATCAGATAGTACTATATTTTATATCCTTGAATTGGAAATTTTCTAAAACTAATGTTTCAAAATTAAAAATTATCTTTATTATGCATTAATTATCATATGACAACCAATTATATATAAGTTCAATGTAATTTGTTTCAAATTATATTGTTCAATCTTGTAAATGTATTTTAAAATTGGAAATTTTTTTTCTTTAAAAATAAAAGAGCAGCTTTTCCCAAATTTAAAATTTATCTGAACGTTATACATGCCGCTGTTCAGTTTTTCCATTCTTGGAATGTCTCAGTTGCTTTTATTAATGCATTATTCACTTCCCCTTAAATTGTGCTCTTCCGCCTTTTGTTAATGCAATAGATACGATTGTTTTACGGTGCCCATTCTTTGCAAAGTAGCATCTGATGACATTTTTCAAAATATGAGAAATATTTTATTATTTTACACTGTTTTTTTAGACTGTCTAATACAATTATTGTAAATTCAATTTTCAAGAATTTTATCTCATCTTTTTATTAATATTTACTAGTTCCATCCTCAATTTTAAAGCAGTTACAGAGATAAGTTTATTTTATTTAGTTGATTAATGATATATTAAAGTTGGGTATTTATATAAGCATCAGTATGTGTGTTAAAATATGTATTTTTATGCCTCAAATTTTCTGTGTAGAATTTTAAGTACTGTCACTAAAAATAGGTTATTTTTATTCTTCCGTGTATTCCAGATAATTTTAAGTATAAAGTTTTATAATGTCTTTGTCATTAACCTAACCTCCAAAATTATTAAAGTTTACTCAGTTCTTTACCCTTTTATTTTGCGGCAAATTTTATTTAAAACTTTTTAATTAATATTGCAGAAATTAAGCTGTAATACGGTAAAAGAAAATCCTTGGTGTGTGTAACCTCCAAAGTCATTTAAAGTTTTCTCACAGTTCTTTACCCATAGAATTTTTAAACATGTTTCTGTATTATTAATTTACTTTAAAATAATAAACTGATTTATATTCTATTAATGAAAATTTTAGCTTAATCCGTAATTTATTTTGTGGCAAATTTTATTTGACATTTTTTAATTAATATTGCAGAAATAAAGCTGTAATACGGTAAAAGAAAATCCTTGGTGTGTGTAACCTCCAAAGTCATTTAAAGTTTTCTCACAGTTCTTTACCCATAGAATTTTTAAACATGTTTCTGTATTATTAATTTACTTTAAAATAATAAGCTGATTTATATTCTATTAATGAAAATTTTAGCTTAAGTTGTAATTTATTTTGCGACAGATTTTATTTGAAATTTTTTTTATTTAATATTGCATAATTTAATCTTTAATACGGTCAACGAAAACCCGTGGTGTGTGTTTGGGGGGGGGTTCAAATAATTTTAATAAAATAGTATTAAAAGTAATTTTAAATACTAAAATTAAAAAATTCGGTGAATGGAAAGTAAAAGTAACATTTGTAGTTAAGTAGTATTGTTTGTTCAAATTTTTAAATAAAGTATTACACAGTGGCTTACGCAGAATTTTTTCTAAGGGGGGTGGGGTTCATAATTCTAATAAATAATAGCCCGCATAATTTCTACTAAAATTTTTATTTTTGCCATTTTGTCTGAGCTCAAGGGAGAGGGGGTTAAACCCCTAACCCCCCCCCTTGCATACACCCCTGGTATTACATTATTTACCCTATGTCGGACTCTATGTCAAACTGAACATTTAGTATTAAATCATACCTATAATATTTTCCATATCTATTTATTGTAGCTGTAAAAGGTACATGCGCCCGAAAATCGTATGTGTATTCCAATCACGCTGATACTAAGAACGATGACTGTATGGGTAGGGCGCTGCTCTTTACATCGAACCCCATGGATGCTTGTAATTGTTCGGAATCGGCATTAAGCAGTAGGTTTCGATCACATTAGCCCTCGCGTAGTATTGTTTAAAAAATAAATAACCCCCGTGAAAGTAAATTATTTTCTATACAAATTAAATCACAAATGCAAATGACTTATGATTAGTATTGTTTTTTGTATTTGCAAAATTTCATGAGCGTTACATGAGGTTTGTACTTTTGGCCTATTTTGGGAGTATAGCGGTTAATATCATGAAATTCCATGAAATAGGCTTGGAAGTGTTTGTACTGTCCTCAGAGTACCGGTGATTTCATTTCTGTTTATAATAAGACTAGCATATAGCCCGTCATATGACGGGATCAGAAAAATTTTTTATTTTCAAGAATTGTAAAGTACCCTATAAGGCAGATAAAAAATGGTTTGTTTTTTTGGCTGAGAATTATCTGGTACGCGCTCAATAATTTGTTTATCTTCATACTCCTCTAAAATCTCCCGATGCTGTGAATGAAGTTTAGAATCACTTTGAATTCATTTAGAAAGATAACTCAAAGTTTTCTTAGCTGAGTCAAAATTATCGTTAAGTTCTTCCCAATTTTTTTTTTTTTTTTTTTTTTTTGTCACAGTCATCAATGGGAGTAAAGGAATGAACTATCATTTCCACTACACCCTGGAGGCAGATGCAATTTGTTGTTTATACCGGTGATAAAATTTTTATTGCAACAAAAAACAATCGATAATAAAATTTAAAATTATTACATATATATTTAATCTATTATTTAAGCCAAATATAAAAAAAAAATTATGCTATATCTAAGTTTTATAAAACGTATGAAAATGATGCAGACGATATTTAAAGGAATGACGTCATATTACTAGAATTGTTATTTTTATTTTTGTATGTGACAAATTGATAAGTTTAATCGCCAGCTCCTAACCGGGGAAAATAGGTCTTGAAATAATGACATTAAATGATAGAAAAGGGGGGGATTTCGAACGTTGCTAACCCTAACTTATCAAAATCCAATATGGATGCCTCTATGCATTCTAGGTCCAACCGTTCCATAAATTCGAGGACAGGCAGACAGATAACTTATGCTATTATTATATAGGGGATAGTCAATATACTTGCGATGTAGAATGAGAGAATGCCAAGAGTAAAATAAAGTGCCTCTCGCATTAGGAGATGGAAAAAAGTTCCAGATCGTGTTTCCCGTACGAGTTATTTAACATATTCGAGATCGAAATGTTCATCCTTTTCGTTTGTTTGCTCGTATTATTTTTTTGCCTTAAGTTGTATTTACGCTCCACTGAATTTTAATCCTCGCTCCATATTCAAAATTGTATTTCTTCTTTTTTGTTACGGATGAAGCAAGTAAATATTAAAATGATTTGTGCAGTGGAGACTTCTTATTGTGATGACTCGGTCATATTTCTGATTAGTTTTAATGTACTTTTTCTTGATCTTGTTCCCCAGAGGCTAGTGTAACTCGCTTATATATGTTCGTGTGTTTCCAAAGTGTTCCCAAATCCATGTACTTAAAAAAAATTATTTCTGAACAAAGGAGAATTTTGTTTGGACATAGTACAGACATGCCAACTACTCCGGAGTTGCTCCGGAAAGATGAGAAAAATTGATAACTCCGGAAACTCCTCAGATTGCTCCGGAAAATAAAATTTTTGAACAGCTAAAAGATTACAATTCAACAATTAAATGCAGTTTTGTAAAAAATACTGCTGAATAAATTACTCTTTCCACACAGTAATGCTGCATGTTACAGAGTTTTCAGTACTGTGCGGAAAAAAACAAACTGTATTTAGGTCAAATTTGAAAAGACAAACTCCCTGATGATAGAAAAATGGAAATATTTTAATCAGGGTCAATGTTGCTACAAGAAATACTGTTCTGAAAAAATAAGTTGTTATAGCTAAAAAAGCTCATACATTTTTAAATGCATAAATTTTAATTTACCTTTTGCAATTTAGTACTCTGTAAGTATTTAAAATTTAATTTTAATTCAGAAACCACTTATGTATAATCTGCAATTAGCACGTTAAAATTTCAAACTACGCTGTTGCTCCTGACACAAGTGCTTGAATGTTGGCATGTCTGACAGTATCTATTTATGATAGCTGACGTGTAAAAGTTTTTACGTATGAACGCAATGACGTACACAAGGATGGGGTTTGGAGTTGAAATCACTCCCATAAACCAATAGATTATAGTCCACGATTTTTAATTTAACATTTTAAACTTTTTGCTTTATACATGGTTTTTGCGCACCTGGAAAGTCAGGGAAAGTCATGGAGAATCATGGATTTAGACAATGGATTAATTTTGTCATGGAAAGTCTTGATTTTTCAAGTAAAATGAGTAAAAGTCATGGAAAGTCATGGATCCGCTAAAAAACCGATTAAAAAATGCATTGAATTGTTTAATTCTATTTTTACTTGTCATTTAGATGAAGTTACTGAGTTTGGTATTTATGTATTATCCTATTGACGATATTACCAAGTAAAATTTGTTCACCAAGGAAACTCAAAGCAAGAAAGCTTAATGGATGGGTAAATGTATATTATTCTGGTTTTTTCTTAAATTGTAGATTAAAATTTTATTAATATAATAATAATTATTTTTTAATAAAAATTAGTTAAGATTTTTGCACAAAATATGTTTATCTCTAGGGATATTGTATATAAACATTATAGGGTTATATTTGGCTATTATTCATGGTCACCTGGATAATACCAAAGTACCCTGAATTCAAATTGGAAACATTTTGATTGAAAAATTGCTATAGGATTAAACTTAGGTATGTAGATACAACAATTTATTTTTATATATGTGAGTTTATTAACACTTATAAAGTAAGTTTATAGTTTTTTTTATGATAAAATTCCTGTAATTTCTCTAAAAGCATATATTTTATTTGTATGTACATCAGAAGTTTTATTCATATATACTTTAACGAAAGCTTTTTAAAGTCATGGAAAATGATCTGCTAAATCAGGGAAAGTCATGAAAAGTCATGGATTTGAAAAATTTTATTTTGGCAGGTACCCTGTTTATACTTTGACATTGGTATTATAATTCGACAAAATGCGGTTGCGTTACTTAAATGTTATCGTCTAAACATCACCCAGAAAAACACTTTCGACTAAAACCTCACCCATATATAAACACTTTCGCAGGGCCGTAAATAGGGCATGGCGAAAGTGTCATCTGCCAGGGGCGCATCAATCTTAGGGGCGCCGCACCATAAAGAAAATGGGGTCCGAAAGATAACGGTACGCCCCGAGTAGAAATAAGGAAAAGTTGAAAAATATTCTTTTTGTTATAAAATCCAATGTGTTTATAAATGATTTTTTAAATTAATTTTTTTATTTTAAAAAATGCTTCTAGAGACTAAACTTGTTATATATTCTTACAAAATGTGTACCAAACACTCCCATTATGCCTTAATACAAATCCGGGTATTCGTTTTAAATTTTAGAGTTATTAAAACTAAATTTAAATTTAGAAAATCAACAATTTTCTATGAAAATTCAACGTTTAAATAAAAAATATTCACCTCAAAAAAACTATTCAGTTTATTAGCAAAATAATACCTACAAAGAGTTTAAAAATATTTTTAAGTATTAATAAGGTAAAAATAGAAGAAAAATTAAAAATTAATGTACTAGGAACATTTTAAGAATTAACAAAATATTTTGCGAGTTTATTCTGAATATATGATAGAAAAAAAAATCATGTTTACATATTTTCTCACTATATATAGTGGTAGGGGCGCAGACCAGTTTTTTGCCACGGTCGCTCAAGGACCTAGTTACGGCCCTGCACTTTCGACCAAACCATAAAAAAAGTTTGTACATGCTACTGCATGAAGCAACAAGCTACCACTTGTGTAATGCAGAAGAACCCCGATCAGTTCGGCCAGAGCAGAGTCGATTATTTCAAGAAATTTCTAACAAGTAAAACCAATCGTAATTCTCAGCTAGATTTCAGATCATATTTTGATTCATAATTAACATTAAAACACAGAAGTTATTTTTTACTTTAAAGCACTTGTAATACATTCATCCCCTACCTTATCGTGAATGATCCTGAAAAAAAGAAGTAACGCGTTTTTGAAATAGCCCAAATACAGGCACACAATGTACTAGGATTTTAGGCGTGAAATATTGTGTAACAAAACAATCTTAGATACCTCTTTGCATGATCATTTTCAGGTTGGATGAGTATCGTACGCCTTCCTGCGATCTTGGAAAATAAATGCTTAATGTGAAGCATAATCGTATTTTCATGTCATTTCTTGCAGTCATGAAAGGCCGTAGTTTTTCTTTTGTAGGTCTTTGGGAAAAGGAAGAAGAGGGCATTGTGATTTGAAGATAATCATATATATACGGGTCAGTAACCATGTAACAAACTGACAAGATTCCGAGGTGCCGTTAAGCTGTTATCGTCATCGGCCCGTACCTTCTCTAAAAAGAAAAGCTAAACGGTTGGGTAGTTTCATATTTTATTGAATTTTTCTTTATGGTATCGTACTTATCGGTCTATCTCTTATATTTATTTTGAGCTTCGTGAGGTCGATACCTGTTGATTGTGAAATGACCTACTCTAGAAATTAAGCTTGGTAATAGAAGTTTCTCCATTTACTAAGTTACGGGATTGTCAAGAAGTAATTGAGGATGGTTCTTATCGTTTCTCAGAAATCTTTTTGTTGTAATATCCTAAAAAAAGCTTAAGGACGCAGTTAAAATCAGTAACTAAACAACGTCTTTGGCACTACAGTTTTAAATATATTGCTGATTTCTGTAGTAATCTAAGCTCTGTTTTATAATTTTTACCAATTCCTTTAGTTTTGGAAGGTTGATTTTATATTTTGTGTGTGCATCGCCAAATTTAATGATATGTTCAAAGGCAACTATCCTTTCCTCTTTATAAATAAAAAAAATTAAATTTGAATTAATAGACATTCATGTAACATTCTTCTCCTCAAGTTTTGTAATTACAGAAAGTTTACACCGAGAACATCGCAAAAAAATAAATAATAATACGCAAAGAATATGTCATAAATAATCTGCCCTAAAACAACGGAAAGAACTATTTTAATCGGTGAGATTTGTATCACAACAAAGTATATCATTATAATTCATATATCTTATAAACAAAGATCGAATTAAATTTACATTCGGCTGAATATCTTCCAATTTTGGTAATTCGGAACTATTATTACTTATTAAATATTTCCATGTCATATTATATTAATTGTAAGATTTATTACTTGGAAGCACTCTCAAAGTTTGGATAGGCATTTAATCCTCTCCCCTACAGGGTTTAACTTTTGATTTAAGAAATATTGATGTAGAGATTTCTTGTTTTCGTTATAGACTTCTCATTTGTTTGGAAGAGACGCTTAATCCTGACACTCGAATTTTGAATTCGTTTTAAGTTGTCGACGTGTTTGTGTAATGGAAGGATTAATTTAGGTGCGTAGCGCACGAGTGTTAAATCATTGTTTAAACAAGTTGCTGAAGCTTTTAACTGCGGAATAATTTCGTCAGATTGCGGCAGTATGTGGTGTATTATTCTCTTTTGGTATAGAGGTTAAATTATTGCTGGTTTTAATTATGAATGGGATTTTGAACCATGGATAAGAAAACCAGTTATATCTTTACTTAGTAATTTGGATTCGAATGTTTAAAACGGTAAATTTCATTTTATGTGAAGTTGGTACGATACAGATTGTTTCAAATTGGACAAGTTTTATTCACTGATATCTAAATTTTGTAACCTTTTGAAACCTGATTACTGATGGTTTTTTATTTCCAAAATTGCTTCAGTTAATTGTTCTTGTGGAACTAATGATTAATTTTGTATTATGTAAATATTTTAAATTGTTTTAAGGTTACAAGAAAAAGTATCTTATAGAAATTTATCATTTTGGAGGTTTAAATATCTTGAAAGTAGGGGATGAATTCTTCCAGACCGAGACGATGATTCAAGAACTATCATTCTAGAAACGTAATACTATTTTCTCAATGTATGTAAAAATAAATTAAAAAGTAATCGGAAATATAATATCTGGAAATAGTATACTCACTTTCTTATGCATCTTGTAAAAATTTATCATTTGTACTTGCGTGCTTGTTTATAAAAGAAAAAAAAAATGGGTAGGCTTGAACCGATCCCTCAGGAAACATGTAAAACGAGCCTCCGAGCTTGAAAACAAGATGGGCACGGATATACCAAGATAAGGTGACCGTTTTGCTTATATTTTAGCCCATTGTTCTGTGCCTAGTGATTTCGATTCGATCCAGTTCAATCTGTCTTGACAAGTGGACGTTCTCACGCAATAGTAATTATCTTCCATCCATCACTTCTGGTATGTTTTAGGTTTGAGCGAAAAAGAGAATGTTAATGGTTGTATGTTTTTTGCTGCTTATTGCAAGAGTGCCGCAAATTTCTGGTTTGGATAGTATTTAAAGGATGTCGTAAAAGGCCCTTTGAGTGTCTTAACCAGCCTAAGGCTTGATTCCAATAATTTTCTCCTAACAATCTCACGCAATTAGCGCAGTGAATTGTGTAGTAGAAAAGATTAACTTGTCCAATATTCTTTTAAGATTTGCGGTTTCTGAAGTCTGACGAGAATCTAAATTGTGCTGATAATCAAGTAACTGTCTTAGTATGCTTTATATAAATTTTAGATATGTTTAGATGCTTTAAATTCTCCAAAAGAGCTCTATAAGGAATTCATTGTTTATGCATTAAATACATTATAACAATAATTTTACACATGTACTGTGTTTTAAAAATAAACTTGCAAAATATAAGTCAAGTGTTTTTAACTCGGAAAGAGTAGATGCTCATGATTATTAATTGCGACTACCTCGTCGAAACACGTTATAACATGAAATAGAGAAATATCGAGAGGCAAACTGGCAAGAATTCTACAACAGAGTATTTCTTCAACAATGTGTGTTGATGACAGATGTTTGGCAGTTAGTTGAGAGGAAACAAAAAATTTCCACTATTTTTCTCATATAATTTAAAAATATAAGATTTTGTTTCAATTTGATCGAATTGTTATTTGTTCTATATGTGTGTGTATATATATGTATTTATATATGTAATTATATATATATATATATATATATATATGTGTGTGTGTGTATGTGTATATATATATATGTATATATACGTGTATATATATGTATATATATGTAATTATATGTATATATATTTGTGTATATACATATATATGTATATATATTTATGTGTATATACATATATATGTATATGTATTTTTGTGTTTGTTTTAAATAAAATGTTCTTTTGTAATAAGTAAACTATTTCATAAGTAAATTTAGTCATATAAAAAATAATGAAGTAATAAATTATATAAGAGACCCACAAAATTTTTCAGATGAGTTTTAACTATCTTAACTTTTTTGTGCCAGCTTAATTTAACAACAAAAAAAAAGAGTTTTTAATTTTAGTGTTTTACGAATGTGTTTAAGCCGCATAAGCAAAACCTGTCTACCCGTCTGGAGTTAAAATTACATAGCATGTCCCTTCCTTATTTTATAGCCCATATGCTTTTATCAGTTTTATTGCTTCCTAGTAGCATATTTTGATTTATGGCTTTTCAAATTGTGCAGTGCTTGATAGCAGAATTTACCAGTATACAATGTAATGAGCTTACCCAAAACGTTACCTGACCTTTGATTTTAAAGTTTATGAATTTACTACGGTGTGTTGTATTTATGAAAATCAATCGGAAATTCGACATTATTTATTTTTCCTTGGTTGATTCAGTTAAAACTTACGTAAACACAAGATACAAAATTCGAAGTTCAGCATTTAATTATAATTCTGTACACAACTGTGGAAAGGTAATGCATATTTTTAAAACTTTGTTGTAAAACATTAGTTTTAAACAAATAAATTCCTCTGATAAGCATGTAATGATCACGAGGTACACGAAATATATTTATGAATAGAGTGAGAGTGGACTACTTAACGACTTGAACACGCAATTCTTGTAATAATCTTTGGCACGTAAATGAGCAGAAACTTGATTAACAAAGGTTTTAAGTGAGAAAAGTTTGGAGAGTGGTGTGTATAATGAATAAAAATTAAACACTTGGTATAGATAGAATGTTTAGATCTCTATTGTTTTCGGCGATATTTCAGTTATATAGTTGCCTCATTTTCCAAATACTAGCATTATTTAATGTTACCTTCTAACTTCTTTATTTGATTTTAACTTATGAGCGTGCTTCAGAAGAGTTACTCTTTAAATTTCATTAGATTTCTAGTAAGTAAACTCAGTAGGAATGCTGTAATTGGTGAAAATTTCATGGAAATATCTTAACACTAAAATCTTTACACTATGGAAATACCCTTACGCTTAATATCTTTACATTAAATTTTGAAGAATAACCCTCCTTTTATTTTTTTAATTAAAAAAAAATATTCATGTAGCTAATTTTGAACTGCCCTAAAATAAATTACCTAACGAATATGATTATAAAATTATAGAGTAATAATTTATAATATAAATATATTTCGTAGCTTTTATAATAAATCCTTATTAAATTTTCTGTATTACGTATTAAAATTGTAAGTTTATATATTTCAAAATACTTGGATTAGGATAAAAAAGTTCTTAACATAGACTGGCTGACGTCTAGTCTACGGTAGACGTTAGACTAGACGTTATTTCTTTTAATGAATATTTATTGATCGTACTCAGACTGGAGAAAACGTTTCTCGTACTTTTTTAAAAAATCTTATATTTCATAACAAAATTATATTATATTATTTTAAAGTAATATATATATTTAACTTTATATTTGTTTTCAATAGCCGCTAAACTGTATTGAATTTAAGTAAACTGTGAAATATATATATTAGAAAGCTAGTGATAAAAATTTAATTTTTCCGGATACGTAAAGAACACATGCATAATGCTTTAATTATAATGGGTGTCCTCAGCTTTAATTAAAATTGATTTTATGGTGAAAAGATAATTCAATTATTCAAGATAATTCAAGATTATGTTATATATATTCTCAATTTTTATTTGTGAAAAATATTTAAGACTTGTTTCAGATATTTTTTTATGTATACTCCTGTTCAACATATTTCAAATGAATTGTTTTTTAAGCAGCTTTTCAGATATTCATGGCTGGAAAAGTCAAATTTTTGTTTTTTCACGATTAAAGGAAAATAAGTATAGGGAAAAGAAAAAAAAAGTTTTAATTTAGAACACTTTTAATACTAGAATAAATGTATTATCCTGTAATATTTCAATTTAAAAAAATAAAACTTGGTTGCTAGCCATAAACCGTTGTTATAGGCTGAATAACGGTTGTGAAAGTTATGCAGACAGGTAGGCAATAGGTACTTTCTTGTTGCAAAAAAATTAGCCATAGTTTTTCACAAACTAGTTACATAGGTGTTGTAATAAGTCAAATGGGAATTCAAAATTAATATTTTTCCTATTTAAACTGCTTATTCATAATATATTATTATATTTAAAGGATAACCAGCGTATCATGTATGATAATAAAATATATTTCTGAACTTATTATTCTGTTATAATAACTTATATGAAAAAACCTTTAATATATTTAGATAACTTATTTGTGATCAGTATTATAAAAGGAAAGTTGCTTGAAGGATTTTTCCATTACTATTAGTGGGGGAAAGAAACTGCTCAATTCAGAAAATGCATTCATTTATTTCACAGAATATTGTGAAGCAGATATTGCTAATACAATATATCAGGAAGTATTTGCTTAGAGCCAATAAGCAGTTAGCTAATTCTTTTCGTTTATTAGCCCTCAAACCCTTAGATAAACTCTTTACTGGTTTTCATTTTTGCTGTGAAGAGAATGATTGCCAAAGATCAGAGGTACTTAGGTGCTGTTGCTGCGCTTCTGTAGTATCTCGCTCTTCAGGAAAAATAACCCTTCTGTGACGTCACGTCTGGTAGTCCATCCATCAGTCGGTCCATTCACTTAGTCCCCCACCCGCATACTTCCTCTGACTCACTCGCGCCATGGATATTGACATCGGGACTCATTAGGAGTTCCAGCCTTTGACGGCTTTCATTGATTTACGTGCAGATGCCTGAGAAAGTTGGCGGAATATTTCTACGTTATATTAGTTGGTTGTGGCTGACTGGATTTCGACCTTGAACTCTTAGATTTTTTTCCCAGTTCCTACTCCTTTTTTATGCTCCGCGATGGTGGCGTTATTAATAAATCTTCTCCAAGGAATGTAAGCTTTTCTTCCCCATTTTCTCTATGACCTTTCTGAAATTAAATATTATAGGTCTTTACGCACAATACGCATGGTTAATACACTATTTTATCCGGTTTCGTTTTGATAACTGAAAATATAGCGTTTTTTTCTACAAGTATGTCTTAAACTAGTAAAATGTTACGCCTATTGATAAATCTTTAGACATTTTACAGAGGCACCGAATGGTTCTCAAACCGTATTAGCTTACCCTCCTTCTGAATTTCTTCAAACGCTCAGAAAAAGGAGGAAAGAAATACAGTGGAACCTCTCTAAAGAAACCACACATTGGACAGTAAAAATAATAAATAAAATGAAATCAGTCTTACAGATAAGTGATCTCTTAATAGAAGCAATTGGAAAAGCAAAGTTTCTTTTTAAAGAAGCAATTAATTGAAGTTTTATTTTAAGAATACCAATTTTCTTTTATTTAGTTCGGTCGAAAGGACAGGAAAAACTGTCCTACAATAGTGTATAAGTGTTGGTTTGCTTGCCAGAAAGTACAGTAAATATCCGACATGCTCAATTCATTCTTTCTTTCAATGTTTAATCTTCATTTTTTTAAT
>CM063506.1:50099376-50104376 GCA_032207245.1 Pardosa pseudoannulata | reverse complement strand
TTCGAAGTGAGATGTACTGATTTTAAGGAACGATGTTAAATGCTCATCTGTCAGTCTACTTCTGAAATTATTCTTTCTAAAGTTCAAAATTGAAAACTCTTGTTCACATATAAGAAGCAAATATACCGCTAATCTTCTGGATAATAAATTTGGGATATAATATTTAAGATAAAGTAGAAAAGAGGTGGATATGTAATATATAAATATATATTTCTTTTAATTTGCCTCGGAACGGCAATTTAAAATTCTATCCGTGGGCCGGATAAAACCTTCCGGCAGGCCGTAGTTTGTCCATCCCTGGTTTAAATAATCTCCTTGCAAACGATTTTATTTGTAAATAAAAATATTTTTTATCTAATTTATTGTATTGTTGATGTTTATGTTATGTACTTTAAATTTATATTTTTATATAATAAGTTTGAAGTATTTATATTTTTATTTCTCAGTGATGTATGTTTGTAGTCTTCCCTTGCTAATCTTTTTAAAATATTTCGCATTGATTGATGTCAACAAAAATGAAAACAAAAAGTTAAAAGAAAATTTATCCGAATACTATCCAGAAATATTACGGAAATGCATTAAATATCGACAGGTGGGTTTCAGCCTCTCTCATCAAGTTTTTTTTTTAATATTTTTATTGCTACATTCTGCGATGTTTTTCTCCCCAATCGTGACCCAGCACGAAATTGCCGATCAATTACTGCTGAACCATCGTTTCAACCTGTTGATCCTTTGAGGCTAATTGGTATTGCATGGCAGTGTATTTTATCTACCACCTTCTGCTGTAAATTAAAGTCTTATTTAATTGGCCACCACTTAAAAAAAGATTTATCGTACTACTCTTCATACATAAATGTGTTTGGTTAAAAGTAACGTGGTTGAAAGCTACTTAAATAAATTGTTACTATAATACTTCTTTTTAGTTTTGATTCATGTTTTATAGGATTACAGATTTTAAAAAATGCATGTAGGCCATTTTTTTCCGTAGCAATACTATATTAAAATACTTTTTGAATTGGGATTGATTTAAGAAAATCAATTCATTTGAATTATAATATTCATTTAGAAAAGAAGTTTATTTGCTATTAGCATCTTTTTTAAGTGGGATGTATGCTTACTACCGCCTAATGGGTGCTATTAAAAGGTAGGAATATTCAAAAGTAAAGGTGTTTAAGTTGATTTTCATACTGTACTATACTATTATTGATAAAACAAATTTTGCAAATACTGTAAACTGACTCCCTCTTAATAACCAGCCTAAATGGGACAAGAGTTAAGCTGGTTAAACGAAATAAAATATTTAATTGATGAAAATGCACTATTTTGTAACTATGTAAAATGAGTAATATTTAAATATTAGGAGGCATTTATTGAGTATTTCAATTTATTACAAAAGTTTAACGTACTCTCTCTCGTACTCTATTACTCTCTCTCGTACTCTATTACTCTCTCTCTCTATATATATCTCTCTCTCTCTATATCTATATATATATATATATATATATATATATATATATATATATATATATATATATATATATATATATATATATAAATCTCTATATCACTCTCTCTATATATCTCTCTAGCACAGTAGTGTCTTTATGTATTCTTGAAATGACTGCTATTCACATATACAAAGTATTAAGTTATAGGAAGAATTATCCCTTCTTCTGGTCTTCTGTGAGTTTCCTCAGTATTATTTGCTGTATTCTTGACAAAATCAGGCGATATGCACCTATTCATGCGTTACATAAAGCTGCACTATTTTTCTCCCTTGAAACTGCAGGACCGTAACTAGGACTTGGCAAAGGTAGCATTTGCCACAGGCGCATCATTCTTAGGAGCGCAGTACCGAAAGGAAAATGGGGTCCAAAATAAGACGATTCGCCTCGAGTAGTAATAAGGAAAATTTGAAAAATATTTTTTAAATTATAAAATCCAATGTGTTTAAAAATTACTTTTTTTATTTATACATTTTCTTATTTTTTTAAAATGCTTCTGAAAACTAAACTTGTTATAGATTCATACAAAATGTTTACCAATCATCACTAATATGCTTTAATGCAAATCTCGGTATTCGTTTTAAATTTTGAATTTATTAAAGTTATTAAAACTAAATTTAAATTTAGAAATTCGCCATTTTTTTTATGAAAATTCAACATCTAAATAAAAAATATTCCCTCAAAATAAACTATTCAGTTTATCAGCAAAATAATATCCCCAAAATGTTCAAAATTATCCTTTAGTATTAATAAGGTAAAAATAGAAGAAAAAGTAAAAAAAAAAATAATACACTGGGAACATTTTAACCCTTAATTTGACAAGATTTTTTTTTTTTCCAAATATTTTTTAATTTCTGTTATTTTTCCATGTATGTATAGACATTAGGATCTCTGTAAAATAAACAAAAAAAAAATATATCATTTTCCATTTTTGAGATAATGTCCGCCGTGGCGAACACTGACAATTATGTTATATAGTAGTTATGAATATTATACATGTCCGGTGTAGCGGCCAGACTTAGCCAAATTAAGGGTTAAGAATTAACAAATTATTTTGAGTTCATCTGAATATATATGGTATAAAAAACATGTTTATTTATTTTCTCACTATATTTGGTGGTAGGGGCGCATGCCATTTTTTTGGCCACGGGTGCTAAAGGACCTAGTTACGGCCCTGTGAAACTGTCAGTAAATATTTTAAAAACATATTTTTTTATTTTGTCGTCATGATTATCCTTGGAAATGCCAGCATAAGGTTTCTATTAAGAATTTTTTTACATTTTGTTTTCGCTTTTATTAGTACGTATTTTCGCTTACGCCATTCAGTATTTTTATTCTTTTATTTTTAGATACTTAAAAAAAAAAGCCCTCAAATCTTTAATTATGCTATCACAGATGCCATTCAGCCCGCCTAATTCTTTTCACTTCCTTTGTATATGATTCATGCAACTATTGTATGTAGGGGGTTTTTACTTTTTGCCTACGCTTTTTATAGAGAAACGTGATTTGAATGTCATCTTACTGTGGACAGTTTTTTCGCTAGAAACAGGGTCGTATTTTTTCTCTTGTCTTTGCTGAGTCTGAATTATGAAATGTCCTATGTAGAATGTGTTATTCAGAATTTCTCGCTTACAAAAACCGTGGAAAATGAATATAGTAGTTGTTCCTAATCAGAGATATTAAACTGAATTAGTTCCGTTTTCAAAATGGCAATTTTTTTTTTTTTTATATATATATATAAAGTGTCAATTGTTAGCAGCTGTTCTTATGTGCTAGGTTTCTTTTTACATGATTAATGCAGCGTATTTTTTTATGACAAAAAATTTTATTTCGATCTCATTTCTTGCCATTTAAAAAAAATGGTTACAAATTTCATAATTTAAGATGCTTATTTTAGCTTATAAAAAATAGTGAGCTGTCATTATATCTGCTTTTATCTCTAAATGAGGGAATGAAACAAATCTGACAAATGAGATAATGTCTGAAGCCTTCAAAATGCTTAAGGGATTTGTTGCTGCACTTAAAGGCTTCAAAAAGTTGCTTTTTAATGGATATCAAATGTTAGTAGAGGATTAAGGAGCATTGATAAGATAATAATAAATGTTTACGTGTATTATTCAGAAAAATAACATTGTTTATTCTTGAGATATGGTTATAACCAAATAGGTTATCTGTCGTTAGATAATAATTATATGCCGTTCTTTATATATTCCTTGAAACTTTTTTTTTTCGGAACATAAAAAATAGCAAAATTTGAAGCATCTTCCCTTACATATATATGTCAGGTCTAAAAAAAGTGTAGTTGCAAAATACGTGAGTTATAAGCGATTTTAAAAAGGGAACTCCTTTATAATAAAAAAAAATACAAGAAAAAGACCCACGCTCGCGTAAGCTTTTAGGATAATCCGGTCAGACGGAAGCATTTTGGAAGTATTTGATGAGTTTGCAAACAGATAAGAGTCAGTTAGCGCGTGGACATGAAGCTATCAACACTATCTACGCTTGTCTTCGACGAATAAATGAAAATGCGCAAGTTTTGTTTAAATGAAACAATGATTTAATAAACTTATTATTATCAAGAAAGACTGTTTTCCTTAAGACTGTTACGCCTTAACACTGGACCATTACATATATATTTTTTTCAGTGTTTCACAGACAAAATATTTCAGTTTAATGAAATTTTGCTCTTAAGTGACAAGTTTACCTGTGAATTCCTAATATTAAATTAACATAGAACCGTAAGTGAGCTTAATATAAATAGCACAGAAATAAAAGGATTTATTTAGATTAACCAATCAGTATAATTTCTACAGTACATTTGTAATGTCACATGGTTTTAAATACACACACACGCATATATATATACACATACAGTGAAACTTCCGAATATGGAACAGTTGAGAAGAAATTTGTCTCCTACTTAAAGATGTCCCTTATTTGGAAATTTATAAATAAAGTGGTAAAATGTGTTTAACTCTATATAAACATCAATAAATAGAGCTTGATATAATTAAAAGTGAAATTTAATTCTATATTGAGAATGGAAAATTGGTCCTAAAAAGGATTAGAATAAATACTATGTTTGCAAATGCTGTAGGAGAATTTGGATTCCAGTTTGGGCTTGAAATGTATATGTGTGGCCGTAACCGTCACCCTCATTACAAACATATTATTTGAAAATTAAAATTTATTTCTATTTAACGATCCACAGGTCCTGGGAAGGTAGACTCAAACTTCCATTATTTCAGTGGGATAAACTGATAACTGAGGACGCCAAGCATGCTTAAGAACTAAACACTAGCGGTTCTGCTTAAGATTTACTACCTAACTGATACATATGCTTCGCACCCCTGGACTTTTGGTCTCGAGAGAGATTGGCCCCACAAGTTATGGCCCTCTTCTTGGGCTATTACGTCGAAAAGAGTTCAGTAATTAAGTCATGAAAAAAAAAATGTGCGTTTTATGATATTATTTTACACATGTTGATTTTTAGAT
>CM063506.1:50091876-50094376 GCA_032207245.1 Pardosa pseudoannulata | reverse complement strand
CCGAACAGTTGTAGTGATAGATCTCAAATTTTGGTTTACGAATGAAAGAGCTTTTTTTGAATTTGATTTAGAAATTTAGTTTCTAATATACAAATTAATTGTCTTGCTAGTGAAAATTTCTTTCTTTTGTTTTGTATTTTCTTATAATATAATTAATAACAACTAATTAATATTTATAAAGCTACAGTGTTATCAAAGGGTTTTTAAAATATTCATTCTAAAAAGAGCTAAACATTTTATTTCATGATAAATCGAAGAAGGGTTGATATGAAGATTTTTAACTCTTAAAAGGTACTATCTTCCCTGTAAATCAGCAGTTCCCAACCTCGGAGGTGCTGACTATTGCCATAGAAGACGTCAAAAAATTTTTATATAAAAAAATTAATTTTATACCCGAACAGTTGTAGTAAAATAAAATTTCATATCCTTACTCACGATGCATTTACAAAGGTTTTGTTTTGGTTAGATATAGTTTAATTTGTAATCTAATTTAAAAATTAAATTATAGCAAAACCTTATTTTATTTATTGTAGTTTCCAACTTTTTTTGGTTATAAAGTTAGTATTGTTTTAAATGGATATATTTTTATGCCTAATAAAATCAATGGTAAATAAAATAGCATGGTTAGCCTGAAATACCTGCAGCTGAACTTTTAGGTACCTAATGTCCGTCAATGGTTTATAATATTCATCTCGTTTGTGCCTATTACAGAAATGAGTTTGCTTCAGCTCTTTGTTATTCTGGTGTTTGCCTAAATTTAGTACCCTTATTGATGTAATTCAGTTGTTTTAATTAGTTGGAAATTCACCTTTCTTAGAACAATCTGTCCTTATTCTCGTATTTTAGATTAAAGCATATTCCTGATTTCCGTAGACAAAAATATTCATTTTCTAGTTTTACCTGGTTAACAGCTTTTTTTTTTTTTTTTTTTTTTTATGTTAGTGTACTAGCTGTAGTTTTAAAATTTCATGTGTTAATAATTATTTAGTTTAACCGTGATTGCATTGCAAACTCTTACAGAAAGCTAAAAAAAATTTAAAAATAAATAAATCAGATTACAGTTCAAAATTATATTTTCGAACATGCGTCATAATTATATTTACCAGAATTAATAGAATGGATTCTCTTTAAATAGCATGGAATTTTCTATCACAAAAATCTGAGGTATGCTGTGATCTTTATTGCAGTCATTTTATCATGTTCTTTATGCTTTTAGCGTCGACATTGCTTTTCATTTCGCGTGAATAATTTAGTAAAAGCTAGAAGTTGGGGGGTTTTCCGCGGGAAAATCAATAAGCTATTCCATCACCCTTACACACCTCATGAAAGCATTTAGCGGATGCAATGTACCGCCATTATCGTAGCTGTAATAGTGGTGTCTATTAAAGTGATTTATAAAATTTCAATATCTGCATTCATTTCCTCTTAGAATGCTTTACTTTATTCTTAGTGTGTTGGCTGGTATCCTTTTGTTTGGGGTTAAAAAAAGTCCACCTATGTTTGTTTGCAAATATTTTATGAATCCGTTTATTTGAAGAGATCATTTATAACTTTTTTCTAACCCTAATGATATATTTGGATTTTATTTTTTCACCTGTGTATTCGTGTGGTTTTGTGCAGATCAAGATCTTAAAAAAATGAGATTGCCAGATCGTCGATCGCAAAGACAGTTACCTAACCGTTGATTGCAAGCGACGAGTGGTTCGCGGGGAAACTTTTCGGTATCCTGTTCAAGTTAACTAAGATTTATCTTTAAAGTTGATTTCTCTGAAAATATTTGGGCCTCTTGTATCTAATAAAGAAAAACATTCAATTTTGGTCCTGGTTAGTCTTTACAATAAAGACAATGTTCATTTTTACGTATCTCTGTGTGGTTTCTTTTTCCAATAGTAAATTAAAAAACAAAAACGGAAAGAAATTGACTGATGAATATTTGGACAAATGTATTCAAATAACCTAGTCTAAGATTTAAACGAGAACTTGTTGATGACTCAAGTGCTATCCTCTTCCTTAAAGTCTAATGCAGTATCTTTTCTTATGTTTCTAATTTACTACGACATTTCAATTTTTTTTCTGTGCAATTCAGTTTCTTTTTCTGATATGCAGTTTTATTAAAATTGATTTTCTATTTGTAGTAATGTATGCTTATGGTCAATAAATAAAGAGCAATATTTTTAAAATAAAGTTCTGATTTCCTTCTGCAATTCACGGTAGGTACCGTTACTTAGCTCCATAAGTTTGAGACCTCAAAATCTTTGTTTTTAATCTATGCGGAAATAGTTTTTAGTTGCAAGCAAAGTATAAACATTTTGTGGTAATAAAACTGAATTGTGTTTGGAACTTCTTTGTGATATCAGTTTTTCTTGTGGACATTGTATGACAATCAGTGACTCGCGTAAAGTGTGATAATTCTAACATATTTGTAGTTTCCTAATTTTGTACGATTAATATATTTAAAACGACTAAAAATCTTAAAATATCCTGACTCGATTCTCTTCCA
>CM063506.1:50054376-50086876 GCA_032207245.1 Pardosa pseudoannulata | reverse complement strand
GGATAGGAAAACACAAAAATATTTATTTGGCCAAGAACATCAGAACAGTAATGAAAAGTAAAAATTTGACGTAAAGCAAACGTTTTAATTTTCGGTTCTAAGATAACGAAATATATTATGAATATTTTCATGGTTTTCGCGCACTTGGAAAGTCATGGAAAATCATGGATTTAGATAATGGATTAATTTTGTCATGGAAAGTCTTGATTTTTCAAGTAAAATGAGTAAAAGTCATGGATCCGCTAAACTACCGATTAAAAAAAATGCATTGAATTGTTTAATTCTATTTTTACTTGTCATTTCGCTGAAGTTACTGAGTTTGGTATTTATGTATTATCCTATTGACCAAGTAAAATTTGTTCACCAAGGAAACTCAAAGCAAAAAAGCTTAATGGGTGGGTAAATGTATATTATTCTGGTTTTTTCTTTAATTGTAGATTAAAATTTTATTAATATAATAATAATTAGTTTTTAATAAAAATTAGTTAAGATTTTTGCACAAAATATAAGTTTATCTCTAGGGATATTGTATATAAACATTATAGGGTTATATTTGGCTATTATTCATGGTCACCTGGATAAACCAATGTACCCTGAATTCAAATTGGAAACATTTTGATTGAAAAATTGCTATATGGTTAAAGTTAGGTATATAGATACAACAATTTATTTTTATGTATGGGAGTTTATTAGCGCTTATAAAGTAAGTTTATAGTTTTTTTATGATAAAATTCCTGTAATTTCTCTAAAAGCATATATTTTATTTGTATGTAAATCAGAAGTTTTATTCATATATACTTTAACGAAAGCTTTTTAAAGTCATGGAAAATGATCTGCTAAATCAGGGAAAATCATGAAAAGTCATGGATTTGAAAAATTTTATTTTGGCAGATACCCTGTATATAGCCAATCTGTTTTTTTTCCCGTTTGTTTCGAAATGTACATAAATTTTTGTGGGGCTTTAAAATAGTTATTTTTTAAAGAATCTAAAGAATCTGTTTTGGTGTATGAGTGCTACATATTATTATTCTGAGCTACATTCCCTTTGTGTATATGAGGGAGGTCTATATTTGTTCTTTAAACATTCCTCCACCACATCCTTTAGATGCCCGTGTTAATAGTCCGTTTACCACCGCCGAAAACCGTTTCATCATTTTTCATTCTTCCGCGCTACATCATCGCTCTTGTAATCGGATATTGTTTCTTATCTTTCAGCTCCACGAACCATCTACACACGATCTCCTCTGTACGGTTTACGTGACATCCATTTCGTGACGTACCTGACTTTCACGCACCACTTCCATTGCTTCGAACGGCCACACTTTCTCTGCAGGTGTTCAATCGGAGATTCCCTGCCATGATTCGAGAATTAAATAAGGAAGCCGAATAGCCGTCTATGAGCCTTTTTCCCCCCCTAACCTTTTCATCGTTTTATTATTTTTGTTCATGGTCGTCGATTACGATGTATTGCAAGAATGGGAGTGGTGTTTATACATTTCCGTTGTGTGGGTGGTCCCACGGAGCGTATATTTTTCTAGCATTGTTTGTTTATGCCAAACTTCAGTGTCAGTTCTCTTATGGTAGGCAGGAAAAAATAGAAATTTGTAGGCCTTTCCTCTTTCAGTGGTGTTTATCTTTTGGAAGCCACGTGTATCTATTGACGAAAGAAAATCATCCAGAACTTAAATTCCACACTTTGAGCTGTAGCTTTTATTTAATATTTTCAAACTTAATTATTTTTAACACCAAAATAACAATTAAACATGGAGATGTTTTCCTTCCCTTAAAATTTACTTGTAAACCATAACCTACTTTGTTCAATTCTGCATATTCTCAATCACATCTTACATTTATTAGACAGGCTTTGTAAACTTATTTTTAATATATAATGATAAAGTAAAATAAAACTCTAAAAGCTGAAACAATAAAACATTAAGATCAAAGTTAAAAGTGGCTTAAAGTTCTCTGTCCGCAAGAAGATAAAATTCTTCTTTCAAGGCCGGACAAACGAGAGGTAATCAGCGGTCATCACAAGGTCTCTACCTGCAACAGAAGGAGCAGACACGATTATTCACTATCTCAGTCTGAACATGTGGGCGAAGAGGCACTCATGCATCATTGTCAATCGGAAATCTGCGACACCTGAGATAGAAATAGGAAAGAATTATTCTTTTTGGCGAATTTTTCTTTATTCTTTCATTCAATATTAAGGAGAATGTTTCGTGGAGTTTCTTATCATTATACTAACCATTAAGGTAACGGTTTTTATAATTAATTGCTCTATTAAAGGTTAAACATGCTGCAGAGAATTTTTTTAGCCCGCTAAGCAACAGCCTTAGAGGCGGCATTTACTGTGAAACAACGAATTTAAATATTTCTGTTAGTTTCCGTTAATCGGACCTGTAAAACGTATCGGACTCAGGAACAAGAAAACTGGGAAATAGCATTATTCAAAATAACTGGCTGAGGAATTGGGTTGTTTGAAAGATTGACAACAATCTAAATGTTGCAAGGTCACTGATTCCTTTTACTACCGAAAACAGTCAAGGACCTGTCAACTTAAGGAATACAATGAAAGTTTTGTAGAATAAGTATCAATCATTATTGCGTTTGAATAAAATTTTAGGCCAGAAACTTAAGCATACAACCAGTTTTTTAAGGGGAAATGAAAAAAATCTATATTTTTTTCCTTCCCAATAGTAAACGAAATTTATCGTGTTGCATCATAGCATTGGTTAAAGAAGATTTACATGGTGTGAAATCTTTGATATCCTAAAGATTATTTAAGTGCTATAGAAAACTGACATCCATCTCTTATTCACACAACTTTCTTGAATGTTATGCCGGCTTCGAAGTAGAACTAGTTGGTGCCAATGCTGTACGCACTATGGACATCTGATTTAATTTTGGTATAATTTATAGGAAGATATCTTAATTTCATATGCTCATACCTAGCAATAGACGAAACCCTGACGACTGTAAGATGTTCATGATGCCACGCTGGACAATTCCTCAATTTTTAGCATCTCCATAAGAAGTTTTTAACTTTCTTGTGGAAGTGATTTCATATGCTATGCTAATTTCATATTCGATGAAATCTTTAATTTTTTAAATCTAAATTATTGTGCTATAATAATCTTTATCTGTTGTAATTCGCCTAGCTTCTATTACAAAACTGGCCCTCAAGTTCTTAAGACTCCTTTATTGACTGCTTAATATCTGAGCTAAATGTAATATTCAAAACAATGAATAATAAATAAAAGTTACGTTATATAATGCTTAAAGTTTGACATTTATATAAGTAGAATTAAATAAGTTTTAAAGAATTTTATTGGTTTCATTTATTTTGGAGCGTTCATAAGCGTACTTACATAATGCCAAAGTTTAAAACCACTGCTTCCGTCTCTGGAATAGAGGTGATGCTAAGAAAATTGCAACGATATTTTTTTTACTACATAAATTTTGCCAGTGTAGTAATAAAATGCGTATATCGTTGAATTGTAATAAATGAAGTAATCAAGTTGTTTAAATCAATTATTTCTTTTTAATTATCCATGGGCTTAAATAATAGTTAGGATAACCATAATTTCTTTTTAAAACCGAATTTACTACGAGGTATGGAGCAGTAGAGTCGGATTAAACCACTTTGGGGCCCTAGACATTTTCTTACCGGATTCTGTCCATCTCCCACAAGAAATTGAGAACACAAGTATAAAGCAATAGATCAAGCAATTAAAGAAAGGAAAAAACTAATGTAAATCTAAAGCTTTAATTAATAAAGATAGTTAATATTGAATAATAAATACTTGTTTTTCTATAAAAGTTTAAACAGTTTGTGAAATTAAACAAAAATTTATTTTATTAAAAGTATAACAAAAGTACATAAATATGAATAGACTTTATTTAAAAAATCTTTTTTCGAGTCTTTAATTCAGCAAAATTACCACTTATTTTATATAATAATAAATGTTATCCAAAGCATTTTGTTCGATGTATAAAACATTTAAAGAATTTTATTTCAATTGACTCAGCGAGTTTCGTAAATTTTTACACTTTTTAATTCTGAGAACAACCTGTCATCAAATGCATTTCATGTAGGCAAAGTTATGTCTGTACATCGGCACTGTCACAAATTTCATATTTTACAAAAGAGCATAATATTTTTTTTAGTTGGGCCGTTTTTAGTAAAAAAAAAGCTTTATAAACGTTTGGGGAGGTAATAGGAAAGACGAGCCTATAAACATAGAAAAATGGTAGAAAATAGATGAAAATAATCCAGATGGTAATCTTTACCTCAAAACTGTGGTCAATATTTTTTTTTCCAAATCACGAGATCTTTTAATGTTATGAAATGGGGGTAATGGTTTTATTGCAATCTAGATGAGATCAAATTATATACGATTTTGCAAAAATCTCTATTTTTAATGAACATTAGCCATTACTTCCTTTGTACAGAAATATATTCGCAATACTATTTCTATATTTGGAAATGTAGATACTATTTTCGGGCTCTTTATAAATAAATAAACCTTATAAATGGATAATACATTTAATTTGTTCTTTTAACAATGTCGAGTTCCAGAAACCATATTGGATTTTTTATGAGTTAGGGTTAGAAAAATTGAAATCGAGTTCGACTTCAACATTTTTATATATTAATTTTTTTCAAATCATATTCCTTCCTATATTATAAAATATCTATACTAC
Organism: Pardosa pseudoannulata; assembly: GCA_032207245.1. Classification (NCBI taxonomy): domain Eukaryota; kingdom Metazoa; phylum Arthropoda; class Arachnida; order Araneae; family Lycosidae; genus Pardosa; species Pardosa pseudoannulata. The sequence goes on along the minus strand of CM063506.1, from coordinate 50,082,169 downwards.
AAATTAAATAAATTCTATTTTTCTTATTTATATTGAACTTAGTATCACCCATTTTTTTTTTGTAGATTCGTGTTTGTACTTCTTTTCCCCGACGCAGCCAATTTATTTTTAATGTCTAATAAATTTAAATTTCTGATTTTTCTTTTAAATTCTTTAGTTGAAATTATTTTTAAAATAAATCTTTACTATTTTTCATTAACTTTTTTATAATTATTATTATTATTAAATTCATGTTGTGTGTCTCAGAATTATTTCCTGTTGTGTATCCTTAAACTTTCATAATGTAATTAGCCTAAGTTAGAGTCTTGGATTTTTGGATGATAGAGCATCCATATTTTTTGATGATAGGGTTTGCAAAATTTATAGTTTTCTTTATATAAAATTCTAAAAATTGGATTATATATAAAAAATTTTTTTTTTTGACTTAATAGATTAAGTACATTTTTTTTTTAATCGATTTTTTTTGAAAGGTAAAAAATCCATAAAACAACATTTTTAAATTCAATTAAATTTTACTGATTCCGTCATATGACGGGCTATATGCTAGTTGTAGAATAAACGTTAAATTTTGGCTTTTGCATATTAATTTAGATTACTACATTTAATCTTCATTTCTTCTATCATCTCAATGTCTTCCATGTGTTAATCATCACGTTTTTCTCATTTGTCTATGATCCGGCGTTGTAGTGGATAATTAATCATTCCAGATGTTTCGCATGATGATCTTTAGAGTAAATTAATCGCGTGGATTTCCCTGAAGACTTTCGCTTTGGAGCTCATAACATACTAGTTGTTTTTCACAAACTTTAAGGAGGGGAGAGCGGTTGGGGTGAAAGCCTGAAGTCATGGTACAGGAAATCATAACATACAACCGTAGGGAACTTGATGTAACTCAGACTGCACACTTCCCTTTTTTGCAGTCCGTTAGCTGGCGTCTCAACTAACAGGCGCATGTAATATAATAGGCTTGGATTCTCGCTCCTTTTGGCCGAGGATGCGTTCATCAACATGTGGTCGGTCTGTTTTTTATCATGCTCTATCTCAAAATAACTCGCCAAAAACCGTGCCCGGTCATGATTCACTCCGTAGGATATTATTGTTTACTTAGGACTTTCTTAGATACTCTTTGTTATTGTTGATATTAGCTTGTTTATGCTAAGAATTTCACTAACTAATTGTGTTTGTGTTTGGTGTCATATTTCAGAAAATAAAATAAGAAAAACTTTTAAAAGTTAATTTACTCTCTCTTGTCGCGTGACTGATTTTTACTTAAAACCCTAATCCACAGTTTTTTAAAATATCTTTTGTTTTTCTGGTTCATATAAGTTTCATCCCTAAAATATTCCAAAGTAAACACTGAAACAGGGTATTTTAATATTTTCTCATCAGTTTTCACATTGACCAAAAAGAAAATGAAGAAAATAATTATTAGAAATTCTTTATTCCAAGAGAAGGTCGTATTTTCAATCTTGTTTTTCCTGGCATTCAAAATTATTATTGTAGGAAGAAACAATGGCAGATGAAAAGTGGAAATCATTAATTCGAAAAATCTTTTTCGAATGGTTCAACTTTTCCTTTAAACACTATTTTCAAAAATGTAAATTCAGTGCTTTTGTTTACAGTTGGGTTTCTTATAGCTTCCTTGTTTTCAAACAATGCATTTTACTTTCCTTTGTATCTGATTTCTCGCTATGATATTCTTAAATTTAAGAATATCAAAACATTATTATTATTGTACAGGGAATAAATTAAGTTTAAAGTCGCATAATTTGACTACTTCTTATATATTTGCAATTTATAACCTTAAAGATAAACTTGTATTATATTGTCTTTTCAATCAGGGTTATCATTTTTATATAAATCGTGATATATATATATATATATAATAAAAAATACGGACTTTTCGATGGGTGGTTGCAGTCATGGCCCATAAAAATGACACCGTTTTAGTTAGATGGTTATTAACAGAACGTTGGAGGATGGGTTCCTACTTCATTATAGGGACAGGACAAACTGAGGGGTCAGCTAACATGAAGTTATAAGTAACAGGCCCTCAATACCTGGGTCAACATCTCAGCTAAAATCTGTGGGAAAATCTGACTACGATAGCGTGCATCTAATTTTTGTTTGGAAATTTCCTATTGTCCGCTAGGGCAATGCAGAATTATAATTGGTTAGACCCCTTAGAGGGCTTAAACTGTAGCCCCAGTGGTCAATTTAGGTTAGGGGTTAAAAAGGGAAAAGCAAAAGGACGCGGGAATTTTTGGCCATGTCTCAAGATTTGAAAACCCCTAAGAATTTTCTTGGGATGTCTTAGGGTTTTTATACAAAATGCCTACATTAGTTTCCCGATCTAGTTTACTTTTCCTTATATATATATATATATATATATATATATATATATATATATATATATGATTTTTTTATTGTATGAGAAGAAAGACTTCACTAGAAGTATTGGAAGGCACAGTAACTAATATCTTAGTATTTGCGGAGGAAAAATGAGGTTTAAATATCTTTAACACATTCACGTACTGTACATAACATTCGATACACATATCTAATGTTTTATATGTTTGTATATCATGTGATATACAATAAACTATATTTTATATCGTGTATCACATGTGTTAAGCAAGCGTATAAATAGATGGGTATATCATATGTGATGTATAGGAGTATTTAGTAAGGTATTATATAGTAATAAGTTTCGTAACGAAATTTCTGGCAAAATAGGATTCTTTTTAGTATTTTTTTTTAATCTGACCCTTCTAATCAAACCCATAATATTTCACTTATATTTGTTTTTATGTTTATTTAAATATTAGGTCTTTGAGAACTGATTCTATAAATAAATGTTCTTGTATATTTTTATTATAATGTGCTTTGTAATAAAAAAATGTCTTTATTATTTTATGTTTTATCAAATATAAAATCTAAAGTAGTCTGTTTATAAATAATCTAGAAATAAAATGTATATATATTTAAAAAAAAAAATTTAAAGTTTTTAAAAGGGATAAAAAAAATCGTATTTCATTCATTTAAATTATAATTTAAAATAATAATATTTTAGATAGATGTTTAAAAAAAAATCTCAGTTTAAACTTAAATTATGTAATTTCATTTGTATTGTTTAATTTGTAATATGCAAAATTTTAAATTATGTGATAAAATTGCATTATTAACATTTAAAGTAATGTTTAAATTTTATTTTTATAATAAGTAAGGTAAGTATGTAACTATATTCTTTTAAAAATACATTTAAAAGCATTTAAAAAATTCTTATAATTTTATTATTTGACATTCGAATGTTTAATAGTAATATGTATTACACGTATACAAAGTTTCAGAACTCTGTAATCATTTTAATCATTAAACATTTCTTCATACCTTAAATTTATTTATTTTATTATTAAAAATAGTTAATAAACATTTCTTTTTATATTCTAAAATCCATTTAAATAAAAAAATACTTAGTTTTTTTGAATTTTTTATGTTATTTAGATAGTATATATAAAAAATAGCTCTTTAATAAATGTTTTTTTCTTATTATTGATTGTTTTTTGTTTCATTTGGTGAAAAATTTATACCTCTTTATGCATTTATTATAACAAGTGTTTCAAGGGAGCCATCTTTCTTCATCAAGCCGTAATAATCTTAAACATTTAGTGGTTGATATTATTCCGGCTAAAACAATGATTAATCTCTGGAGAAACTATTATCTTTTTCAGGATTAAAATTTTTTTTCAAGATCGTCATTTAAATAAAGAAAATATGTAGATGTTTTCTTGCATCTGTAAATTTATTTTTGTTATGTTTGCTGTATGCAATCATAACATTCTCTAAAAGCTTCTGTATATTGAAAGCATTGTTTTTGGATACTTCGTAAATTATATTGTAATTGTTATTATAGAGTATCTACCTATTTAGGAAATTGATAAAATACTTTGAGAATACCTACTGATTTCATGAGTAAACATTGTATTATCTAAAATTTGTTGCTATTGTGTAAATAAGTGTTGGGTTTTAGATCTTTCCTTATTCAGATGTAACAATATCAAATTTAGAAAAGAGGAGTTCATAACTAGCGAAGAACTAAAAGTCAGATATAAATACCTAGAAATATGACTTTAAATATAAACACTCAACACCAGTTCTCTTTTATTAGGCTGTGAGTTTAGTGCGATAACTAATATACTATCTCAAAAAAGAAAAAGACTACCTCATCACTGAAATATATTTTTGTTATTATTGCTTTATGCTTTTGTTTCGTTTTCTAAAAGCTTCTGTATATTGAAGCAGTGTTTTTGGATCCTTTTAAAAATTTTATTGTAATTGTTATTATAGAGTATCTTCCTATTTAGGAAAATAATAAAATACTTTGAAAATACCTACTGATTTCATGAGTAAATATTGTATCTATCTAAAATTTGTTGTTATCGTGTAAATAAGTGTTGGGTTTTAGATCTTTTCTCATTCACATGTAACAGAGTCATCAAATTCAGAGGAGTTCATAACTAGCGAAGAACTAAAAGTAAAATTGAGATATAAATGCCAAGAACTAAGACTTCAAATATCAATACTAAATACCTGTTCTCTTTTATTAGGCTGGAGTTTAGTGCGATAACTAATATACTGTCTCAAAAAAGAAAAAGACTACCTCATCACTGAAATATATTTTTGTTATTGCCTCATGCTTTCGTTTCGTTTTCTAAAAGGTTCTGTATATTGAAATTTCTCTACATTGAATATTTCTGTATATTGAAGCAGTGTTTTTGGATTCTTTTAAAAATTTTATTGTAATTGTTAATAAAGAGTATCTACCAATTTAGGAAATTAATAGAATACTTTGAAAATACCTACTGATTTCATTAGTAAATATCGTTTCTATTTAAAATTTATTGTTATCGTGTAAATAGTTTGGTTTTAGATCTTTTCTCATTCAGATGTAACAGAATCATCAAATTTAGAGAACATTCAGATGTAACAGAATCATCAAATTACGAACTCCTCGTTCATAACTAGCGAAGAACTAAAAGTAAAATTGAGATATAAATGCCAAGAACTATGACTTCAAATATCAGTACTTAATACCAGTTCTCTTTTATTAGGCTGTGAGTTTAGAGCAGTAGCTAATATACTGTCTCTGAAAAGAGAAAGACTTACTCATCACTGAACTTAGAAATTTGCGAGTGGTGTTAATGAAATTGAAACTCTGCTTCAAAAAATTCTTAATTTTATCAACCCCAACCATCTTATCATTTTCTTTTCTTGTTGATTTTTACTTATTTTTAAGTTATTTTAATAAACAATTTTTACATTTGATGGCCATTTTAATTAACTTATAATTTTTGATTCTTAATGGATAGACTTATATAACAAATATAGATAGAATGCAACATTATTTTAATATTTCGTATAACTAACAATAATGGAAGAAAGGGTGTTGCATTTTTTTTCCTGAAAGGGGGCGGTGATCCAGAAAACATCGGGGACCTCTGCCCGCTCATTTAGAATTAGCTGACTGTAAATATTTTATGAGATCGATCGAAGGATGTGGATTTGTAATGCATTGCATTTAAGTAACATTAAAATATAGATTTAAAATATAATGAATTCAAGTGTTTTGTTTCACAAATTGTCTGGTATTTATCGCCCAAATAACAGTAAAAAAAATATTCATTTTTCGTTTTCTTTTTCTGTGTTCAAAATCTATACTGTAGTAGAATATTATTAGTTTTCGAATTAATTTTATCGTGTCTTCACAATCATATGTTGAAAAATACAGTTACAGTTTTTGTGTGTAGTAAAACTTTCATGTAAAATTTAATTTACACATTTCCAGAGAAATTAATCAAAATCTGTCTTGTGAGTCTTTTCCATTTACACATTTCCATGCAAACACTTTCTCAGTATCTATTTTTTTTCCTTTGTTAAAATGACACACGAAGATTGTAATTACGAAACACTATTATAAATTATGGCCCCGAAATGTCAAAAACGTCTTATAACTTATCTTACCTACTAATTTAGCTCTGTAATGGTCTTAATTTCATCGGCTATTATGTCAATATTCTCAAATAGGGCTGCAGCTAGCTGTTTTCTTTGAAGCTGTAGCATAATTAGTACGTATTTCATTGGTTTTTTTCTCCTCTTAATTAGAAACTCTTGCTGGGTATATTTTATAATTACGAAATGAATAGCATAGTGCGGTTTTTAAAATTGTCGTTTTCCCCTATCATGATTTCATATCATTCTTCATTATTATGAACTTTTTAAAATCTTTTTCCGCATAGAGTTAAAAAAAGTGCTGTTAAAAAAAGCTGTAAAATAACACTGTTGTAGATAAAGCTTTAAAAGTTTTTCCATTCGAAAAGTGTTATTTTTAAGTAAGATTTTCTCTTCATAATTAGAATTTTAAAATGTAGAATAATCCTAGTCATGTAATGATTTATAAATACTATTTTTATTGTATTTACATTAACCCATTTATGCCGGGGGTTGAAATACCACCACTAATTTGTGAAATTTTCATTTACTCCCTAAGAAAAAAAATGCTTTAAAAATTATATATCATTCTATAAAAAATATTGCATCTTTTTATTCAAATCGCCAGATCCAAACTAGAAAAGTAAACATATCCATAATTGTATACTTTATTATTTAGTTGTATAATTTATAACTCAGGTGTTGCCTTAGAGCAGGGATGAGCTAACTACGACCCGCGGGCCAACTCCGGCCTGCCGGAAGGTTTTATCCGGCCCCCGTATAGAAATTAAGTCCAAGGCAAATTAAAAGAAATATATATTTATACATTATATATCCATCTCCTTTTCTACTTTGCTTAAATATTATATCCCAAATTTATTATCTCACGTCCAGACAATCAGCGGTATATTTGCTTCTTATATGTGAACAAGTGTTTTCAACTTTGAATCTTAGAAAGAATAGTTTCAGAAGTAAACTGACAGATGAGCATTTAGCATCGTTCCTTAAAATCAGCACATCTCACTTCGAACCTCGGTATAAGGAACTTTTAAAAATGAAATAGCAATTTCATTCATCTCATTAATGTATTTAAACCGTTAGGTACTTGTATATTGTTATTTTAGAAAAATTTATCTTGGCCCGCCAAACTTTTTTTTAAGCCCGCGGCCGAAAAATTTTGTCCACCCCTGCCTTAGAGTGTGGTTGTCAATACTATTGAATGAAATAGACGAACAAACATTTCACATGTAATATAACATCACATTTTTCACTTCAATGTGAAATTTTATCACATTAATTCTCCTAAACAGCAGGTTCTATAAAATTCCCACATGACTACTAGTCCAAAAAGGGAACACGAGGTATAAATGAGTTTAATTATTTCAAAGTAATTAATATTTCGTTTGTGGTATGCTTAAAGGAGATAAGCTTACCACAGTTTAGAATTTTTTTTCCAAACTTGCAACGTAATCCTGTGTAAAGAAAAATAAGGCTTAAAACTCCTTACAGTTTTAAAACTGAACTATACAGTTAGATCTTTAAGAAGACATATGTATGTAACTTTTTTTTATGTTAAGCTTGAGATAACATAATTGAGTTGCTTATCTTTATCGCCGAAAAAAAATATCATTCCGTATTTATCATTGCTTGTAGTATGCGATTCGTACCTGATTTTACTTATTTATTTCCAAAGAAAAGTTATCCATATTATATGAGCTTGACACGTTTTTTTGAAATGAGAAAATGCTCACTTTAGTTCACGATGCTGTGAGAAAAGAAGAAAAACTTCGATTCCAGTCTGAAATCGTGGTTGTGCAACTGTCTGGAGGAAAGAAATCCAGGTCGTTCGTTCTGTTTTGAATAAAAAGCCCTTTTTCGATTCTTTAAATGGAGCTGTTCGACTTCTTCAGGTACACGTATGCCAGCTTGTTGCATCACTCTCTTCTTTTACTTATGACATGAATGTTATTGTTTTGCAGTGACAGAGTTCAAGCAATATTTAACCTTGGAGGAGAGAGAAATGTAGATTACTGGAATATCAAAGAAACTTTTTTCCCGTAAACGGTGCGGTGTTGAAGTTGCCCAATAGTATTTTCGCTGTCTTGCTTGCTTTTTTCTTTCCTTTCAACTCTTTGTATAAAATGTCCTTTTTTGTGTGCTATGTCGTGTTTTTATAAAACATTTTATTTAACATACGCAATTTAACAATAAAATCTAATAAAGTTAATGTTTGTTATTTAAGAATATGAAATATACTATTTAGCTTATATGTTTAGCTATTATCATTTAACTGGGTAGTAAATTGAAGGAAAAAGTTATCAAGCAGCATTTTGCATAACTTTTATGTGACATAATATCTTCACGTTTACTCATTAATATTAAGATATGTTCATGGTTTCCGCACACTTGGAAAGTCATGGAAAATCATAGATTTAGACAATGGATTAATTTTGTCATGGAAAGTCTTGATTTTTCAAGTAAAATGAGTAAAAGTCATGGAAAGTCATGGATCCGCTAAACTACCGATTAAAATAAATGCATTGAATTGTTTAATTCTATATTTACTTGTCATTTGGCTGAAGTTAATGAGTTTGGTATTTATCCTATTGACCATATTACCAAGTAAAATTTGTTCACCAAGGTAACTCAAAGCAAGAAAGCTTAATGGTGGGTAAATGTATATTATTCTGTTTTTTTTTTCTTAAATTGTAGATTAAAATTTTATTTTTTAATAAAAATTAAGATTTTTGCACAAAATACAAGTTTATCTCTAGGGATACTGTATATAAACATTATAGAGTTATATTTGGCTATTATTCATGGTCACCTGGATAATACCAAAGTACCCTGAATTCAAATTGGAAACATTTTGATTGAAAAATTGCTATATGATTAAACTTAGGTATGTAGATACAACAATTTATTTTTATGTGAGTTTATTAACACTTATAAAGTAAGTTTATAGTTTTTTATGATAAAATTCCTGTAATTTCTGTAAAAGCATATATTTTATTTGTATGTACATCAGAAGTTTTATTCATATATACTTTAACAAAAGCTTTTTAAAGTCATGGAAAATGATCTACTAAATCAGGGAGTCATGAAAAGTCATGGATTGGAAAAATTTTATTTTGGCAGATACCCTGTATGTTAGAAATTAATTAGTGTCAATTACGGGCGTTAGAATGTAAAATGAAGTGTAATCGTTAAAATCTATATTTATAACGTCGTATAACCCGAACGATGGTCACACGGGTAGGGCGCTGCGCTTCGATACCAAAATTCGTAGATTCGAATCCTACAGTGTCCTGTACGTTCGTAGCCGTTCTGAATCAGCTTTAAGCAGTAGGTCCCAGTTTCATTAGCCATTGTGTAACAAAATTTCTCCTTAGCGCCCCAAACCAGAAAAACTTCTGAAATTGAATATTTTATTATATTTTATGGCGCTAGTTGTTTATAGCACTGTAAATTCGATTTAGCTTTACTCTTCCTGAGAAAACGTTATTTTATCAAGTTTTTAAAAGTTATAAATTTCGTCTGAATAGGTTTTAACTTATCCCATCGATAGTTATTTTCTAAAATTGTCTCTTTTCGCTGATAAGGAAAATTTCCCCTGCATATTTCCACTTTAACTCTCTGTAATTATTTTTCCCTTGCGGAAACACTCGTGAAACTTTCTAAAGATGGGGAAAGTCGATGCTAAAATATTTGCTTTAGTATGCAAATTATTTACTCCTTCCTCTTTGAGAAAAAATAAAAGCTGTATTGCGTTTTGATTTTCTTAAATATTTTGTGAGAAGGTCCAAATTAAGATTTTAGGTTGCTCATGGTTTTATTTGCTTCTCAAAAGATGAAGTTTTTATCTTTTTTTATGCTTATATAGACATTAATATCAGATTTGAGGAAAAAAGTAGTGTTATAAATAAATTCATGGAATGACTGATAAGCGACTTCTTTCTCTTAGCCGAGTTTACTGATTTGCATGTGGATGCTTTTATCATTCTTCGATTGTTACGTTTCACCTTTTCTTCTCAACCATTATTTTCCGAAAAAATAAGACACTTGAAGATAAAGTATTTCCCGATAAAGGTCCCACTCGATTTCTTTCTTATCTATATGATGTGTGCGCGGTTTTTACCGTAGGCGTACAAATCCGAAGGATTTCGTGGTTGCTACTTGCACGGCCATCTGTCATGAGTTTACAGCGCAGAATCTGTGTTTTGAATTTTTCATCGAATAGCAAAATAATTCTATAACTATGCTCGAATTTGTTTCTGGCGCTATATTTATTATAACACGATTATGAAAAATTGAACCCTGGTTTATGTTAATCATGTTGAGATGCCAAGATCGAGAACTTTTCCCTGTAAGTTATATTTCATTGAATTTAACAGAATATTTCTTTTTTTTTTTTTTTTACGTTATACAGTCAAACCTGTCTATCTCGAAACCTGCTTATCTCGAAAACCTGTCTATGTCGAATTTTTTCAATTTCCCTACATTTTGAATAAAAATTTAAAGCATTTTCCAAACCTATCTCAAATTATTTTTATCTCGAATTTTCGTAAGAAACACAACATTCCAGTTTAGAACCTTATTGGGTTGAGAATCGCACAAGTTTCCATTTCCATGAAATACATTTCTAGTTTTCTCTCTCGGAGGGTTGTTTGGTCGAGGACTGGGTAGAATTGTACTAAAATCGAGTTGTCTGCTCTGAAATAAGGCATCGGGGTTGAGGAGGGGGGAATAGGAGACGGGAGAAGTTTCTTTTTGGAAATAGAACTGCTTCTCAGTCTAAAGCCTAATAACTAAAGTATCATCTCGAATCTTGCTGTCTCAATTTTAGAGCTAAAAATGGCAGGTGTTAAAAAAAAATTAAATGTTTTAACCATCGAAAAAAAATGGAAACTCTGTCATTTTTGAAGGAAAACCCTTCTATGAAGAAAACCGTAGTCGCCACTAAATTTGGAATTCCACCCAGTACTATTTCCACTATCATGAAAAACAAAGATATCGTACAAAAAACTTCGAAAACGGCTTCAAAATAATGAAAAAGAGCCGTGCATGTAAATATAACTAAAGGTAGTTCAAATTTTCAATATTTTGTATTGTGTAAAGAAATTTTCTTAGTCTATTTTCATAAAACCTGTGTATCTCGAAACCTGTTTATCTCGAATTTTTTTTTTTACTCCCAAGAGATTCGAGATAGACAGGTTTGACTGTATATTATGTAATTTACATTTTCTGGTTTTGTTGTAATAGATGTATTAATCTAATTTTTACTTAGCAAATGTTTATTGTCTGAAGTTAATGGTCCAGATTTAATTCCAGATTATATATCAGTTAAAATTGTTGCGAAGTAGTTTTTAACTTAAATTACTTTTTTATTTGAATAATTTTGTTGGTTTGATGCTTCCCCATGCATTGCCATCGCCTGATCAATCTGTTACCTCCTAATTCGATTCTTTTATTTACATATATTTGTATTTGTTTAAAAAGTTAGTCAATGTGTGTAATTTCACGCAAATGCCTGATAAGTATAAATTACATTCATATCTGCAATTTGTGTATATTTAATTAAAGCGTTTTTAAAATTCGTATACTTTGAATATTTTCAAACATGAAGTCTTGATATTTATTGAACCATATTGATTGTCCTGTTAACTAATAAAAGATTGAGAATCGCGGAGTAACTATTCTGCATAATTTTTTAAAGGTAATGGTTTTTCATTTGCGTCAGTTTTGTGTTGCGAATGCCTAATATTCAAAGTACAGTTCAGAGTTGTTGTTTATATACCTAATTATTTATAATTTACAACGTGGAGAGAGGGATGGATGGATGTATAGATCAATCAAAATTATTTAATTTTAATATTTCTTTAAAAACCTCTTATCTCTCTTAATTCCATAAAATCTTTTTCCCAGCTTCTAAATGTCTTAATCAAAGGAGAGTCTTCGACTTAAAATTCTTTCGATACATTTCCCAAAGCTTTCTATCCTATAGATGTAAATTTTCTGTCTATTCAACACGTTTCCCAGCTGACACCGGCAAATGGCTCCGTGTTTTTCCTAATCTTACGCTTAAATTCGCTGAGTAAGTGGGAAAATTATTTCTGTCTTCGCTCTTGGGTGCACCTCTGTTCGAGCAGAGTGATTTTTGTGTCTTTCCTTTGTCTGTCGTTGACTAGTAAAGATACCCTTTTTAGCAGCTCTGAAATAAAGTTTTAATTAGACTTGTGCCGTTCTCTTCAATGTGGCCAGACTGCATCGTTATTACTGTTTGCGGATTAAGGTTTCTCCTTGCCCAGTAGCCCGGACAAGTAAATACAATAGGGGCTACATAATTATTGTGACCAGAGGAAAATAATTATATATATATATGTATATGTATATATATATATATATATATATATATATATATATATATATATATTATGTATATACATACATACATACATATATATTCAGTCGTAACTCGATTTTAGAGTAACAGCTAAAAAATTAATTTCTTTTGTTCTCTTTTCTTAGTTTTCTATCCATCCTATCAGATAATTATATTTAATGTCCGTCCATGTCATGTGAATCCGGTTTTCCTCGTCGTTATTCAGTTTCGTAGACTAGAAAAAAAAAGTTCTAGTAGATTTATTCTAAATACGAGATTACATATTCAATCTAATCCTACTGTAGTCTTTATTCAAGTATACAACCAATCGCTTAAGTTAAGAAGAGTTTTGATTGTTCCGGGCGATAACTGACCAAAAGATGGCATCATACGACTACTGTTCAAATTAAATTTCGCTAAATGATAGTCTATTAGGTTCATAATTGCACCACGGTACCGAAGTTCGTGGGTTCGAATCCTACTGGTGACAAAGATGTTCTTAACCGTTCGGAATCGGCTGTAAGTAGTAGAACCGGTCTCACTGACCGTCGTGTTGCAAAAAAACTAGACCGAGTGCTTCAAATCAGACCAAGATTAAAATTTAAATTTCTCTTAGGTTAAATTGTGATAAACGTAAATAAACGGTTCTGTTCTTTTTGTGTATTGTAGATTTTTTACCCACCTCATAGAACACGCTACAGCAGAATGAAATTTAGTGCAATATCATAGCAACGTTGCTTGGTCTCTTAACAGAAATGCTTTCCTTTTATGACTGCCAGTATGTATGAATATGAACAATATACTGGCTATTGAAATATTTTCATTCGCGCCTAAATAGTTTTTTCCGTACCAAAAATTGAAAACAAAATTCTTTAAACGCAACATGTCTTTCATTTTTCTGTAAATATCAATTTTCTGAAATTTAATACCTTGTTTTATTTCTTTATTTTTCATTGTTTTTCTCGTAGTCTCAAAGTCTTTACCTATTAATAACATTATTCTCCAGTTATTAAAATATATTTTGTTCCATTTACTCCCTCCTTTTTTTTTATTGTGTGTGTGTTGCAGTATCATGGTAGTGGTTAAATAATTCTTCCATCTTAAAGTGGAAAAGACTCATGAATTTCTCATGTGTGCTTATAGTGTTCTTTTCTTCCCTCTTTCCTGCAAGTCTGCAATTGGATCTGCTTAAGACTCATTTTAGATGGCGAGATTAAAGAAAGCATCTCTTGCATAAAATAAGTATTATTCTCTTTAAAGGTCTTGATATGCCTGTTAATGCAGTAGCCATAAATTTTCATGAGGTAAAGTAGAAGCTGTATAGGTATAGAAAATGCTACCTCTTGCTGTGAATGGTTATACTCGCTGCCAGTGTATTGTAGATGAGTGTCCTTCGCAGCTATTGCTTTTTTGAATAGTGTGGCCTGATTTCGTATACGTATTAAAATAATAGTAATAATTAACTGTGAAAATCATGAAGTAATAAAATATATCAATATTGTGTTTTATAGAATAAAACATTGCTATTCATTGTAGTAACCCTAGTGGCGTTGGGGTAACGATTCGTGCTCCCCCGACACAGTTCGGAGGTTCGATCCTCGCTAATATTTTGACTTAGCTTTTCATCCCTTTAGTGGGTAGACAAACTGAGAATCAAGCATGCTTGAGAACTAAACAAGTTGGGGTTCCGCGTAAGCTTGACCACCTAATCAGAACATATGCTTCGCATCCCAGGGCCCTTCGTCTCGGAAAAGGAATATTGACACCGTAGGCCCTGGCCTCCTAGGGGCTGTTGAGCCTAGTGGTAAATTACGACTGTTAAAAGTTAGTTGGTTGGTCGGTAGCGCTACAGTCTCCTGTTTCGCTACACGAGGACTAATGAAACCGGTTCGTAGATGCTCAATAAATCCTTCATCTAAAATTTCGTCTAAACTGACATACCCATTTTAAAATGCGTCCCTTTCATGATACACCTGTCCTAGGAAGGTCAAAGCCGATTCCGAGTGGCTACGAACGTCCATGCCAGCAGCGGAATTCGAACATGAACTCGGGTATCAAAGAGCAGCACCCCCTACCCATTCGACCATTGTTCGGCATGTTTTTTAAGATTTGGAGGATTTTTGATATTTTTTAAACAGTTCACTCATTTCTATTGTTCAATGCCTCTATTTGTTGACTTTCTTTTAAGGTTTCATGTTTTATTAATTTTTAGTTGAATAACCAGCCCTTTAAAATCGGCTACAGGCACTTGGCAAATGTCTTCAGAGGAAGGCATTCTTCATTGAAAAAGAAGTATGAAAGAAGTGTTTCATCTTGACATTACATTACTTTTTCTTTCTACAAAAGATTATCGACTGTACGGGAAAAAGTCCTTTTTTTCTTATGACGTCAATCGTATCTAAAAGGTTTTTTCTCTGCATTATTCACATAAATTGGGATTCAACTTTTCCTGGAAATGAATTCAAGTGTTAATTCGCCGTGAAATGATTTCGACACGTTTGTCACGCTCGTCCTCTTACAAATCGCTAACTCAGCGGGATTAAACACTGGACAAATTGCCAGGTTTGGACATCATCCAGTGAAAAGACAGACGGAAATCTTTTCAGACATGTTATTCACACCGTTATAATTTTGTGCCTTTTATTACTATTATGATGTAACTAAATTAAATTTTATGCATGCATACAAAACATAGGTTAATCTTCTCGTTCATTTACATTACCTTAAGAGGTATCACTTAGTATATGAAATCTCAATCCCACATTATGTAATAGCCCCCCTTCCTTTTCTTTGCTTCTCAAAAAAAACGTGTATCGGAGTTTTATTTTTCTTCTTGTGTGTGTGCCGGGAACTGTATTTAAAGATCGAGATATGTTACTGCATTAATATGTTCTTAACTCTGCTGAGCATCATTCAAAAACCTGAAAAGGATAACATTCTTAGTCTTATTAAATAACCGTTGAGTTGGTAGATCCGATAAAAAGGGCTAGTACCATCTTACTACATAGTCACGAAATAAAATATTTTGTGAGGACAGCCAAACACAAGGAAAGTTAAATGTCAGGATACTTAAATGGTTCTATAATATATCGGGATATTTTTGAAAATTCTGCATTTTTTTTTTCATTTTTCTCAAACTTTTAAAAGAGCTATCCCTGCGCTAAAATTCAAATTTCAAAGTTTTCATCTTTTGTATTTTTACTAAACAGCTTTAAAGAATGTTATTTTCTTTTAAATCATTTTCAATTTTTATTTTAAGGTAGTTCAATTTTTTGTATAGTCATTACGTATGTTAAATTATTTAGATATTTTTTCGCCCAAATTTACGAAAATTATTTCATTAGTTTTAATTGTGCCATTCATAGGTGCGTCGATTTATACTATTTGAGTAAGAAATTGCCGTATTATATCCACTACACATGGAATAGAGACATGTTTTTGACTTATTGGATTTTGACTAGTCTAGGACAAATTGATGAAATCACTGGATGCATTCCGATGGAAAAATTGTGCCAGCATGTACCTCATATTGTACATTTTACGTGTATAAATGTAAAGAGACAAATCCCACTCTTGTAGGAACTTACCCTCTGCTAAATCAAAATTTAACACTTTTCCAAGAAACGTCATGTTACTGTGATATCAGGCATGCCAACTACTCCAGAGAAATGAGAAAATTTGTTAACTCCGAAAACTTCTCATATTTTTCCGGAAAATAACAAAACTTTTGAACAGCTAAAAGATTACAATTCAGCAATAAAATACAAAGTTTTGTAAAAAATTAATGCTGAATATTACTTTTTTCACACGGTAATGCTGCATGTTAAAAGTTAAATTTGAGTAGGGTTAAAAGTTTTCAGTACTGTGCGGAAAAACCAAACTGAATTCAAATTTAGGTCAAATTTGAGTAGACAAACTCTAGAATCCCTGATGATAGAAAAATGGAAATATTTTAATCAGGGTCAATGTTGCTATAAGAAACACTGTTCTGAAAAATAAGTTGTTAAAGCTAAAAAAGCTACTCATAAATTTTTAAATGCATAAATTTTAATTTACCTTTTACAATTTACTACTATGTAAATATTTTAAATTTAATTTAGAAACCAATAAGATGCGTACTTATGTATAATCTGTAATTTGCATGTTAAAATTTCAAACCACGCTGTTGCTCCGGACACAAGTGCCTGAATGTTGGCATGTCTGTGATATGTCAGGGAATTTCAAAATAAATAAATAAATAGTAGGGAAATATCGAGGTGTTTTTTCCCTGGTATTTAGTGGCCACCATGTAAGTTCTTTCTCGGCCACTAACGAGTTGGTCTCAACTAATTAGAAAATTCTGCCGCCAATTTTTTTCCACCCGCCGTCTGTAGATAAAATGCGGTTAACCACAGCAGTTCATAACTAATGAAAACGTTTTAAATCACTGTAAGAATCCGTTTATCGTACCCGAGAAGTAATTTTCCTTCAAAGAAGCGTTAAAATATTTCCTATCATAAAACAATATCTAGTATCTTTAGTCATTTTTGACTTTTACCTATTTGTGATACATTTTCTATTTTTAATCTGACGGGGCTATATGTGCTATATCTCGGAGTGGAGTTCATTGTCCAAAATCCAACATTCCATTCCATTGCTGTTGCGGGCTCGTTAGCGAATGTACTGCTATTATATCTGGCCCGCAGCAATGATTACAAACTTAAGAAAGATTCTAGATTATTTCAGCTCCTGCTGTTTAACGGCGCCGTCAGTTTACTTATTCTGTCTGTCTATTCCCAGGTGAGGCTTCAATGGGTCGTAAAGGAAATTGCTTCCTACAAACTTTCCTCCCTTATTTTAATTAAGCAGTTGTAAAACGCGTTTATAGTGTGCGTGCTAGATAATTAAGATATCGCTGGTTTCAATCATACGCCTGGTTAAAATAAACATTTTCTTACTTTAATAGGAAAATAAGGGTTATGAAATATTTTTCAAATTATGTGATGAATGAGCTCTATATATTTAGTATTTGAAAGATTTATCGGGTAATTAGCGCTGTTTAAGATACAGTTATCGATTATAAAGTAACAGACAACATGTAGCATGTGCCTTACCAATGAATTCAGTTAAGAGTTTCGGCTATTATATATACGTTCTTTCATATAATAGGGTGTTCATCGGGAACTCTAATTTAGAAAAAATTATATGTGAATCTATAAAGGTTTGATTATCCAAAAATTCTATTTTATTTTGTCTACCTCTTTGTTTACACCATCCAGTACTCTCAACAAAATTTTATTTCTCTTAATGAGTTATTTAATGAGATTCTATTTTGAACTTTTCAATTAGATCGCAGAATAGAATCAACGTTATGAATTTAATGCTTAATAGGTTATAGTAAATTTTACTGAAATAAAAGCTGCTAATTAAGGTTTTAAAAAGTTTTCTAGTTATGAAAAGAACTTTCATTGCATAAGCCGCCATGGCGTGTACAGCGCACACTGTCAGCTTTGAGCAATAGGTCTTAGTCTCAATGTCCTTGTGTTACAAAAATTTGACCATTGTTCTCCAAATCAAACAATTTCTAATAGTACTTCAAATGCCGGATGAATCTCTCGTCAACTTTAAATTTTCCCAACTAAATATAGTGATCTCCAGCCTCCGCACACCATTTACCTAAGTCAGCTCCCACGCACTTGCATAGAAATAGTATTCGCTGATACTGTGCGGCACGGTGCATCGGGTTGATACTGTATTGCACAGTTTGAATAAAACCTGAATAAATCTTGTATTAGAGGCACGTGAAAATAGAGTAGTAATAAATATTTTTAGCCTGGTAACAGCAACTATAAAATTCCTTCAGATACACACAGACGTTAACATTTAAGTATTTATAAGCCGCATTTTATTTATCCAGAATTATAGTAAACAGTCTAGGTATAGTCCGTCGTTAGTCGTGATCCCTGCAAAACGATTTGCAAATGAGGGTTGTTCACCTTGAGAAATGGATGGTAACAAAATGTTCTTCTATTTCCTTTTGACAATTCGCGGTGTAAATACTGTGGGAAGATAATTTCGCCAATTATATTCCACTTGTTGCCAAAGTTTAGCCTTTTTATTGTAATCCGGAATACAACGCCTGTAAAATGATAAATATGTATTGTTGCTAATCCAGTTGCTTACAACTCCCAACACCTAATTGCAGACAACAATTGACTACTCCGACAAGTTCGTCATAGGCCGTCTCGTAGATCAACTTCTGGAAGATGGATTAGACATGAGTAACAAATCTAATTTATGAAAATAAATGTGTACTTCGTATTATTTGAATATCATTCATATTCTCTGTATAAATAAAATTACTCGTCTGTCTGTCCGTTACAGATACTGTGGCCGTTACACTGCTAAGCCGTTTCGCCGATTAGGACCAAATGCAGCACATGTAATTTTTTTAGGGCCCAGTAGTAGCAGCGCAGCAAAAAAAGAAAGTTAGGACTCATTGGACTTTTTATTATTATTTCACCTTTCCTGCCCCCCCCCCCCAAAAAAAAAGGAGGCAGACGATCATAATTTTTCATAACACGTTTTTATTTACTGTAGACGATGCTTTATTTTTTTATGAGGGCGCTGTAAAACGATTATATTGTTTGCTGTTAAACTTTTTCCTTTTGTATATTTTGATGCTATCTTTTTGTATTTGTGTTCTAAAAAATCATTTTCTTCGGTAAATTTAATGATAGCTGCTAAAACTCTAAGTTTGTGTTCCATTATAATAAGATAAGATAGCAAGTCTTAAGATTTTCCCCCATAAAGTAAAAAATAATTACCTTTAGTAAAACCGGTTTGTTTGACTTAAATATTAAATTGTCTGGGGGTTGCGACTTTTTTCCTTCTCTATCACTGTGATGAAAATAGGGTTATCATATATTTGAGTATTTTTCTTAGACATGATTAAGTGCTTACGGTACTTACGCTTCGTTCCTTCCCCTATAAATTGCTATACCTTATCATCGGCAAGTTTGGTATCTTTTTCAATGCTATTCCTTACAAAGTAATGTAATACAGCTGGTGTAATGATCAAACTCGTATTCTCAAAAATAATCAGCATTTTATCGTATCTCGCACGACTGAATCTTTAGGAAAGCAAATGAAGAAAAAAAAAGTATCGTATCGGAAACCAGTTTCGGTCTGACCCGCTGATTTATTAAATTCCCTTATCTGAGTGATCACGGACATCAGGTTGAGTGTAATCCCTGTAAGGTAATGTTAAACCAAGGTAATTTACTTTGCATTTGCGTGGTTGTTTAGGCTGTGGATGAAATTAATCTCGCGACAAGAATCTGGAAACTTAACCTGTCTGTGTATCGTAAACTGCTGAAAAATACCGTAGGAGACGTATCTTTTTATTTGGCTAATTTTATTTTCGTGATTATCGAGTTGCGGTTAAATTAAAATATTCAAACCATTTGAGTAGGGGGAAAAAAGTGGTGAAAGAGAATACAACGTTGTCATTCCTTTTTAAATAAGGCCGTCACGGAAATCGTTGGTATCTGTTTCAAAATTATTTCTGTCATTTGAAAAGTATCAAACTCTGAAGAAAAAAAAGAACAATGAACAATTTGCGGTGTGTGCATGTAAATATATATATATTTATGTATATATATATATATATATATATATATATATATATATATATATATATATATATATATATATATATATATATATATATATATGTATGTATATGTTTTAATATATTTCCTATTTTATTTTTAAATTTGTTTTATATTATTTGTTATTTGTTTGTTTTATTACCTAAGTATTAACTATTTAATACAAATGCTTTAAAATGAGAAGCATGTTTGATAATATTTTGATATAAAGATTTTGCCCACTTGCTTCGGGTTAAGTGTACTTAAACAACACTGTGGTATGATTATAATTTTTAAAATTAAACTTTTACATTTTCATTAAGTGCATCTTCTTAAAAGGAAAAATTTTTTTATCATCCATAGATAGTTAATCAATTTAAAAGATTTTGCTGAGAACAAATAATTTATATAAGTAATGAGCATAGTATTTTTACATTTGTTGAGAAGTTATGAATACTGGGAAAATTTACATCAGTAACTTTTCCTAAAGCTAAGTTTAATGAAAGAGATAGGGAAAATAAGCCGTTTAATAGTATTTTATATGAAATTTTAGTTTTATGATATTTCGATAAAATGTAGTTTCATTTTTTTTTCTTTTTCCAGTCTCACTCTTAATAAATATTTATTAATCATGGAGTAAGAAAGTTTTTAATTCTATTATGTAATCTAAATTTGCTAAAAACTTGAAGTAGGATTTAAAAAAAAATTGCAATGAACAAGCTCTACTTCTTCCTACGTGCCATGGAATTCTTTACCCGTAAATAATTTCTTTTTTGTTTGGATAGTCAGCCATTCATAGATTGCAGCTTACTCATCCGTATCTTTTATGTCAGAGTCATTCTTTACCCATCTTAGCGGTTAAAATGGACCCTAGATTAGCTTTTCTGGAAAAAAGGCATTAATCATCCCAAAGTTAGTTATTTATCACTCGGCCTGTATAAAGTATTGCGAAAGTTACATTAGGGTTCATTATAAAGAATATACCTTTCCTGCGAGACATTGTGAGCAATAAATTTGAGTCTTCGTATACGTGACCAACATCATATTAAAGACAATTATTACATTTCAAGGATTGTATTTAGCTTCAATCCACGAAATTGTATCCACGGTTTATTAATAACTGTTGATTGTGCTGGTAAACACATGGTTTGTTCCAGAGATAATTTTGTTTTAGTCTGAAGCATTTGCATCCGAGAAAATCATATATACTATGGAAATTTTGCTATTACGCAAGATTTTAGTACTATTATCACATTGTGTATGGGTACATTTCGCAGCGGAATTGTACCGGGAGCGGGCGTTTTGCGGATAAATTTAGTTATTCAGTTAAATCTCAATAGATCGAGAATTATTTAATAGTTAACTAGTTTTTATTTGTCTAAATTTTTCCAGAATCTATGTAGTAGACAAGAACATTCGGCTTCGTTTTCCTGTATATACCGTTATTTTTGTACCCACAAACAAACCATGTTGTTACACTAACCCGTACTATTTAACCCGTACCCCCCGCGCTCAAATATCAATCGTCAGAAAACGTACTAGTACGTGTCCCGCATACAGTGTGTTATTATTGGTATACAATTTTTTGTTCATTGTATTCATTTGGATAAAGTATATTGTTTACTCATAAAAAATTAACCGTTTGCGTTTCAAAATCGAGTCTGACTCGACATCATCTTTCGTACAGTAAGTACAGCGTCGAGTGTGGCTCAACGCTGTTTTTAAGATTTACTGTTGACACTTGGCAATAAATTGGTATAACTGTAACATTAATTTTTACCTAGTCGCGGTAGCTCGGTCGGCGAAGGCACCGATGTCGTTACTGGAGGATTTCGGGTTCGGGGCTCGTGCCGGTTTAAGATCCGTCATGATGTCACTGATGGCGGCTAGAGAACGCAAAATAAGTTTGTGGTCGGTATGTCCTACAAGTTTCCAAACCATACCTCTGGAGATGGGAGGCCATGTCGGGGGATTTTCTGTTTGGTTCCTGCTTGTAATTACAAAAACCAATTTTGTCTAATTATGAGGTCTTAGTGATTAATGTTGGCCGCCCATATGGTGCTCCTGCAATAAAATGATCAACAAAATCTGAGGTGTTGTATGAGCTAATGCTTAACAGGCAAGTGCCCCAGCGTTATTAATTTAGACCAGACTACTAGGAATGAGGGTTATTTAAAGTGTAAAGGGTTAAAGTTGCTATCAGATAACTGATTATTTCAATATTTCATAAAAGAAGTAGTACCAAATTTGTTTTTAAAAGAAGATGGAAAATAAAATTTTTAAGCTCACTATTAAAAGGTGCAATCTTCTTGATGGCAGAAGACCGGTATGCCACTTTTGTAATCGTAAAGACATTTTTGGATGGATTTTGTTTCGAGGTTATTTAGTGTACTAATATTTCATTAGGATTGGGCTCTGTATTACTCATTACACAAATGAACGCCATTTGTTTATTGATTCATCAAAAGCGAGTTTTCAAGCTGCTCTCCCGCACAGTGGAAACAATTTCCCATCAGTTTTATCGGCATTTGCAACTAAAATGAAAGAATGTTGTGAAAATATGACGGCAATTTCTAGACAGGATATAATATGAACACTTCAAGGGAAGAATATGTGGAGACTTTAAAGAGATCACCAGATTGCTAGGTTACAGTTAAGATACACAACAATGTGCGAATAAGCAAGAGTCGTAACGTTTCAAAAAGAAATTAGTCTTTTCGTAAATGTAAATGTCTTGAAATCTGTTAGAAAATTTTATGAACGATCCTTTAATTTTTTGGTGTTAATGAAAAGTTTTGTATAAATGAAGAGGAGAAATAGTAAAGGTTTTTTGTACTTCAAGGATTATTTCTCTAAAATAAGCTATTCGCATGGTTTCCGCGCACCGGGAAAGTCATGGAAAGTCTTGATTTTTCAAGTAAAATGAGTAAAAATCATGGAAAGTCATGGATTCGCTAAACTACCGATTAAAAAAAATGCATTGAATTGTTTAATTCTATTTTTACTTGTCATTTGGCTGAAGTTTACTGAGATTGGTATTTATGTATTATCCTATTGACCCTATTGCCAAGTAAAATTTGTTCACCAAGGAAACTCAAAGGAAGAAAGCTTAATGGGTGGGTAAATGTATATTATTCTGGCTTTTTCTTAAATTGTAGATTAAAATTTTATTAATATAATAATAGTTATTTTTTAATAAAAATTAGTTAAGATTTTTGCACAAAATATAAGTTTATCTCTAGGGATATTGTATATAAACATTATAGGGTTATATTTGGCTATTATTCATGCTCACCTGAAAAATACCAAAGATACTGCATCTTCTTTTCTCTCTATCCCCCTGTGTGTGTGAATATTATATTTACCAGTTTATAATACAGAAGTACTTTTTTATTATCTTATTTTACATCTATGTTGCTCTAAAAATACTGTTGCTATATGATGTGAAATTTGTTGATCTTCCACCACATTATAGTACTTTCTTATCTTTACAAATATTTCAGATTTTTTTTTTTTTTAGGGAGGGGGGGGGGGCATTTGATCAATACAGACTATTGCAGTTTCTAAAAATTTATGTTTACGAAGAACGATGTCTTAACATAAAGTATGAGATATTACCAATTATAAAGCTCGTGAAAAGCTTCAATTTTTAAGCTTTAGCTGTAGGTCGATCATAGTACAATAAAAATTAAGGTGCTTAAAAAGTGCTTAATTTTTTTTCTGGGTTAAGAGTCTGAACCTTGGGTTATATACTAAAAGGTTATATACTATAGGAAGAATTGGGCTTCAATATGGCTCAATCAAAGAAACCACTTTTTTCAGTTTCCCTTAGATTATTTTCCCTAAAACATAGGTGATATAAAAGTGATTAACATTGTGAACAGTTCATGCAGGATATTTCAATCATATGTTAAAAGATATCAATGATTATGATGTATAAATGCGTTGGCAGATTGCTGCTAGACTTTGAAAAGGAACTTTACTGGGGCAAAGTATGCCACAATATATCAAACTCAAATTATTTAGATATGTTGAACATTACGTAATTTCCCCAGTGAGAATGTTACGGATGTAAAAAGAAAGGACTTATCTACCACACAAAATCCAATACGTGATAGAAAAAGGATTTCATTTTTGAATTTAGCATGAAAAATGCATATCAGTTAAATTTGGGAAACAGTCTAATTTATAGACCAGTGTATTAAAAAAGATATTTTTGTGTAACAATCTTTGTCGTTTGAAACTTTTAATTATTACTTTGTGGCTGTTTATATATGAAAACGATAAAGTCTAATAGATTTAGTTTTATTTCGAATATTTTTTTTAAATTTGCTTTTTTTTAATCCTTAAGAGATGCCGATAATCTTAAAAAATGTAAGGTATGTTGTTTCGAATAACGTAAAAAATAAGTAAAAACAGCTTTCCAGTTAATTTTCTAACCATTATATTATTATTTTAAAACGTGTATAAAAGTATATGAGGGAAATCGATGTAAACAAATCTTGCCTTTGTCAGAGGAAATCTTAAGGGCAGTACTTTTCGAAACTTAAGATCTTTATTATGGCTACCTTTTTTTTTTTTTAATTTATTTATCGTACATACAATTCTGCTCCATTTAGAGTGTATTTTTTATATTAAAAAAAGTCCTGGCTTTGGGAACATTTAATTTTGTCATTCTAAGTACTTATATATTTTTAAAATAACGTAGAAATTATACTCCAAATGAATAAAAAGATTAAATTCTCTAACAAGATAACTTTTAAAATATGTACACGAGAAACTAAATGTTTATATAAAATTGAAGTAAAATCTGAGAAATACTATATATACCCTATACTCCTTCAAATATGTGGGGATTTTTACGTTTTTTATTTTGCTTGTAATTAATATTTCTCTTCTATTACTTCTATCAAAGGAAAAAAAGAGGGGGTAAGCTTGTTTATTATAGATGATTGAAAGGCCCTCCATGCCGGATTATTTGAATCATCGTTGTTTTTAATTAACTAATTATTTACGAAAACATTTTCCATAGGAATTGCGAGTTTTGAATTTTGTTGTTTCTAACAATAACGTTAGGAAAAAAAATGACAGTTTCTGAAAAATGTTTCGTGCTTAGCGAAGCGGTGGTCTTTCGACGTAGTTTGATAGATTGTGTCAGATTGGTGAGTGTGTGTGTGGAATTTATACTTTGTAGTTTCACCCCCCCCCTCTTCTCCCGGTCTGACTTTTCTTGGATTTCCTGTATAATTACTCAAAACAAATGAAAAATGTCTTGTTTTTGATAATAAATACGTAACATAAGTTACATTTCAGTCGGACCTTTTTTTTTCTTTTTTTTTTTTTTTTTGTTAGAATGAATTGCTGAAATATTAAAGAAATTCTCCTGTACAGTATTGAATGATTTGTTTTGTTAACAATTACTTGATTATGCTCTCGTTTTGTAGTCGTTACACGTAACTAAGGTATTTCTAACCTTTTTTCGTTTATTTTCGGTTTAGTTTGGATAAGTTTTAGTTTTATTAGTAAATGAACATTTATGTTTAGAATAACTTCTCACTTCGTTAAAGAGGGATCTCTCTCACTCTCTCTCTCATGCACAAAATGCCGAACGATGACCGATTGGTTAGGGTGCTGGCCTTCGAATCCCACTGTGGCATGGATGTTCGTAGCCGTTCGGAATCGGCTTTAAGCAGTAGGCCCCGGTCTCATTAACCCTCGTGTTGCAAAAATTAGACCGTAGCGCTCCAAACCAAACCTCATGCACAAAAACTCACATTATTAAAGGCTTCATAAAAACAGTCTTCTCATCCCGCAAAGCGGGTGTGAACCTTTGTATGCATTTGCATCATTTATGAAGTATCGTAGTTTATTTTAATCCAAAATGAGTATAGCAATCTATTTTCATATCTAGCAATGAAAATTTAATGTTTTCATTCGGAACTAATTATTACTTTGTTCATAGCCGGACGATAGCCAAGTAAATTGGACACTACATTTCGGTACCGCAGTCCACTATTTTAAAATCATACTGTTGGCATAAATGTTTTTAGTTCTGTGCTTTAGGTCGTTGCTCACTGCACTCACAGATGTTTATTAACTTTTCGGATAGACAAAACAGGGGCTCAGCAGAAAGTAATCAGTGGACACCTCTTCTGAAATTTTATTCCTATTTTAATTAGCTTTCATTTTGTAAAATATTGACTGTAACGCTTCAAATGAATTCAAAAGCCAAACCATGGTCGGATGGGTAGGGCACTGCTCTTATACCGGAGTTATTGGGTTTGAATCCCACTATGATTATGAAAATTCGTAGCCGTTCAGAATTGTCTGTAAGTAGTAGGTTCCGGTCTCAGCCCTTGACTAGCAAATCAAGTAGACCGTAGCGCTCCAAACCAACTTTCAAAGCAAAGCAAACGCACTGTACACTCAGCTGTTTCAGACAAACTAAATAAGCTGTGAGAAATTATATTAAGATCTTCTGACTTGTGGGTTGCCTTTCATATCAACTTACTTTTCAATCTTCGTTTAATGTACTATAGAATTGCCTCTAAGCATGGGTCAGACAATTTTATGAATACACTTTTATTCAATTTTTGCTCCTTCAGCCGTGACCTACTTAAATGTTCGCCTTTTCCAATGCTAGCTGAAGAAACAATAGCCTGTTCCAGTCTGTCTTATCATGAAATTATTTTATTTACTTTTTCAGTTCCCCCCCCCATCCCCAACCATGTTTTAAAGGTTTATTTGAAAGAGTTGTCGGCAATCTCTACAAATGTAAGCCTGTTATTTCGAATGACGTAAAAAAAAGGCTATCTCCGATAACTTGAATGAGTTTATTAGTATTTTAAAACTTATCTCTTATAACAGAGTATATAAGTGAGATTGGATGTAAACAAATATAGTTTTGTTTTTTTTTTTTTTTTTTTTTTCAGAATAAGGAAAACAACAGTAAACAGGCTGGTTGGGTTTATTTGAATTGGTAGTCTAGATGGAGTAAAAGAATAACCGCCTATAAGCGGTTTTTGTTTTGCCTAATGTGTGGCCTGAATAATCTGAATGAACTTTTTACTTACTATTGGAGGTTTGTTGAAATGATCTCTCAGCCAATAAAATTTGATTGTGATACTAATAAGATGTAAATCACTTTTTTAATGACCAAATAATGACCTTTAGTACAATTATGTGTCATTAACTTTGCGATGGACTCAGAGCAGTGATAAATTAGTCTAAAAATTGTATTTAAATGCACTCCATAAAAATATCTTGCTCCTGTATATATAACTTCTTAAGTTAAATATATATCAATATGTGAATAGGATATGAAGTTTGATTGATTAAGAATATAACGAATTGTCTCTCGAATAATGGATAAAGTATTAACTGATGCCATTCATGTATTACAGCTGTTGGCCAATCGTAGCCTTGTTACGCTACCCGGACATGATCAACAATAACTTTATTTATTATTAAATGTCTAAATGGGATAAATATATTACAGTAGACTCCATCTTAACCAGCCAAAATGGGACAGGGGTTAATTCGGTTATGCGAAATTCCGGTTCGAGGTGAGAATTTATATATATATATATATATATATATATATATATATATATATATATATTAAAGTCAAATAATTTTGATATATTATATACATATATGTAATATATCAAAATTATTTAACTTTAATATTTCCTTAAAAACCTCTCTCTCATTCTAATTCCTTAAAATCTTTTTTCCAGCCTCTAAATGTCTTAAAGGAGTGTCCTCGACTTAAAATTCTATCGATACATTT
>CM063506.1:50004376-50049376 GCA_032207245.1 Pardosa pseudoannulata | reverse complement strand
TTATCTTTAGGGCTATTATATATAAACGTTATAGGGGTATCGTGTTTGGCTATTATTCTTGGTCACCTCGATAATACCTAAGTACTCTGAATTCAAATTGGAAATTTTTTGATTGCATTCAGAAAATTGCTGTATGATTAAACTTAGGTATGTAGATACAACAATTTATATATATATATATATATATATATATATATATATATATATATATACACATATATATACGAGTTTATAAACATTTATAAAGTATTTTTTTATCATAAATTTTTGTAATTTCTCTAAAAGAATATATTTTATTTGTATGTATATCAGAATTTTTATTCATATGTACTTTAACAAAATATTTTTAAAGTCATGGAAAATAATCTTCTGAAGTCAGGGAAAGTCATGGATTTGAAAAATTTTATTTTGGCGGATACCCTGTATATTCATTGGATGTTTACATTAAAATAAGAAATTTTAGTTTGTAATTCATTTTAATACCTTTTGAGCTCATGAATCTTAATCGTTTAAATTGCCTATTTTTGATTCAATATAAATTTTTAAAAAAAATTATCTGCTATGTATAGTTTTCCTAGATCATAATGAAAATCTAGTTCTATTAAAGTTAATTAGTTTAGTTATGTAAAGCAATACTTTTCTTTAAAAAAAAATAAAATATGTACACAAAGTTTTAAAAAATCAAAATCTACTTACCCGCTAAATAGCTTTTGAAATTTATGAATTAGAAACTAATTTTGTATATCAAGAGAAGCTATTTTTCATTCTTATTCTGCGAACCTCAATTATATTAATACAGCTAATAATTTTATAGTATAATAAAGGATAATTTTTAAAATTATTTGGTGTACTTCTTTTATGCTATTTAAAAAAATAATTGCTGCTTAAAATAACAATATTAAATATTTTATAAGTTAAATCCGTATTAATGATCCATGAAATATTTATTCCAAGCATAGGACTTTTTATTATATATTGAATCAAATATAGGCTGTTTTAATGACTTTTCAGCTCGAAAGCTACTATTGTCCCCTTAAATTTTTGATTTTTAATCATTCAGAGATTGGCAATAGATATTATTGAATGTAATAATTAAATAGAAGCATTGTTATTTAATGATTTTTTATGCAATAAACAGTTTTAAAGTTTATATTTACGGTTAAAAAGAAAGTAGGCAAATGAAATTTCTGAGCAGAAATTTTTAAAAACAAACTAGCATTTTTATATATTTTTGTGCAAGATGTGCAGTTACAAATATCGAATTCAGTCTTCTTCTGATACACACTGGCCGAATGGACGGTGCTCTTCGGTACCGGAGTTCGTGGGTGTTTGGACCGTCATATCTAAGTGTAAATTGTATTAAAGTGCTTTATTTTGTTTATAATCACGGAAGGTAGCACCTAACATATTTTTGAAAAGAGTTCTATATTATGAATGTGTGTGTGCATTCTGTAAGCCTTTGATGGCAGCATTTAAAGGCATCTTGTGATGCATTTGAAGCCTATGAAAATGTGCTTAGTTCGCCTAAATGTTGGCGGCATCTGCTCTTTTATGTTTACTAATTTGCTGTGTAATTGTGATGTCTCAAAAATATTTAAAAGACATTCGCCAGTTTTGGTTTCAACGGCCTGCATTTACAGCGGGCTCGAATTCCGCTGATGACATGGATGTTCGTAGCCGTTTGAAAACGGCTGTAAACTGTAAGTCTTAGTCTTAGCCCTAGTGAAGCAAAATAGTAGACCGTATCAGTCCCCACCTATTCTATACATTTTATTCTCATTTACCAATTAAACTGGATTAAAATGAAATTTATATTTTTCATCTGTTTAGTATGTACCAGTAATTTCTTCATATTCACATGTATTCACATTTATTCACTGTAGCTGAGTAAAATTCTAAATAAAAAAATATATATAATAAAAAAAAATCCCCAGAAATTTATTAAAATTTTACAATATATTGATGCTTGCATCTGCGTAAAAATTCTCTAACCTTTCTAAACTTCCTACTCTCTATTAATAACTTTATTACTTTACCACTTTATTATTTTATATTGCTATCTAGGGCCAAATTGTTTTTTCATCTTAATGTAATTTTAATTATTAATATTGTGTAACCCTAAATCTAACTGGCAAATCTAACTGATTTCACCTTGAATGATCTAATCACTCTCACGACGGGGGATACAGCTTTCAGCTAAGGAGCCCCGAACAAACTACAACTACGATGAGTAAAGTTCTAATTTATCGCTATGAATTTAATTGATTTTTGCGTACATCTTTAACTTCATTGTTTTGTGTAATATTTTATATAATTTCCCGGAATACAACAAAGTGGAGATCCGTTTTAAAAAAACTGAATTTTTATTCGTAAAATGTATCATTGGATAGGAATGAACAACTATGTTATGCAAGCTAATAGTTTGATTTGTAACCAGTTGTGGCTATGAGATACGGTTACGCATGTCATATGAATTGACGCGTAACGTTAACAGCATGCATGGATCATAAACTTGCTGGATTGTAGGTTTCGTTGCGGTCCATTAAAACCGTTATAGTCTATTTTTAAGTTTGTGGCTTTAAAAAGTAATAGTTTATGTATTCAGCGTGCAAGTGTTATACTTTTCAGTACATCAAAGATAATGAATTTCGTGTTTACTCCCATTAGTTTTAAGGATGCATCTGAGAGTAACACATAACTGGTTTCAAGAAAATGTGATCTTTAAAAATAAATTAGTGACCGTTTGTGTCCTTTCTTATATTCCGCCGAACGATGGCCGATTGGTTAGGGTGCTGGCCTTCGGTACCGGAGTTCGAGAGTTTGAATCCCGCAGTGGCATGGATGTTCGTAGCCGATCGGAATCGACTTTAAGCTGTAGGTACCGGTCTCATTATCCCTCGTGTTGCAAAAAATAGACCGTATTACTCCAAACCAAACCAAACCAAACTATATTATACAATTTAAATTGAGTAAATGTTAAATTTTTTTAATAAGAAATGCAGTGTTTTTTGTTAAGTACGTTTAAAAAAGTAACTTTTATTATCCACTCCAAACCAAAACTTTTTTATGTTCTAATTCCCAGTCCAAATGTAAAAATACAAGTTTCTTCTTGCTATAATTTTATCTTATTCTAATACAAACTGAACGAATTAAAAGCATTCTTGAAATTTAATATTTCTTCCAGCAACTGAAAGATATTTAGTAAAAATCGCCTTTTAAATAATTTAGTTATGACGTCATAATAGATAATGCTAATGACTAGTTTGCTAAGAAAATACGTTTAAACTAGAAGAATTAGCCATTTTTGTAGGTTTTAATTAATATATCCGTTAATTTTGGTCCTACGGAAATGAAACTTGGCGATGAGTTCCTCAGAATTTTTAAATCTTTGGATAACTAGATATGATATTACGAACATAAGGTGAAATGTTAAATGTACAAAAAAAAAGCATATAACTACACCAATAAATATTGATTTGGAAGGAATTGCCATAGTAATTTTAAGTCTAGAATATTTTTATTTATCTATTTCTATTTTTTTAACCGTAAGGAATGATATCACTACAACTTACAAACAGAAATATTAATTTTGATTTCTGGAACTAAGTTTAGGCCTAGATCTGTATCTATTATTAACGGTACTTAGATAAAGAGC
This sequence comes from Pardosa pseudoannulata, assembly GCA_032207245.1. Taxonomy (NCBI): domain Eukaryota; kingdom Metazoa; phylum Arthropoda; class Arachnida; order Araneae; family Lycosidae; genus Pardosa; species Pardosa pseudoannulata. The sequence continues at coordinate 50,045,721 of CM063506.1, read as the reverse complement.
TTTCTCTCTCTTGGATTCCCTTTCAAATCAATTATCCTTAGGATTAGATGTACATTCAGCGAAATACTTAACATTTATAAGAAAAGGTATGCATGCTTATTTTTGTAATTGCTTTGTAAATTCATCAGGAAGGAGTGGCAGGATAAAAATAATTTTTTTAATAGCTGTCAACCTTAAATTTCTTCTGGGCGTCCGCATGCCTCTGCCATGAGTTTTAAAAAAATAAACAAATAATTCTAACAGTATCAAGTTACAGAAAGACAACATTTGTTAAAGATTAGCTTTGCGGTTCCGCGTACGAGCTAGCAAAATTCCTTTCGTTGATCTACCCTTTTTTTCCGCTAATTTTATTCTAGATGAAAAACAGTAGCTTGATTTAGAAAGCAAATGTAAGCTAATTGTTTTGACTTTGGACGTCTCATTGAATAAACTAAGAAACTCAATTTAGATTAGTTTAGTTAAAAACTTTTGCTACTTTTTAACTATAAAAAGTACAGTGAAACCTCAATCTATCGATCTCGCTGTGATCATTAGATTCATTTGGTAAATAATTTATTCTTATAATACCAGTTTTATTTTTTCCCGCATTCATTGTTCCTGGATTATTCTTCTTCCCACATTCATCATTGAAAAAATTCGGACCCTTCTCTTTCTTTTCTGGAAATGTATGTCACTTATATGAAATTTAACTGGGGGAATGAGCTTATTGCGTTAAGAATGTTTCAAGGTCATATGAATAGCTAAAATAATTCTAGCTCTTCAAAAATCCTTAAGGCCTCACTCGTCAAAATGCATGTGTTGAAAAAGCAGCAAATGCATTTTAGGATTCCTTTTTCCTCTGAGGAATACATGGATTTTCGTGTGATAGCGAAATACTTTCAAAAGATCTTATCACAAGTCAACCTGAACCAAAAATAAGTTGATTAAAAATTTTTCTTTTACACAAATAAAAAAAACTGGTGAAGAAACCTACACATATTTCACCAGTAAAAGGAATCAAACTAACACGTACATGTTGACGTGTGATAAGGCTTTAAAACTACCTGAGGGATTTATTTATATATATATATATATATATATATATATATATATATATATATATATTTAATGGTGGGAACAGGCACTGTTTCGATGGAATACTAGAATAAAATATCAATCTGACTTATTAGACCTACGTGTTAGTATTGAGTTTGCCTTGAGCACAAGGAGCTTTATCAAAATTGAGATCATATATGAAATAGCACCCTGACAGTGATTGTACACTTGCAGGGGTAGAGACTACAGAATGTTCATTTTTGCAGTCTAGTGATCAGGGTTGGCATGATTTAAATCATTTTTCCCACTTCTTTAAAACCTATATTCCAAAGACAGGAGAATTGGGAATCAGCACAGAAATACCGATTCCCTATATAATAATAGCCTAAGTTTAAGTTGTCTGTCCGCGAATTTTTGAAGCGGTTGTACCTGGAATGGATACAGGCATCCATATTGGATTTTTCATGAGTTAGGGTTAGCAAAATTGAAAGCGAGTTCGAAATCCACCCATCCCCCCCTTTTCGAGCGTTTAATGCTATTATTTCAAGCCTTATCCTTCCTCTTATTCTATACGAAATTCATTCTTGATAGGATGGCAAAGACGGAGAGTAATATTTAAATTTCTGGACTGTTTCTACTTGAACCTTAATATACTCTACTTAGTTGGATCACAACGTTCAACGTTCAGGCGTTGTACGTTTGGTAGAATGGCCGCTCACTTGGTCGTTGTACTTCTCGGGTTGACGGTTCTATCCCCGATGCAGCCAATTTTTTTTAATGTCTAATAAATTTAATATTTTCTGCTTTTGCTTTTAAATTCTTATTCCGAAAGCTGCTTTATTATTTTTAAAATAAATTTTTACTGTTTTTCAATTAACTTTTTATAATTTTTATTATTTTTATTTTATTAAATTCACGTATTGTTGTACGGATGTCCCTGACCACATAAACATTTCATGTTGTGTATCCTTAAACTTTCATCTCGTAATGTAATAATAGCCAAAGTTATCTGCCCGTCTGTCCTCGAAGTTATGAAGCTTTTGGACCTGGAATGGATAGAGGCTCCATATTGGATTTTTGATGAGTTAGGGTTTGCAAAATTCAAAGCGGTAAAGTTTATCTTTTCCTAAACTATAGATTCGATTCTGAAGTAAATTGGATATTACATAAATAATTTTCTTTTTCGTTTGACTTAATAGATAAGTACATTTGTGATAATTTTAATCGATTATTTTTGTTGAAAGGTTATTCTCAGCCAAAAAAAAAAACCATTTTTTTTTACCTGCCTCATAGGGTTCTATACAATTCTGGAAAATTAAAAATTTTACTGATCCCGTCACATGACGGACTGTATGGTAGTAAGTAAATAAGTGTAAATAGATAGCATGTGCTTTCCAAGAATTTAGGGGTTGTTATCAGAAATTATGTAGTAAGGGTAGGTACAATGACTAGTTACGACTAGTGGAATTCATTTTATGTAATGGGAGGTAAAGAGAGTATTACAGAACTTGAAATCCAGTTTATCTACTAAATAACAATAGCCGGGGCTTCATCTGCTAGAATAGAAAGACAGTTTTCTTCTTTTGGTATTGTTCATTCTAGCCTTCGTAACCAATTAGGAATGGATAAAGCGTAGAAACTAGTGTTTTTATTGAAATAGTTAACTAATTCATAGCTTAAAAAATATTGAAATAATTGTGATTTTTGTGTTTTTGAAATAAATAGTTTGCATTAATTGAATATTTAATTTGTTCTTTAAATTTGCATCTTATTTAGTTTGCACTATTCAATTACAAAATAATAAAATGGATTTAGATTAAAATTTATATATTTAATTTTAAGTAATCAGTGTGTAGAATATACTAGATATATAAGATATTACTTATAACAAATTATCCCATGTATATTGCAAAAAATATAAAAACACTACAATAATTAAAATTAAAATTCAGAAAAAAATCAAATAAATCTTTATTTTATTTTTTTTTAATCATGATTTTTTTTTCCTACCCTGTTAGTGATCCCCTGATCCCCTATCATAAAATAAGTATCCGTTACAAAATATTTTTTTTCTTTTTTATCGGGTTTGTACCCCACCCCCGTCTTCTTCCTCAAAACTTTGGAGTTCGATGTATTTATATTGTATAAAATTATATTTCAAATGTAGTTTTTAAAACTGCGTACTTAATAAAAATTCAATTTTTATCTCAATATTTATGCTCCATTTTTTATAAGTTTTAATTGAAATATATTACATGTGATTGTGCATGGACTTTATATATAATATTAAATTTTATATATTTTGCCTTTTTATTTTATATATTAGCCCTATTATTAAATATTTCTTAAATTTATGTAACTTTTCATAAATTTTTCGTTTAATTAAAAAATAGTGAAATGTATAATTAGTTCGGTTGAGTTCGAGTCCTCTCCCTCGAAAATAATCCTGGTTACGACCCTCCTTGTAATCACTTTCGTTCGTTTTCTCTTTTTAGGCTGTGTTTCAAATTAAGCTGACTTGCATATTTATACAGTTGTAGTGTAGTAGAATTCATAAAATCGGTTTTTTTAAAAAATTACTTAAGTATTACTTTATATCTCCCTAAAGCTGCCTACCTTTAAATAGTTCCCCTGTAACAAATTAATATCATGTTAAACTGGAGTGGTTCTGAAATTGAGCGGAAGAATAAAATAACCGCTACGATATTACGGTGATTTCCACTTCATGTTAAAATGGGAAAAATGATTAGGATCGATTTTTCTTTTTACCGCAATTTCATTTGGAAGTATTATTATATGCAATGTTATCGTGTTTTGGTGTGCTGAGGTAAAATATTTCATTTTGCGATTATGTTTAATTTATGCTTTCTGCGGTAGATATTTTACCTTGCAAACATCTGAAGTGTTTGATATGTATTAGATTCAGATTGGGACGGTAATATCTTGGAAATATTAAATTAACTAGTAATGTTTACTATTATTAGATGGTAACCAACCAAAATATAGGAGAATCATTTGACCTTTTTATTCAAGTTATTGCCGTAATTTCGGTTAGATAAGCCGTTCTTGCGTATACACGTCATAATTGACCTAAGAAAAATGAATGTTGATCAGCTTGAAGCAATCTCAAGCCCTCGTGTTACAAAAGTTAGACCGCTGCGCTCCAAATCAAATTTTTGCAAATAAGAAGTTGAAAGCTGTAAATAACTTCAATGTGCAATAACTTTTTTTATTAAAAGTCTATATACATGGTTTCCGCGCACCTGGAAAGTCATGGAAAATCATGGATTTAGACAATGGATTAATTTTGTCATGGAAAGTCTTGATTTTTCAAGTAAAATGAGTAAAAGTCGTGGAAAGTCATGGATCCGCTAAACTACCGATTAAATAAAAATGTATGGAATTGTTTAATTCTATATTTACTTGTCATTTGGCTGAAGTTATTGAGTTTGGTCTTTATGTATTATCCTATTTACCAAATAAAATTTATTCACCAAGGAAACTCAAAGCAAGAAAGCTTAATGGTGTTTAAATGTATATTATTCTGGTTTGTTCTTAAATTGTAGATTAAAATTTTATTAATATAATATTCATTATTTTTTAATAAAAATTAGTTAAACTTATATTTTGTGCAAAAATCTTATCTCTAGGGATATTGTATATAAACATTATAGGGTTATATTTGGCTATTATTCATGGTCACCTGGATAATACCAAAGTAGCCTGAATTCAAATTGGAAACATTTGGATTGAAAAATTGCTACATGATTAAACTTAGGTATGTAGATACAATTTATTTTTATGTGTGTGAGTTTATTAACACTTATAAAGTAAGTTTATAGTTTTTTTATGATAAAATTCCTCTAATTTCTCTAAATGCATATATTTTATTTGTATGTATATCAGAAGTTTTATTCATATATACTTTAACGAAAGCTTTTTAAAGTCGTGGAAAATGATCCGCTAAATCAGGGAAAGTCATGAAAAGTCATGGATTTGAAACATTTTATTTTGGCAGATACCCTGTATATATTACTTGCCCCGTTTTTTAAGGAATTTTTTAATTTTAGAAAAAGCAGGATAGACTTCTGTGGTTGAATGGAGTAAAAATGTGACCATAAACAATTCTTCTGTTTTTGCTATTCCATCATTCTGTATTATAAATACTCAAAGTGAAAAAAAAAATCAGCAAAATTTACCATAATTTATGCATTTTTTTCGAATTTGTTTTTTAGTAATAAAATTAATCAGCACCTGTGCATTATCATAGTGAGTTTTATTTTGTTGTAGTTTTCAGTCTTAAAGTTTTTATTTCATATTTATGGTCTCCTTATGGTAACCCCTCCTTTATACTTTAGAATTCTTGATTAATGCACTCGACACCTAATATTTCTGAGTGTACTTGTCTTTCTTTTCAAACGCGAGTTATAACAATATTTGGGTTCGACCTTATCTGTGTTTCCCTTACAATAAATACCTCTACCTGTACTTCTTTTATCGAATTTCGCGTATAAGAGGTAGTAGAGTGTTTACTTTTTTCTGGTTGCACACCTGTGTGACATTGAAGTGCAATAACTCCGGGGCGCCCACCTTCTTCCCTTTCGCTTTTGATAAACCTGCTGACTGACGTAGGGGCCGTCTTATGTAGGCCTGATAGATGAAAAACATTTTTTTTTATATAATGTTATTACATTTTAAGAATTATTGCCTGTTTATAAGATGTAATTCTTTGTTATACTTTAGTTTCAGGTTATAAGTAAAAATTTGTTTTCTTATTTTAAAAAAAATCTTATTGAGATAAATTTAATCCCGCCGTGGTGTTTGTGCAAAAATATAAAGAGTTGCTTACAAATTAGAAAAAAATGGAATAGAATAGGGTTTCTCAAAGTGTGTTCCGCGGAACCGTAGGGTTCCACAACGACCCTCCAGGGGTTCTTCCTGAAATTTTTTAGCACATTTGTCATAAACAACCCTCCCTTCTTTTTCAAGAAGTATTAAAAAAAACAACTAAAACTGACATTGGACTGTTCAATAACGTTATTTTATTAAACACTGTCAATGTTAGAATTCTGGTGTTTAAAAGGAGATTATCTATTGCTATCAGGTGAGTGCTGTTAACATTTGCAACGACATATATTTTCAAAACTGGCTTTCAGCATGTGCCTTAACGAAAACTAAACACCGGAATATGGTGGGTGCAAAGAGTATGAGTATAAAACTGTTTTCAATACAACCAAACTTTAAAGAATTTCGTGGCAGTCAAAAACAAAGCCATTCATTATTTTCATACTTTTCATCAATGTATCGTCTTACTTATGTATTCATTTAAAAAAAATTTTGCGTCCACGTCGCCTTTTGTAAGTATTATCTATATGCTTTTTAATGTTTAATTTTTATGTTTGTCTAATCAATAATTAATAATTACAATAAATAATAGGCCCTTAATTGCTTCCTATGTAATATTCACTGGTTCTGTTGCTATGTATGTAAGAAAAGAGTTCCGTTGGATTAAAAAGTTTGAGGACCACTGAGATAGTGATACATACTTAACATCTTTAAGGATTATTCGTAAAATTTGGGCGGTTTTGGAGAAAGGGCGGGAATTTTTACGGTTTTTGATACCTTGAAAATGAATTCAAAAATTCACAAAACAAAGTATTACATTCCCCCCCTTTTTTTTTCTTTTTTTTTTTTATGGAAACTGTAAAATATTTTATTTCAGCAGAAATTTACAATTTACATACTTGATAAAAAAAAAATACATAAATATGCTTTTGGGAAAAATATGGCACTAACGACAGCCGAATACGGCACTAATTTCTAAACTCTCTCAATGCTTATCTAATTCTTCCTCTCGCCAAAAAACGCTGTTTCGAATACTTTTGGAATATTTTTAAAATCTGAAAAATCAATTTTTCTAAAGGAATTAAAGCTTTGTGCCTTGATAATTTTAACATCTTATTTTATTGGTTTTGCTAAATAGATATACCGTTCGAAACTTAAGCTAATTTTGAATTTTTCTAGAATCAAATTTAATTGAAAATATTTTTTATTATATAATGAATGCATAAACGTTTATTAATAACAATTTAACTTTTAATTATAATTTTCCTGCTGAAAAGAAAAATTACCATTAAGTTTTATTAATAACAGTTACTGATACTATTAAACTCAACCAATTAACTGGTGTTTTACAAAAAGTTATGCTAATGCTAATTTTTTAAAGTTGGCAAGTATGGTAACGTCAGTTTTTATTTTATAGACGGTTTATTTTTTCAAAGCAATAGTGTGAGCATTTTTTAAAAATATCAATTCTACCCTCTGTGTTTAGCAGACGAAACAAAAAAACTAATTGCTATCGTTGATACTTAAAATGTCAGAGTTGTCAGTTTTGACTAACAAGCGTTGTGTGCAAAACACCGAAAAATATTAGCATTAGTATTTATGTCTTTTAAAAAGACAGCAAGTAGTGTATTAATTAATATTTGTAAGTGTTTTCACATAGCACAAAAAAGTCAAAATTTACAGTTGTAATACTTATATATTAATGATAACAATTAGTCTTTTCACTAAATACGTAAAAAAAGAAGTCTTTATTTACAGTACTAGAATGTTAAATTAACCTGTTATTATCATTAGAAAAAATATTAGTGAAGAATACTGTTAAATTTTTTTAATGTAAAATCGTATAAATACTTAACTGATAAAAAAAAGGTATAAATATTTCTGTAAACGATTGTTTGTAGATCATTTATCAAAGTCTGACATTTTCTCCGTTTCTTCATTTTTATTTCTAGAAACTATTTATGCGCTTAAAAATAATAACATCCCTTGCCTTGTTTGAAATTGTCATTGTTTATTTTTTAATATTCGGCATAAAAAATAGAAATGAAAAATGTAAGTAATCTGAACTATTTATGTTTATCATCCGTATTTTCTCAAGGCATAGTGTAGATACGTGAGTTGAAATGGGGATATGGGTCAATAATTTTTTTTCCCGGAATGTTTCATTGTGCGTAAGGGAGGAGGGGTAGGGAGATAATTCGTAGTTGCATTCTTTACAAGAGTTAAAATAATTCAGTATACATTAAAAGTTGCAATATGAAACTTCTATCTTATCACCGAAAGTAAGGGAATTTTCAAAAGAACAACTTGTTTCTAAAAGCAAGCTAATTGCCGTAAAATGTTCATTGTACATTAATTTACTGTACCAGCTTCAACAAATAAGATGGCTTTCAAGCAAATCTCTTTGGCAAGCTTGCGAGCATCCGTAAAAAATATAAGAAAACATATTCAAATAAATGACACTCTTTATATATATTTTATTGAAAATCTGAATTAATAAATGAATGGATGGATGAGATGCCCAACGTAATTTTTAGCTACTCATTTCATTCTTTTATAGAACCCTATCCCCCCCCCCTCATCCACTGTGGCAAATTTTAAGGGAGGGATTTTGCTCAAATGGGTAAATTCTTTTATAAAAGCAAAAAGTAAAATATATAAAAATGTTTTCCAAAAGAATTTTTTACAGCTTGGAAGTCTAGAACTTTTTTTAATACAGTCAGTACCGGCTATATGGTCACCCGCATATACTGTCAGTTTTCTCAAGTCCCGTCTAACTTAATAGGGGACATGTGTTAAAGCGCACCGCTTATACAGTCATTTCTTTTTCTTGTTACCAGTTATATGGTCAATTTCATGTTTTCAACAATTTAAAAAAAAAAAAAAAAAAAAAAAAAAGTTTGTGCGAAATTGGAGATGACCTGAATTCAAGCTTTTATTTCCCTCCCTTTCCCCTTTTCTTGTTAGTGTAGACTCTTCGTCGGAGTTTCTCACCTCTCTCAGTTCTCTTGCCCCCTTGCCAAGAGCTGGACATCTGTCTGTTTATTGGTTAAAGTAATCTCTCCCCGCTTAAGTTGAAATTGAGACTAAACAAGTAAAGGAAAATTTTGTTGCATTTGGATCATACGTCACGAATAGGACCGTTCATTTTTTATTTATGGCTTCGAAAAGAAAGAATTTATCATTTGCTACCAAAAAGGAATTGAAATTTTTTTTAAATCTAATTTTTAAAGGCTGCTTCCGCCAAAGCAAATTCTATTACCCGGACGACATTAAACAACATTTTAGCTGCCAAGCTTTACTCCTCAAAAGTTGAAATCGGTGATAAAAAAAGAAAACGTCAGAGCTTGTCACCTTATGGGAATGTGGATAAGGCTGTTCTGTTATGGATTAAAAATGCACGGTATATGCACAATAGGGTTGTATTGTTCCGCATATATGGTCACCCCGCTTATATGGTCTGATTTTTCTGGACCGCTGAGCTGACCATATAACCGATACAGACTGTATTATTTTTTAATCAGATTTAATTCAAATACCAACTATTGCAAGTAAAATGTGTAACACTATAAAATATAAATACATTAATTTTAAAGAGATAAAATATTGTGATATGTACCGATTTGTTGTGACAAGTATATATGTGGACGGGAAACGGAACATGTTTTTGTTTGCAAAATCTATTCAGATTTGTACCCTAAAATAGTTTGTGTCTCAGTGGTAATTTTTATTTTTGGGGAAAGGTGCGGTAAAACTTGTAGAACCGGCCCTGTTTTATAGACCTTGATTAATCAAATTATTATTTAGTTACGCGTATGTCTGAGACATGTAAACGATTAGATCCGTTTATTGCCTCAATTTATGTATTTTTGTCACATCTGTACAAAACATTTTCTGAAGACAAATTTACCCATTTAATCTATTTAAAATCAAATCCACACCTCGAAATGTTTGATTCTACATTAATTACTGTAATCATGATGTAACAACTTTTAATTCTAAAGAACTTTTCAAGCGACGCCTTTCTTTTCATTGGTTTAGTTTCCACTTTCCTCAAGTACTTTAGTTTTCCTCTTCTGCGACCATAGTGAAAGTTTTTATTTTAATTACATTTTAAAACTTTTTTATTTTTGGAAACTGTCGTTTTTTATTTCATTGATTTTTTTGCACTCGAATACACGAGAGAATTCTTAAAGGTATTTAATACAACATCGTGAAATATTACAGATTGTTTATTTTAAAAACCGTGTTAATTTTTAAAAAATGATTTTCCGTAGTTTTTATTAAAGCTGCATTCAGGGTTGTAATTTTGACCAGGACACTGGATAAAAGTGGTTTTAACCGTCAAAAACTGGTCAAAAGTGGTCAAAAAGGTTGGTCAGAATTGTTAAAAATAGTTTTAAATGGTCTTAATTTAAATATATAATCTTTTGTAATTAGAAGTGACTTTTAATAAGCAATAGAAATAGTAGTGCAGTTAAACAAAATATTACACTAACAAGTTCATGAGATTTAATATGCTTATACAGTATAATAAGAATGTTTGAATATTAAAAATGAACCATGCACATGCAATTGTAAAAATATAATCCAGTTGCAGTAAAAAACATAAAATATGAATTACAGTTAAAAAATAAAGCAGGAGTTACAGTTAAAAACATAAAACATGAGTTGAAGTTAAAAACATAAATTGCAGTTAAAAGCTTAAATTTTAAAATTAAATAACATGACATTTTACAATTAAAATTGTTATTAATTTATAATCATTTTAACTGCAATCGCCATAATTTTGTTTTAACTATTCGATTAGTATTAAATATAGTATAAAGTGAATTTTAGTGGTCAAACCTGGTCAAAATTGATATTGACCAGGACGGTTAAAACCACTGGTTTGAACCCCCATGGTTGAAACCGATACAACCCTGGCTGCATTATATTTCTGACAATAAATAATTTGCCCAAATAAGGGAAATTTGTTCAAAAGTAATTGAGTATAAAATATTATTTTCGTTTAAAAAATTAAAATACCATTTATTGTTGAACTAATGAATAGTTCAACAATCGAGCGAACATTAATGAACAAAAGTTATGTTTTATTCTAATATTTATTTATTTGATGGGGAGGGGAACAAATTTCATTAGTACTAACGACTACAACAAAATGTCATTGTATTTATTACAAAGCAGAATTTCTTATCTGCGTAGCATAATTCTACCAAAATTAAAAAACAATGCATTTTAAGATTAATGCCAGCAATTGGTTGATTGTTCGAACAAAAAATATTTTCTTTTAAAGGGGAGGGGATTCATTGAGGAAGTCCTCTTGCTCCGTAAATAGGAAATTACAGTCCCCATAAAACCGTCAATGGCGATCACGTATAATGGAGAAAAGCAATTTATGGTTTGACTTTGTATGTAGCACATTCTTTCGGGCTTTAATAGCAAGGGTTGTGTATTTCACCTGTTGAGTAAAGCACATTTCGAGGCTGTCAGGTGCACCAGTTTCACAATGCATTGCTGAATAATGATTCGGTAATTTATTTAATAACCCACTTCACCATTAATACTGAAAATGATAGATCTGTCCTGCTTAAATGAATGTTCGCGTTCCCTTGTTAGAAACTTTGGCAATTATTTTCAGATTTAATATAATTTCTATCACTTCTCTTTTCCCTGCTGGAGTCGTTCATTTATTTTCTTGCTCCAACCCCCAACCCCCTTTTTTTCTCTTTCTCAGTGTACGTGACCCAAACAACTGTAGGAATTTGATTTATGAAACCTTTATAGCACCTTAAAGTTAGCATTTTATTCGTAAATGTTTAATCTATTAAAATTTTACTCACATCGGGAGTATTAAAAAAGCATTAAAGTATTTTGCCCACGTCTATCTTGTGCGTGTTCTACCGTGATTACAAATTTCTTGGGTCTTTAAATCCAGTGTTTTGTGTATGAAGATATGTTGTTCTCGTTAAAATTTTGAGGTATCCAAAAAACGTTTATTTCAATATGATCCTGAATCGGAATCTTATGTGTCATGTTTATAATAAATTACCTAGATAGCATGCATACTTGCGGCAAGTTTTTTTTTTTTTTTTTTTTTTTTTTTTTTGATAATATCTTATCATAGCAAATTTGACGCGACAAACTTGCTGCAAAACTCCTGCAAGTTAGACGGAACATAAAGCGACCACTCCTCGTTATTTTGCTGCAAAACTGTCGCAACCTTGTCATGACAACCTTGAACAAGCAAGCGAAAATTCTTAGACTTGCTGGAGTCTTGTTACAAATTTGCAGACTTGTCATGCTGAAATTGCTGCAAGTTTGCAGGCTTGCAAAGCAAGACTGCTGCAAGTTTCCTGCAAACTAAATTTGCTATATGGGTAAGCTCTTCAGTATTGCCACTCGAAGTTTTGTTTAGTGTATTATCTGCTTCCCCTCTTCCCTCGTATATTGCGTGTCGACTAGTATTTCTCAAAATTAAATCTGACTGTTCGACTGGTATTTCTCAATTTTCCTGCACGTGTTTTTTCCCGTTTTCTTTCACTTTTTTACATTGCAGGAAAACAAAATGCTCTTTTTTTTTTTTTTTTTTGTGTAACGTTTATGGACTTTTGCAAGATTAGAAAATAATGAAACTTAGATTTGTGGATTTAAGTCTCACTGTTGATAGTCTTTTGTAACTGGAAGGAATCAGCATCCATCATTAGGTTCTGATTATTTGTTTCCCCCTCCGTGAAGAGCAAAATTAATAGAAATACTTCAATCGACAGGCTCTATGAAATTCCTATATGAACCAGCATTTCATTAAATTATTTAAAGATTTTGATAAACAATCCGATGTATTGCAGTGTCCAATTTTTCCGAATTGTTGCATTGATAGTAACTGGTTGCAAATTTTATTGAAAATGGAAGCCAACTGAGTAGGGATGATGTCTAGCAACATAGTACCATAAAAGATTAAACCTATTTTCCATGATTAAAATGTCTGTGTAGTACTTGAAATTTACAAATTCATTGAGCAAATGTAATTTAAGCAATTTATTTTTATTATCTGGTTTAAAAAAATAAATTTATATAAAATAGAAACCATTGCAATTAATTTGACTATACTGTATAAAAATGTTATATTATCGAATTTCAGTTAAATTTATGTTGTTCCCAGAGAGACTCCTTTGATTAACCCATTAGCGCCCAGCATCCTTATTTGAGGACAGTCAAAAAATGGTTTGTAGAGTTTTTGTTTTCTTGAAACGATTCTTCCTTTTCAATGGAAATAGATATTAATCTTATGAATAATCTCCCAAGTTTTCAAATATGATCTTATCTATAATTTTGTCATTTCGATCAGCATTTTATGATTTTCAAGCTTAGAATAGGAACGTATTATGACCGGTATTCTGAACGTATACCGGTCAAAATCATGGCGAATAGCCATATCTGTAACAAGTCATCTCTTTTCAGTACTTTTCTCATATATGATAGCAAATAAATCTCTTATCACGAAGTCTTCCATTTTTTTAAAGACATCTTATTATGTTTTAAAATAACACCTCCTCACTAATGATGACTTGATGTCATATTTAAAGGTGCTTAAATTTCATATTTTGTTTTATTTTCAGGTGTCTATAATAGCTTCTATGTTAGTATATTTACTAATATATAGTCATCAGAAATATTCGGGCGTTAATGGGTTAAATGATTAAAAAAGACAAAGTTTACTAATTTATCTAAATGTTCTTTTGGTGTTACACTTATAATGCGATTTTAATGTGAAAATACATTCCTTCCCATTTTTATTTATATTATCAATTTAAATTTGATGCTGGGAAGTAAAAAAACAAAGTCTTATTCAGTTTTTCCCACAATTTTATGAAAAACGACTTTGGCTTTCTGTCCTATCAGTTTTTTTATTTTTCAGGATTGTGAGTGTTTAATAACAGTTTTTTTCTGTTATCATTAAGTTTATTTATATAACTAAATAAAGATATTATCTGTCAACAGTACTAATGATACGTTTTTCAGTTGTGTAATTGCTAAGACCTTTGATCTAAATGATCACTGACCAGAGTGCTAAATACCAATATTCAGCAAAAGATTGTAACAGCAGAAAATAAGACATGGTATCCGTATGAATTAAAAATTAAATTGTGTTTATTACTTTCTTATTCAAGAAATTTTCTGTTTTAAACATTTTTTGGATTGAATTTCATTATTATTAAATAATTTTCGTAGAAATACATATTAACGATATTAGATTCAAAAGCATTGATTTTGAATTTAAAATAATTATCCCATAAAGTATTTTGCAAAAACATCTTTGCCCTCCAAACTAAGCCAGTTCAATCAATCCAAACCAGATAATTATCTAGCAAAAACATACACTTAAATTTTTCTGTGCAGTGTCTTTATCTCTATTTTTATATATTCATCTTTTATACTTTAATTTGATGATTTCCTATGAATAATTCTGAATATGCTCCATTCTTGTAGCAAGATTCATGTTCCCATTGTATTTGTCTTGACAGCTGAAATCCATTTATTGATTGTCTGTTGTTTTAATCGACGATCGATACTCCTTTTTTTCCCATTTTTTTCCTGCGTTTTCTTATTCTAACCTTCCGTTACAATTCAAAGGTATTTTCGAATTTTCTATGCACTGGAAATAAATATTTTCGTTATTTAATCGAGGCAGCTCACGTATGTTGCATTCTTTAACAGATATTACCTCATAAATAACTTTTTCGGGTATTTTTTTTTCCTTCTTGCCTTCTGGCTACGACCCAAAACTGTTTTGAATCTTCCTCCTATATCGGATCGTGTATGTATAAAATTTTAGCTGTCCAACTGGCTTTTTCTATTCAAACTTTCTTTTTCCCTTTTTAAAAATAAAAAATTAAACTGATATTTTAAGAGAAATTTGTAGCATGTAAGTATCATTTTGGCATTTATGCTTCAGTAGTAGCGGTTTGTTTGAAGTATTTTATGATCTGTACATACTACTTTAATACTCTCTTTTCTGCTACGGAGTTTATATTTTGGAATAAGTTTGATGTCATTTTATTATAAATATAAGAGCGGAGGATAAAAGATGGAGAAAAATATTTTTAGTTATTGCTTTGAAGAAAATCTGTAAAATAATGGTTGGGAAGCTTTCAGTTGTCCTCATAATAAGCATAATCTGTAGAAAATTGAAATATTTTTGTAATAAAAGCAAAGATAAATAAGTTGTTTGTAATTTCTTGGTCAAATGGCCTGTTATAGATACCGATTAAAAGAAAGAGATGAATGTCCTTCAACCAACTCTACGCCTAACGATGAGCGGATGGTTAGGGCTCTGATCTTTGGTACCAGAGTTTGTGGGTTAGAATTCCATGTTCGGAATAATCTTTAAGCAATAGGTCTCTGTCTCATTATACTCTTCGTATTGAAAAAAAGTAGACCGGAGCTCTTGGAACCAAGCTCTCTCTCTCTCTCTCTCTCTCACACACACACACACACACATCTATCTATCTCTATCTGTGTCTCTGTCTCTCTCTCTCTCTCACATCTATCTACCTATCTCTATCTGTGTCTCTGTCTGTCTCTCTCTCTCTCTCTCTCTCTCTCTCTCTCTCTCTCTCACACACATCTATCTATCTCTATCTGTGTCTCTGTCTCTCTCTCTCTCTCTATCTCTCTGTCTCTCACATCTATCTACCTATCTCTATCTGTGTCTCTGTCTGTCTCTCACTCTCTCTCTCTCTCTCTCTCTCTCTATATATATATATATATATATATATATATATATATATATATATATATATATATATGTCTGTCTGTCTGTCTGTCTGTCTCTCTCTCTCTCTCTCTCTATATATATATATATATATATATATATATATATATATATATATGTATATATATAATGTATATATATATATATATATATATATATATATATATATATCTGTGTGTGTGTGTGTGTGTGTGTGTGTAATGGAGGGAGGGAGAGAGAAATGACGGACTTCTCGGTGGGTGGTTGCAGTCATGGCCATAAAAAAGATACCGTTTTAGCTAAAGACATTTATTAAGATAACGTTGGAGGACGGGTTCCCACTTCATCATAGGGACAGGACAAACTGAAGGTTAGTTAGCAGGAAGTTGTATGTACAAAACCCGTAGCACCTGGGTCAACATCTGTGGGAAAATATCTCTAGAAAAATCTGCCTCCGACAGCGTATATCTCCTTTTTATTTGGAAATTTCCTAAATTGTCCGCTAGGGCCATGTAGAATTATAATTGGTCAGGCCCCTTCTCTGAGGGCGTAAACTATTTCTCCAGTGGTCAATTTAGGTTAGGGGTTAAAAAGGGGAATGCAAAAGACGCTGGAATTTTTAGCCCTTGATTTAAGTTTTGAAAAACCCTGAGAATTTTCCTTACATATATACAATATTATTAAACAGAAAGTAGCTTTTATTTAAATGCAATAAATTTTAATCTTTCTCAGACAAAGTTAATAGTATGTTGAAAATTGTTGTTATCTGCGCCTTTATTTTTATTTTAACCTCGAACCTCGTGTATCGGAAATAGGTTGATATTTTTAAAGTTTAAAAGAGTTGACTTCATATCTGACTCCTTTTCTTGTATTCCTATCCCATCGCACTGTCATGAAATATTCATATAAAAGAGTCAGAGTTTAAAAATTTCTTCGAGAAGAATTGAATGCGTTTCATCTCTTTTAGATCAGGATTTATTTTACTACGTCCGTAGTAATTTGTGTACTGCCTCTTCACATCCCCATTTTATGCATTATTTGTCCGTTGCTTTATCTACCCTAGAAAAATGAAATTGTTTTTTATGTGCATCGATTGAAAATATTTTCACTTTTATTGTTCGCCATCTACGATTTATAAAAGTTTCTTTCGTTGTATAGCTTTGCGCTTTTATCATATATGGTTTAACCCATTATTGTTCTGTTCATTTCTAACGTATTTATATAAAATTAAAACAGGTCTGATCCTAGACGATTCAATAAATTCTATGAACTATTGATAAATTTTGGAGAATATTTTTTTTTTCCGAAGGGCAACAACTATTTGCTATAGTTTGTTTTATTGCTCCGTCAATATTCTCATATACTATGTGGTAATTTTTTAAATATCATATTTTTGTTTGTTTAACCCATATTTACTATGTCTGTACTAAGGGTGTGGAGGGAGGCACACAAAAACGTTTTAAGCTAATATTGGAGTCACGATTCTCCAACGGTATGAGCAAACATAGTATTCATTGTATTCCTTCAACGCCTGCACTTTTTAATGCGTTGAAACTAATGAAAATTTATTCCGGACACAACTGCCTCAACGTAACTTAATTATAATTAAAAAAAAAATTAAGTTTATCAATTCTGTTACGATAAGTATGTCTATTATTTTTAGATTCAGTAGTAGGTCATAGGGATATAATAGTACCTCCGGGCTGAAACGTCTTCGTTATAAATTCTGTTTTTGATTCCTTATAACATGAAAAATTCTGATCTGTTTAAAGTAAAATTTGCGTAAATTGTCAATAACGGTCTAATTTAAAACGGTAACATGTATACCAAATAAAAAAAGAAAAGAAAAAGAAATACTCTTCTCTTACTCGCAAAGTGCGAACGATGGCCGATTGGTTAGGGTGCTGACCTTCGGAATCGGAGTTCGTGAGTTCGAATCCCACTGTGGCTTAGATGTTCGTATCCCTTCGGGATCGGCTTTAAGGAGTAGGTCCCGGTTTCATTAGCCCTCGTGTTGCAAAAGAGTAGACCGTAGCGCTCCTAACCAAATCAAACCTTACTAGCAAAGTAACTTTTGAAATCTCTAATTTTTCACATCAAATTGAAACTTTTTTTTTAATGCTGTCATTCTCAGTTATGTTAATATCAGCTATTTATTTGATTTTATAACATAACTTTTTATTTTCTTAACGGTATAAATTTTTTAATGTAAAATAGTAGAAACTTTTAATGTTTATAGAAAAAAATATAATTAACTCTAGTTTGATATAAAAATTTAATTTCTAATGTACATATTCCATAAATTATCTCGCGGGTTTTTTTTTAATTTTAAAAATATACAAATCAAATGGCAAAACTAAATTTTTTAAATTTAAAACGTTATTGAAATAATTTGTTAAAAATCGTTTTATATGGAGCAAAATTTTTTATGCAACGAGGAATCGAAAGGTACTATTATGCCCCTTAAGATGCCTTTTACAGAGTAACGTCATTTATATATCAAAGTAACATAGTGTATTATATGAGACTAATGTTGACTTAAAAAAAAATTGACTGCATTTGAACAGACTGAGAGTAAAGTTTAAAAAAGAAAAGTTTTTCGAGTTCATGCTCATGTTTCTACTGTAGACACTTACATTCATATACTTCCTGTAAATTCTTGTCGCATGAAAAATTCATAAATGTCTTTGACACCCAAACTTATGAAAGAAAGATTCTATGAAAAGACCCCAGTCTCTTTTAAATTTATTTATTTATAAGTGCGTTGCTTTTGGTGCTTTAGAAATTTACTCTTTTGCAGAAGTAAAAAAGAGTGTTCAGGATACTTTTTTTTAAACTTACTTTTTTTTTTTTGCTACTGTAGTAGGAAATTTGCGTTTACAAGGATTGTTTAAAGTTCATTTAGATTCTGAGTATTTTAATTTTTCCAAAGTTAATTAAATATATTGTATTTATGCATCTATATTTTTATCGTAATAAATTATATTAAAGAGGAGTATTCCGAGAATGTGAAGTTATTACATTGAAAGGCTTTATGTTCTTTGCATCAAAAAAACTGTCATTGAACAACCTCTTCAGAAAATTATTTAAGGAACATTTAATTTTTGATGTATTTAAATAGGATACACAAAAAAAATCAAGGTTAGAACCAAGATTTAAAAAACCTGTGATTTAAAAAAATTTTAATAAAACAAACTAGATATATTTTTCCCAATTCGGTAAATTTCTCAATTTTTTTAAAAATGGAGTTTATGCTTTTACGCCTCTTGAGTAGAACAAATTTTACACAAATATGCTAAAATATCTTTTACAAAATGGACATAGTATCCTATACATTCGTTGAACAAATATACACCATCAGAATATAAAAATTATCTCTATCTACCTCTGTCTCTCTGTCTCTCTCTCTCTCTCTCTCTCTCTCTCTCTCTCTCTCTCTCTCTCACTCACTCACTCTCTCACTCACTCACTCTCTCACTCACTCACTCACTCTCTCTCTCTATCTATCTATCTATCTATCTATCTATCTATCCATCCATCTATCTTACTCTCTTTCTCCCTCTCCCCCTCTCTCTCCCTGTGTCTGTGTGTGTACACATATACTTGTATACATACGCCTAATGTCCATATTGAGAAGAATAAATTTTACACAAAGATTTCAAATTTTAAAAAAAAGTGCATACTGTCTTTTACAGATATCTACCACCAGAATACACACACACACACATTCATTCATTCATTCATTCATTCATTCATACATACATACATACATACTTACTATCCACGTGTAATCAAGCAAACCGTTCTCACTCTAAACCGATATATCTCGGAACACTGTTTCATGATTTATTAAGATCCGCTATGCGACAGTCAACATCTGATCTCTCGAAATCAACCGAGCTTCACGCCACATTGCTCAAACACTATTCCGTTCCTTGTAGAGGCATTTTGTGTAGTCTTCGCATAAATACATCAATAACCCATTCAGACCTAATCTGTATCTTTCCAAATCGGAAGCTGAAATTAGAATCGCTTTAACAAATTAGATGGCCTTTCACACTCGTGTCACTGTCGTTTGCATTATGCGAACTTAATTTGCCGGGAATGATGAGACCGTGTTTATTTCCTTTTCGATTCCGCGATCTGTATGCAGTCCTCCCTCCTTTATTATTAGACTTTCTTCCGCGATGCCTCTCGGATCGATATGGAATGGAAGTTTGAAGAATCCCCATGTCACACATAAAAGGGTGCAATGAAGACGGAGGAGCATTTGGGGGATTAGATATAGGTGGCACGCATGAGTTAAAGGTATTGCCGCAGCTGAAATTTCTTTAACCGCTCTGAAAAGCAGTGGCACAGCTGCTGTCTGGGTTTATCCTCATAGGTTAAATTCAGATAGAAGAAAGGGTATTTTTGAAATATTTGTTTATTTATTCATTTATCATCAATATATATAAATCATTTGTATTCAATGTAGCTGGACTAATATTGACGGAATTTTGCATGATGATTTAAGTCGACCCTGGAAAGGCTTTAGGTGGGTCAGACTTTTAGGAGGTAAAGGGTGTGCGGAGATAGAACTTTTATATAATTTTTAACTCTATTTTTTAATTCTAAATTGGATATGGCAGACATGCCAAGTACTCCGAATTATCTAGAGTTGCTCTGGAGAAATGAGAAAATTTGATAACTGTGGAAACTCCTTAGATTGCTCCGGAAAATAACAAAACTTTAGAACAGCCAAAAGATCACAATTCAGCAATTAAATACAAAGTTTTTCAAAAAATAATGCTGAATATTACTCTTTTCACACAGCATGTTAAAAGTTGTCAGGTACTATGAAGAAAAAACAAACTGAATTTAGGTTAAATTTGAGTAGACAAACTCTAGAATCCCTAATGATAGAAAAATGGAAATATTTGAATCAAGGTCAATGTTGCTACAAGAAACTCTGTTCTGAAAAATAAGTTGTTAAAGCTAGAAAAGTCACTGGTAAATTTTTAAATAAGTGAATTTTAATTTACCTTTTACAATTTACTACTGTGTAAATATTCTAAATTTAATTTTAATTTAGAAACCAATAAGATATGTACTTATGTATAATCTGTAATTTGGATGTTAAAATTTCAAACCACGTTGTTGCTCCGGACACAAGTACCAGAGGGTTGGCATGTATGGTATGGTGATTGTAATTTCGCGCTAATTTTATATTTTTTCCATTTAATTACGTGCTAAAATAAGTAAACTTTTAAGTAACTAAATTCATGATTTAGAAGTTTTCGGGCTTTTTAACTAGAAATACGTCATAAATTATTTGATGTTAATCATCTTTATTTTGTCATGTTTCCTTATTTTTAATCTTAATTTCGCCTTTTAAAAAGTGATATTCTCTTCTGTTGTTGTGGTAACAGAGTAATCGTTTGGAGAATTTAAAATATTTTACATTTCATTTATGTCACACGTTTAGGACAGTCTCATGAAAGTCTGTTAGAGTTAATCAGTGATTATTTACTATACTAATCTAGTAATTCTATGATCATCTTTGGGGAGATCAGGCCAGGATATTTTTATTTGTATAAAGTACCTTGATTCTCTTTAAATAATCACGCAGTGTAGTTACTTTTATTTTAGTCCAGTTGAAAGACATTTTAACACAACCAGTTTTAACTATAATTATATTATTTAATAATTTTTTAGCGATTCTCTAGTTTAAAAAGCCATTCTTCCTGTTCTTTCACGAATTTTTCCTTCTTTTATCCAACTTTAGTAACCCATCTTTCCTTTTATAATTACCTTACATAAAATCTGACACATGTAGTGATGTCAGTGACCTCCCCATGTAAGCTTTTAACCTTTTTAATTGGTTAATCAACGTTGTCCCTACTCGTTTATCAAATATAATTTTGTGGTGTTTTGTAGTAGAACAACTCTTTTGTCGAACAAAATGCTTTGTATAATAATAATTAAGACGAAATAACTGATAATTTTGCGGAATTGAAGACTGGAAAACAGAATTTTTGAATAAAGTTTATTCATATCTATATAATTACTTTCTCTTAAATATATAATAAAATTGATTTTTTAATTGCATAAACAAACTTTTCTAGAAAAACTGAATTTTATTGTTGTAATTTAAAGATTTGTTTTAGTTTTTTAAATTTATTTTATTAAGTTTTTGGTCTATTTTTTGTGGGAAAGGATCCGGTAAGAAAAATATGTCTAGACTCCTAAAGTGGTTTAATCCGGCCCTGTTTCTCACCATTAAAAAAATACTTAACTACATAGTACTTATAAAATTTGAAATTAATAGTTAGAAATCTTTTTTAATCACCGAGTATTATTTATAAAAAAATAAGGATTTTTTTTCTTTCGAATACTAATATATTTTTTGAATCGATTCCTGATTACTGTAATCTTTTTGGAATGTTATAGAAACTTGATATCTGAATATCAACGAGGTAAAATATTTTTTCTGCATAGTTTTATCTTAAAAGAAAGTGGTCATTTTGAATCATAATGGATATTTTTTTACCTTATATGTTTGTACAGCTTCCTGAGACATTTGACGAGATTTGATAGATTATGATGTATGAGGTCTGCATATGTTATTGCCGATGCATCTCAAGGATATCGTGAGATCATTGTTTAACATCCAAAAATATAAATTCTGTTGTAATAAAAGGAGTTTGATGGGTGGGAGATAGGTTTAGGTTATCAAAGAAATTTTGTCAGTGGTTCCAACTCTTCTGGAAGTGTTGTATCAAAAATTTAATATTTGCTAAATAATGCTTTGTTAAAAATGCGTTATTTTATAGCTGTTTAATTCTAATGAAATTTTGCTTAAACGAATAAAAGTATATTTAAATAAAGTATTGAATTATTGTAGAGAGATTGCTGTAAGAAGTTCGTTGCTTGGTTAGTGTCGTGTCCTTCTAGAAGTCATGTGGATCCATGCTCGGATCCTCAATAATCTCTATATACAGTTCTTCCCGAAAAGGAAACTCTCCCAATCCTTGCCGAGCTTCATATACTTCCAGAGATGTGAATATATGTTCTGTTGAAAGTTTCCCAGGGCCAATTGTAGCAAATTCTGTATGCCCTCGTACCGTCTTTATTCGTTTTTTGGCCACCAAAGTGACAAGTAAGACGAAGAAGGCGCAACCTGAGATGGACAGACTGCCTGGAAAGAGACCTTCAGGTACTTAAAACTAAAAAACTGGAAGAACTTGGCCTCCAGAAGGATGTCTTGGAAAAAGCTTATTGAGAAAGCCAGGACCCATCCTAGGCTGTCATACCACTGAAGAAGAAGAAAGTGACAAGTTCTCAGTCTAGTTGTAGTTTTGGTGACTTCACTATTTGCATTAATGTGAGATTAATGCAAATAGAGAATCATCAATAACGAAATACCTTCCGCGGACCAACAGACATTAGTCCGGCCTCTCGAGGCAATGACAACCAATCTTCCATGGGAAGTCAATTTGTTGATCTTCTTAAAAAGTGTATTGATTCTGTGCAATCTAAATCCCAATTAAATAATAGCAATAGTTTTAGATACAGGGAAGTGACTGTAATTTAATAATTTTTTTTATGTCGATGAACATTTTTGAGTGTTTACAATTAAATTGGAATCTTTATTTATATGTAACGTGTAATCATTAAACATCTAACACCATCTATTCATAAAAAGTTTCTCCTCCGCCTTTGTTTTTTAATTTTTAATATTTTCAAATAGTTCTTATAGAATAGGTGTACGCATCTTAATAGTAATTAATTTTTTACTCACGGTAACTTTTTTCTCTTTAATCTCCTGAAACGTCTTTAAAAAAATAATTGAAAATTTATTTCCTCATTCTATAAATAATAAATGATGTTGAGTGTAAAAAAAAAGAAAATTTGCTTGACTTCGTGACTTAAAACTTCTGCTCCAGGTGTGGGAACCTTACCCTTTTACTTCTACCGAGGACACGTTCATATAAATAGTTATAGCTTCTTTTGTTTTATTCTTCGCGTTTCGGTTGCGAGCTCTGTTTTTATTATGTTTTTGAGCCTTCCACCTCCGCGGTCTTTCTATATTTGTTCTATTCTGTGATCTCTATTTTTTCAAGCGTATCATTTTTTTTTTTCTTTCGATTCCTCGGCTGAATTCTTAACCCTAAAAAGGAGAATTTAAATTAGATTTATTTTTCTCGGAAAGTATTTCCTTTTATCATCAAGACTTTCATTACAGCATTTAAGGTGAATAGAAGTTTTTTAAGACGCTTTTTGTTGCCGGAAGAAAAAATTATCGCTCTTTTAACCTTATTATATTCACTGTGTAGATTTATTAATGTGGCTTTTCTCTAAGCAGGCAGGATCGTAGTTCAATAAGTTACTTTTTAATTTGCCTTAATTTTGTCAAAAGTTTTTTTAAATGTGGATATTTGCTTTTTGATTTTCCTGTGTATCAATTTATTTAAATTATTAAAAGCTTTTTTTAAAAAAATCAAGTAAAAGTATATGAAGAGTTTACAACAAGAGTGAACTAAGACCATTTTTTTCGTTTACCAAATGAAATTATTTCCCAGAGTCAATAACTTGTTATTTCATATGTTTGCATATGTATATGCATTAGAAAACACCCTACTTAGGTTATACCCTAATTATTAAAATAGCCTAGTTTATGAAGCATTTTCTAAAGTTAATTTAGTTAGTTAATTATAATTCAGTCAATTTAGGACTTAATTTTTGTAAACTTTTTCAAATAGACTTGGTTCACGTTGATTGTTGGTTGGTCTGTCTGTCGGTATCGCGTCCATTAAGAAGTCATCTGACTTCTCATGAAAAGGTGATTGCCTTTTCCTCTAGAGCTTGGACTAAGAGTGAGTCTTCGTAATTTAGAAGTAGAAACTAAACAGAAACCACCACCCCAGCTCCTGCTTGGCCTTCCACGACCAAAAGTATCGTTTAGGAACTTGCAGGACATTGCGACCATGAACCTATTTTACAAGCCCCATTAATGAACATGGCAGATTTTTGGCCTCGATCCAACTACCCTCAGGTTACAAGATCGCTGCCTTTACTTTAATTGTTGCATCCTTGTTATATTGTATTTTCATATGTCAATGCAATGTTTGAGTTAGAAAGAACCGATTCTTCCCAGCAGTATTTATAATTTAAAATGAATTTAATTATGAATTATTTATGTCTGTTGAAAATAGAATTGTGAAAATATTTGACATTACACTAAAATTTGAGGTTATATTTTCCCCCTCTAAACGTGGAGTTATCACTATCCTAGCATTTTATTTAAATCTTTATTTTGTTTTATATTCATTCTCTCACTTGCTAGTTTCAGTATTCAGCCCTGTGACTCTTTTGTCTTCATTGAATCATTTATCTCATTGAATTACGTTTTATTTCCTATTCATTCCTCTCGCAAACAGTCTACCATTGTCGATGGAACTTTTATTTCATTTGGGGTCGTAATCTGATTGAGAGTTGTAATCTCGCTAAGAATTTTCCAAGCAACTGAAATTGGAGGAGAAAACAATTTTGTTCTGTTTGGAATTGTGATGAGTTAAACCCTCTACGTATTGCGTAGGTCAGATACTTGGAAGTAACTGTTTAAAAAAGAATTACAGTTGTTTCTATATAACGATCCTCCAAAAAAATTAGGTAGAAAATATTTTAAATAGACTCTTTATAAAAGTTTACGTATTATGTAAAGCGATTTGTACAATGCTTCTTAAATTTACAGTTACAACCTATATTTTTCATAAAAATTAAAATGCATAGAGATTAGTTTCTTTTACGTATTGAATTTATTGATTATATATACCAGGGGTGGCCAAGAAGTCGACCGCGAAGACATTTAGGTAGTCCGCGCGACCACAATGACCTCGGATATTAAAAAATTTAATTTATGACTTATGACATAGAATTAATGAATTATTTAAAATAAAAATTTTTGGAAATTAATTTCTGAGGAAACGTTTCCAAATATTTACAAATTGATTTTGTATTTGAAATTATACTTTGGATCGACGTATCTTTGCGAATCTGCTTTTTCAACCATGAACGCCTTAAAAACCAAACATCGGTCGCTTTTAACAGATGAACATTTAATTTCGTGTTTACGCATTGCAATAAGCTCGTGCCAGCCACAATATGATAAACTTGTCGCCGATATACAGTGCCAAATTTCAACTAAACGAAGTAAATAGGATGGACAATTTTTGATATATGAATGCTTTGATTATTTTCGTCGGTAAATTTTTATTTTGTAAATATTAATATTAAGTTTTTTTAGAAAAATTAGATAATTTACCATTTTTCTTGTTACCGAAATTAAATCTATAAACATGTACGTTACGTTAATTTAGCTCTGCCATTGGTAGACCGCCTTCGATTTATTAAATGTGGAGTAGACCACGGATCCCAAAAGTTTGGTCACCTCTGATATATACAAAACGCAATTTGCGTGCTAAGTATGAAGGGAAGGTTCACTTAATTTTAGAGATTGAGTTCGTTAAATGAAAATTGTATTTCATTTATTCCTTGTGCTCAAGATTTTTCAAAAATTTACGTGAAACGTATTTGTTATTTAGAATATTTAGAAATTTTCTGTACTGAAACTCATCTGTTTTATACAAATTATGTGTTTACTTGTTCCATGACCTTAATTTTGTCAAGTTGAACATACACTGGAAGATTTTTTTTTAATTAATAAAACTTTTTTTTTTTAATTGGTAATTTTCAGTATTGTTTTCTAACCTACTTAACACGCCGATCTCTATTAGATACCCCACCTCTCTAAGACGTCGAAAAATATCTTCATCGTGCAGAACAGAGCTCTGTAGAAACTCCGAGATGAGAGCT
Organism: Pardosa pseudoannulata; assembly: GCA_032207245.1. NCBI lineage: Eukaryota > Metazoa > Arthropoda > Arachnida > Araneae > Lycosidae > Pardosa > Pardosa pseudoannulata. The sequence continues at coordinate 50,019,230 of CM063506.1, read as the reverse complement.
CTTTGTGATCCATAGGACGTCTGTCTATAAGAGCAAAAATTTCGACCGGAGGGGTACGCAAGTTAGATGTTTTAGATCTCTAAAGGACTTGCTTTTTCCCTTCTGAAACATTGCAGATTTGATCTTAATAATAAATTAGCTTGATTTATTTTGAACAATTTACAATCTATTAAGACGGTTTTATGCAAAAATAATTGCTTCAGTGATTAAAAAAAAGGGTAAATTTATGAAAGTATAACAAACTGTATAAAAATAGCAGTATATATTAAGTAATAATTAACGTTCAAACACAAATTTCAAAAATCCTCCTATTTTTCCGTTAAAAAAAACCTAAAAAATAAATTAAAAAAAACTTGAAGATTTCCAGGATTTTTAACAGTTCTTTTTATGATACAAGACTTTAACGTTTAAATATGCATGTGTGTGTTTTTTTATTTGCTTTTAAAAATTTCTGTTTCATTATTTTACACAAAAAAATATTGTAAAGCGGCATTTTAGTAATTTAAAGAAGAAAAATTAATAACGGCTGAGACATAAGTAAGCCATTCCACAGGACTATAGTTTTCTATTCACAGAAATTAAATACCCTGTGAAGAAAAGATATCAAAAGTTTAGCTACAACTTTACATTGAAAGGGATTTCAAAATAATTAACCTTACTGAAAAAAAAAAACTTCGTACTGCAAGGTAATCAAACTGCTTATACCTTATTTTAAATCTTTCATTTACTTACAGGCAGGGTTGTAACTTTAACCAGTCAAAACTGATTTTGACCAGGACACTGTATAAAAGTGGTTTTAACCGTCCAAAAATGGTCAGAAGTGGTCAGAATTGTTAAAAATTGTTTTAAATGGTCTTAATTTTAATATATAATATCTTTTGTAATTAGAAGTGACTCCTAATAAGCAATAAAAATAGTAGTGCAGTTCCTTCTTTTTTGAAAGTTTAAAAGATACACTTGGACCTGATGTCTGGTAGCCAGCAATGAAGAAGATTAAAGCACCGTTTCCGCACACCTGGAAATTCATGGAAAATCATGGATTTAGACAATGAATTAATTTTGTCATGGAAAGTCTTGATTTTTCAAGTAAAATGAGTAAAAGTCATGGATCGCCAAACTACCGATTTAAAAAAATGCATTGGATTGTTTAATTCTATTTTTACTTGTCATTTGGCTGAAGTTACTGAGTTTGGTATTTATGTATTATCCTATTGACCATATTGCCAAGTAAAATTTGTTCACCAAGGAAACTCAAAGCAAGAAAGCTTAATGGGTGGGTAAATGTATATTATTCTGGTTTTTTCTTAAATTGTAGATTAAAATTTTATTAATATAATAATTTTTTTTAATAAAAATTAGTTAAGATTTTTGCACAAAATATAAGTTTATCTCTAGGGATATTGTATATAAACATTATAGGGTTATATTTGGCTATTATTCATGGTCACCTGGATAATACCAAAGTACCCTGAATTCAAATTGGAAACATTTTGATTGAAAAATTGCTATATGATTAAACTTAGGTATGTAGATACAACAATTTATTTTTATGTGAGTTTATTAACACTTATAAAGTAAGTTTATAGTTTTTTATGATAAAATTCCTGTAATTTCTCTAAAAGCATATATTTTATTTGTATGTACATCAGAAGTTTTATTTATGTATACTTTAACAAAAGCTTTTTAAAGTCATGGAAAATGATCTCCTAAAATCATGGAAAGTCATGGATTTGAAAAATTTTATTTTGTCAGATACCCTGTTAAAGGCATTAACATAAAATTTGTTGATTTTACAATAATCTAATCAACTGTTGCACCAGCTCTTCATCTATAGAAAGATTATTTTCAAAGTTTGGAGTAATCCACAATAAATTACGAAATCCTTTAAATTTAGAGACAACTACAAAACTTGTTACTTGTAACGTTTTTTGAATTCAATATAAATTACATATAGAACATCTTGTATAAAAAAATAAGTAAAACATATTTTATATGCTAGTAAGCTATGTTCTATTAGTATTAAATATATTGAAAAGTGAATTTCAGTGGTCAAAATTGATATTGACCAGGACGGTTAAAACCACTGGTTTAAACCCCCATTGTTAAAACCGATACAACCCTGCTTATAGGAGAACTATATTTTTTTAATACTATGACTAGCCGAGAGATTTACATTTATTTAAGACAAAATTATGCATGTATCTGTGCTTGTTCGCAAAATAAAAATATCTTTATTTTCTCTATGTATACGAGTTAAAATATATAACGCCGTTTATTTTTCCCTGCTGAATTATTCGTTTTTCTATTACGGTATAATAATATAAGCTAGAATAAAACTGCAACATAATATGTTGTCCTTTCAAATCCATTGCCCCGAAAACTCTCAATAAAATCAGAATTCGTAAAAACCTTTTCTGTACAAAATCCCATACTTGGTGTTTAGTAATACTAAGTAGAAAAATCGGTTATTTTGTTGGCGAATCGCATTAAACCTTCATCTGAAAAGTTCTTAAAATCTGCTCTATTTATAATGTTTCTTTTGAGGTAAAATGTTTTTGGAATATCTTTGCCTTGAATTTTCCCCCCGTTTTCCTCTTTTTAAAAGAGTCTTTTATCGCAGAATCTGAGATGCAGTGAACAGGATAAAATCTTTCATTCTTTCTCTTTCTTTTTATTGCTCGTAACTGCCCGTTTAACTTTTAAAAACCTTCACGGAAAATGAAATTAAGTGTAATGTAACTATTATAGTTAGTACTAACATTTGTGAAATTCTGTGTAAATTCAAAGCGCTTATTCTCACTAAATTTGAGGTTTTAGATGCTTTTCTCCTAGAAACTAAGTTACATCTATGGATTTTCAGCATTTTTCTCAATGTTCGTTAATTTGGAAAGAATTCAGTATTGTAAGGAATGTAGACGGAATTTGTATAGAGGGAAAAAAAATTCCGTTAGTATTATTAGACCGAGCTAAACCTTGTAATCATATAAAAAGCAATATATTTTTGTTGATTCGTTTAGTACATAGTTGTCCTGCAGTAAAATAAATTACCTTAATTACAAATCTTTTAAAATTAATATTTTGACAGGGTCCTTCAAAAAGCCGGTCAGTCTCATTTATCTGTTCAATGATGCGGACCTGAATGGCATCGAGTCAATAATTACTTGTCCATAAGTCCCAAAACGTTGGCAAGATTTCAGTTCATTTCCTTAAATCAAATATTAACGATAATAATAGAACAGGATTGTTCGTAAAATCCTTCAAAAAACTGGCCCGTCTCATCTGTTCGATGATTCGTACATGAATGTTATCCAGTCCATAATTACTTGTTCATAAGTCCCAAAACGTTGGCAAGATTTCAGTTCATTTCCTTAAATCAAATATTAACGATAATAATAGGGCAGGATTGTTTCTAAAACCCTTCAAAAAACCGGCCCGTCTCATTTATCTGTTCTATGATTCGTACCTGAATGGTATCCAGTCCATAATTACTTGTCCATAAGTCCCAAAACGTTGGCAAGATTTCAGTTCATTTCCTTAAATCAAATATTAACGATAATAATAGGACAGGATTGTTCGTAAAACCCTTCAAAAAACCAGCCCGTCTTATTTATCTGTTCAATAATCTGGACCTCAATAGCATCCAGTCCATAATTACTTGTCCATAAGTCCCAAAACGTTAGCAAGATTTCAATTCATTTCCTTAAATCAAATATTAACGATAATAGGGCAGGATTGTTCGTAAAGCATGGCACTAATACTCAAGAAAGTGATTGGTGTGCTTATTGCTTATGTCATGTATGAATTGCATGTAGTTACCTTGACTTTTTATCAAGGCTTTGATGAATTTTAGGAACCAAAATTCATTTCCAAGAAATTTCAAATAATTCAAATCGTCATTTTCCTCTGCTTTTATTTTGTAATATATTGTCAGCTGTAGTATAATAATTTTTTATCAGAGAAATTCTGATTGATTCACTAATAATATTTTTAACTGAAGTGTTGTTCTATTTATGTAATGCCTTTTAATCTTCATTTCTTAATATATATTTGTTAAAGTATAATATAACTGTTTGTTTTGGGGTGTACCTTTCTACAAGAAATAAGTAGGTGTAAAATTTAATTCGTCTTATCTATGTTTAGAGAAAATATGATATCTATCCATATTTGATCTTTCTTATATATATCACCAACTAAAAGAAAAACGGGTTTAGATAGAAACAAAACACTCCTGTAAATTTGCTGATTTGCTTGATCTTAACTTTGAGAGCCTACTTCAAAGATAAAATAAAAGATCTTTTCTATTTTTTTTTTTAATCGATTGCAAAATATTTTAAAACTTAAGATCTCCATTCGACTTTATCAAAAGCCTTCTTTCTTAATGTTATCGAATTTATTGCAGCTTTCAATTTCGTTACAGTTACGTCAAAATTTTTAATCTGTATTTAATCTTGAAGTATGGTGAGCTAGTTTTTTTTTAATTATGTTCATGCGAATTCAATTAAGATAATTTTGACCTTCAATTTTTTTTCTCAGTTTCTGTTATCATGATGAAAGTTAATGAAAATCAAATGTTAATTGATTCTGTACAGTGTGGTGATATAATTTTAAAATTAATAACCTAAGAGCGATCTAAAAATAATTAACTTTTCGTGATATGAATATCGTGAGATTGGTGATATCGATATCGATCGATTTTGCTTTTGTACCTCTTTATATTTGTATAACCAAATATAATAATTTTTATAAACCTTTTTATTAATTCAGAAATAAAAGCATATATAATTTTCATTAAAATAATTAAACTCGTTTTTTAGAGAATTATCTACTGTTTTTATGTATATTATAACTTTAAAGATAGAAAGATATAACTTTAAATGCAAAAGTTATATCTTCATGTAGTCTTCATCATTTTAAGTTAATAGAATTTTTAATACTTATAGCTAGAGAAGGAATCTGGTATATTTCAGCTTACAATCTATAGAAGTAATTAAACTAATAAGCTTAATACACGAAAGTGATAAATTAGATTTTGCTGCCTATTATGATAACAGTAGACACACCTTGTAATTACTTGAAGACAGATATAATAATTAATTAATCGATAATTTCTTAAGCGTGCTGCATTTTTCCCTTGGAATGATGGGGCCCAAAGCATTGAATTATTACAACATTATCAATTTTAGCATTGTAATTTGACTATTTGTAAATATTTATAGTAGTCGTAAAGTGTTATGGAAAATGTGCCAGACGAAAAATGTAATTAATTTCATATTTCTGAATGAATAGAAAATAAATATATTTATGAAATGTATTATAGCTGTCGCAGAAAACAACATAAAACTATTATTTAAACTTTAAGACAAAAAGTACAGTACATTGCATTAATTTACAAGTGATAAAGGAAAAAGGGACATTTGAAATGACACAATTATACCAAGAAATGACTTTTCGTTCGGAAAAAATCAAGTTAGGTTTACGCTTTATTATCAAAAGACATTTCTTGAATAACATGATTATGAAACTTGTTTTTTTTTTTTGTTGTTGTTGTTATAACCTATTTTAAACTTCAAAAAAAAAATTTTTTTTTTTCAGTGTGGCAATTTTTGTATCAAGATAGTAATTTCAAACTATTTCAGTTGTATTTACTCTTATGTATTTCTTATTCAAAATTTTGGAGGTTTTATGTTAATGCATTTGTCATAAAACTGGGCATCCTTTTTAAAATCACGAAGTATTTTTTCGAGTTACATAGGACTTAATATCGTAAAATCTCTCCCCCCCCCCCGAAAAAAAAATACATAGTATGTAACTTGAAATAACTGTTTTATAAATATTTAATGTAAATAGTTTTCTATAAAAATTCTAAAAATAAAATGAAAAAAAAATGCAATTGCTTTGGGCATTTGGTGTCCTTTTTAAGCAACATTTTTAAGAGAACTCAATTTTTATTGAATTGTCTCACATTGTAATCAAAAATTGTTTTCTAATAGATTTTAGTGCCTTGTGAGAGTTTTATATATTAACATTATATAAACAGGGGACCAACCTGCGGCTCGCGAGCCACATGCGATTCTTTGAAGGATTATTTGTGGCTCTCGATAAATGTACTCGAGGTTCCTTTTCGTTTTTGTGTTATATTAAAAAAACAATATTACAACTGATGGAGCTCCGGCAATGCTGGGTAAAAAAATCGGTCTGATTGTCCTTCTAAGAGATGATTCTCAAATTCCACAGTTTATACCGATTCACTGCATAATTCACCGAGAACATCTCCTTATAAAATATTTAAAATATCCTGATGTTATGAAAGCAGTGTAACTCATTGTAAATTACATTCGTATAATGCAAAAAATCATCGACAATCAAAAAAATTCCTTAAAAAATTAAAGGACGAAGAACTTCCAAATGACATCCATTAAATAAAATTTCTGTAAAAAAAATTTTTTTTAATACCTTTTTTGCATAACTTCTAAACGTATTTAATTGCGGCTTGCGAAAATTTTCAAATTTTGAACAATCGCTCGGACTATCAAAAAGCTTGACCACCTCTGTTATACAGTCTCATTCTGAGGAAATATTGAAAAATTTTAAAAACTGAAATTCAACATCTCTTGTACCCTTAATTTAGAATGAGTATTAATCCACTTTTTGGTTATAACTGATATTTACAAAGGCAGTATACATCCCTATTTCGCTCTCAACCTTTTTATTAATAATTATTTCAGAAAGAATACCCATTTGTTTAATTTAACATTCCACTTTTCCAAACTATTGTATAAAGTATAATCAATAGTAAAATTTATGTGTGGTTGTGTTTATCCCAAATAATGCTTTCACTAATCATTTTGATTCTGATGTTTCAGCGTTGTCGTCAATAACTTTAATTACCGGGACATTTTTTCCGAACAATTTTTGTGTTGAACTTGACGCCTCATTTATCGTCTGAATACCTTTTAAAATAATTAGCTTGTCAAAGTAGTTGCTAAAGTTAATTTCCTGCCGTACCGAATAATGCCTATTATGTTAATTTCTTCCTGACTAATCTATTGAAATTATTTTAGTACACAGATGGAAAAGTTAGAAGGGTTGTATGCTAATTAAGAACTCGTTTAAAGTTAAATATATATTTAAGTTGTCATACAAATTTTTGATGTTTTTCGTTTCATTTCACTTAACGTTGTTTTTGAATTTTATTTCGATTGTATTAAGATTTTATACTAATAATACTACAGTGACTGCAAGAAATTTCTCCAATTTTTAAAAGATGTTATTTCATTGTATATAGTTATAATAAAAAAAGGAAAGATTGATATTTTGTAGAGTCAAAAATAATATAACAATTATTTAATGTTATCTTAAAACTTGTAATTTTCGGTCAAAAATTTAAACACTGATAAAAGTGGTTTTAACCGTCCAAAACTGGTTAAAAATGGTCAGAAGTAGTCAGAATTGTTAAAATTGTTTTTAAATGGTCTTAATTTTTTTTTTGTAATTGGAAGTGTTTAAAAAGCAATAAAAAAATAGCAGTGCAGTTAAACAAAATTTTACACTAACAAGTTATGTTTATATGTATATACAGTTATAATAAGAATTTTTAAAAATGAACCATGCACATGATATTGTAAAATGTAATATATATTATATATATATATATATATAGATATAGTTATATAAATATATATATATATATGAGTTGTGGTGTTGTGGAAACATGGGTTTAAAAGCATAAATTTTAAAATTAAAACAAATAACATGAATTACAATTATATATATATATATTTATATATTAATTTATAATCATTTTAACTGCACATACATAATTTTCCGCGTTATCTGAAAAAAATTTTATGTTTTTAATTGTCATGGCTTGATTTTTAACTGCAACTGTAAAAGATGGTCATGGATGTTCTGATTAAAGCATATTTTATTTTACATATTTTTACTAATTGTTTCTGAATATTTTTTTAATATATTTGCTGTAAAATTTAATTTGTAGGAGTTATATAAATAACAGTAATGGGTGGAAACCAAATTTTTCAAATTAAATTTAATATAAAAATTTTATTAAAAAAAAATTAGTAAAAATTTTTTTATCTTGGTGTTTTGTTAAATATATATTTTATTTATATATTATATATATATATATTATAATTTATATTTTTTTGCTGGTGATTTATATTATACATTTTTACAAATGTAACTGTTTTATCATATGTATAAACTATGTTGTTAGTATTTATATATTGAAAATGTTTCACTGGAAAATTGGTAAATAATTATATTGTAGGATTAAAATTGTATTAATTTTGGTAAAACCGATACAAATATGTTACTATGAATTTTTATAAATATAAAATATTCTCAAAGAGAAAGTAAAATTATTTGAAATTTGCTCAGATTGTTATATATTTATATTATTATATATATATATATATATAAATATAATTATTATTTTATATACATTATATATATATATATACATATTTATATAAATATATATATATATAATATATATATATACTTTTTAATGTATATATATTATATAATACCCTATCTACCCTGGTATTTTTTCTGAAAATTGCATTTTTAGTAGAAATTATGCGGATTATTATTTTTTAGAATTATAAACCCCCCCCCTTGAAAACATTTTGCGTACTCCACTGTGTGTGTATATATATAATAAAATAAAATAAAATACAATCCGATGATTCTCTATGCTTGTTGTAGACTAGCCATGATCGTTATCCATGAAGCATATCCAATTGGTGAAAGATAAGACCTTTAACTGTAGACCTGAATTTTTTTTTTCCACTATTTTTATCTCATTACTGAGATTTCTCCATCTCTGAGGCTTAACATATCCTTGGTTTTTGTGCATGGCGCCTGATCTTGCGATTTCGTCGGAAGTTTATTGGCCCTTACAATCGGAATGCATCGTGAGACGCTACACAAAAGATATAAAATAAATTATCCTTCGTGGAAATGAGGCTATCTTTAATAACACAAAACAGATACATCCATTAATCAACGTTTCATCCAACATACTGACAGGAAGTTCAACCTTTAACTTTCAAATTGAATGCGCTGGCAAAATACCTTTTGTGTGTTTGGTTTGTACTTAATAAAATAGTTTGTAATTGTATCAGAATAAAGTTTTTGTAGATAAGATATAGCTGCAAGACCACCCGTTCAATTTTTCTTCTTTTAATAGACCGAAAGTAAGATGAACCAATTTTAACATTTCACATGGATGAAGAGTTATTTCGAGGCAATTTAATTGAAATTTTCCATCTTTCAGTTTCCTGAATTTGTATTGCTTACTTGGCATTATTTTGCGAATAGTTTCGTAATTTTATCCCAATCGATAGAAAATCCTTTAAATATTCATAAATACATAATTAAAGGTTAAATTTTTAATTAAAGAAGTTTAGTTTTTATCTTTAGAAATAGAGATGGGAAACGCCTACGCTATTTTGCATAATTTGATTTGTTTTAAAGATGTTTTCTCCTCCTACTCATTTGGTAAATAATGAATATTCTAACGTTAATAGTTTATGAATTTGTTGTAAATCTTTGTATTGCGTTATTTGTTGTTTTCATCATTAGACTTTTATTGATTACACCAGTCCTCGGCAATTCGATATACTCCGCTGCTTGTATTTGAAGAGCATCTTACGCTGGTGGGCCGCACTGTGTGTCTGTGTGCAAGTTGTGCGCAAGTTGTGTGTTGCGCGCTGATTAAATGTTTAACCTCCCTTTTTATGTCAGTTCCCCCTGTAAATAGGTTTCCCCATTTGTAAATAAACATTATTAAGTATAAATGTCTCCTTTAATCCCCGACGATTCACACACACACACACACACACACACACACACACACACACATATATATATATATATATATATATATATATATATATATATATATATATGTGTGTGTGTATATATATATAGGTGTATATATATATATATATATGTCAGGTTTGAAAACGTAAAATTAATAATATAGGAGTTTAAAAGCAAGAAACGCAGCGCACTCTTTCAATGCAGGCGCATGAATCTTTAATAACTCATTGTAAAAAACACTTGAATTGAACACTTGAGATTATTATAATATCGCTTGAAACCCTTGATACTATTTTCATGCCCTTCATGCCCTGTGCCAGCGTATCTGTGGCTCAGTGGTCAGTGCAACGGGCTTCAGTTTCAGTACAAGTAAGTCCCAGGATCGAAACCCCATACAAGCGATGGGGGATTTTTAATTTAATCTAATTAAGTTTATGATGACTGTACACTTGGTGGGGTCAAGTATTTTAAAAATATTTTTTCCTTACTTTTCGATGAAAACAGTCCAGTTTATAATTTATTTAAACACATTTTACAGCTTTCGGATTTTAGCGTTAAAACAGAACAACGTATGTCGGATCGTCTAGTAAATATAGTATGTATATATATATATATATATATATATATAATGCATATTTGAGGTTAATTTGAAAACTTTAATATTATGTTTACTATAATAAACGCTGTATTTGTTTCATTTATAAATTTCATTATACCGTCGTGGGCTGCAAAAAATTTACTAATGGGTCGCAATTTGCTCATCCATGGATTACATGACTAACCAGAATTGAAATGATTTAAAATCATGTCGATTTTTTTTTTTTAAACATTGGTTTAAATAATTTTTTTTCACTTCTTTTAAAACCTATATTCCAAAGACAGGAGAATTGGGAATCAGTCAGCACAGTAATACCAATAAGTAAATGTAAACAGATAGCATGTGCTTTCCAAGAATTTAGGGGTTGTTATCAGAAAGTATGTAGTAGGGGTAGTACAATGATTGATTTTGAATTCATTCATTATTAATTCATTTTATGTAATGGGAGGTAAAGAGAGTATTACGGAACTTGAATTCCAGTTTGTCTACCAAATAACAACAGCCGTGGCTTCATCTGCTGGAATGGAAAGACAGTTTTCTTCTTTTGGTATTGTTCATTATAACCTTCATGACCAATTAGGAGTGGATAAAGCATCAAAGATAGTGTTTTTATTGAAACAAATCCATAATTCGGTGCTTAAAAAATATTGAGGTAATTGTGATTTGTTTTTTTAAATAAATAGTTTGCATTAAAAGAATATTGAATTTGTTCTTTAAATTTACTTCTTATTTAGTTTGCAGTATCCAATTACAAAATAATGGAACGTATTTAGATTAAAATTTATATATTTAATTTTAGGTAATCAGTATGTAGAATATACTAGATAGATAAGAAGTTACTTCTTATAACAAACTATTCATGTATATTGCAAAAAACATAAAAACAACAATTAAAATTAGTATTCAGTAAAAAATCAAAGAAATCCGATTTAAATAAAAAATCTGATTTTTTTTTTTTTTTCCCCTTATGAGAAATCCAAGCATTTTCGTTTGTTTCCTCCTATTTCAGTTGTCATTTATTAACGCTTCTTTAAACTGGAAAAGGTTTTATGTTATTTATTATTTTTTCAGTAATATGGTAATTTTAAAATTTTCTTTTGTGTTTAACACGACCAAAAGGTCGTTGTAAAAATAGAAATTGTTTTTTAACTCATCATATCCCAAATGCTATCAGTAACTGACAATTTCCTGCTTGTTATTCGGATGTGTAATAGAAGGAGAATTATATCTTTTTTAATACTTTTAAATAAAGCAAATATGTTAATGTTAATGTAAGTAACACAAAACCACTGTACAGTTACGAGGTAGGTAAATCGAGTAATCTGAAACCACTAATTGGCTATGTTTTAATCAAATGTAGGTTGTTTCAGAATAGAAGTATCAGATAAAAAAAAAACGATAAACTTCATCTAGCATTCGTTACTTTTGTTTGGTGATTTAACATAGTAGTTCTAGTATTACTTGTACTTTTCATTTCACCTGCCTTCGTAATATTGTAAACTGAACTGTTTTTGCCGCCCGACATCTATTATCGGCCCGATGGAACTATCGTCAGTTGATCTCTAGCAACGGTTAGGATATATTATATAATGTTATGTCTGGGACTCCATAATAAATTTAAATTAGCAAGTTTAAATGTTTAAGTGTTATTTTGTAACGGTTTTATGCTCTTTTTGCTCCTTATTCTAACAAGTCGAGAGGTACTCGGTATTTTGTTTATCGAAGAACGTTTACAATATGAATTTACCTCTACTATTAGGCCGGAAAGTGTCCCCCCCCTCTATCTATCTATCTATCTATATATATATATATATATATATATATATATATATATATATATATATATATATATATATATATATAAATTGTATATTTTAAAAATGTTTAATACTACTGTGTAATATTTTTTTTCAAAGTAACAAATGCATTCTAGCACTCGTGCTAGTTTAGAAATTGTTCTATTGTAAAATTACTTGTAGAGAAAGAAGCTAAAGTAAAATGTATCCTTAATGGAATTAATGATGTTTTTAAAATTTTATAACATTTAGCTAACTTTTTGTTTTACAAGTCTAAACACTACATTTCGTAATTTGTTTACCATCAATTGGTAAATAACTTTTTCTCTACACACTCACAGCAATGTTTGAAAAGATTATCAATAAATTTATATATTTTTAAAGAAATTTGAAAAAAGCGTTATGTGGGACCGTAGCCCTGAATTAGGTTTTTGTTTAGTGTCTCTTGAATTTGTGCATTCCTAGAAAATACATTTCTAGGTCTCAAATTTGTAGGCTACAGTTTCGAATGTATAACGTCAATTGATGTGTGTGTGTGTGTAAGACTTATTGGAAAAGAATGCTTATATCTATTCATATTCTGAGATGTTAATAGAAATAAAATAGAATAATAGGAATTAATAGAAATTTTAACATCTTCAGAACCGAATTATTTGTATGCCAAAAATCCCCCCTCGCCTTTTTATAGTGCTTTAAAAACAATGCTCGGATCTTAGTTTTATTTCCAAAATGTATTTTCCAATAAGGATAAATATTTCACTGCGATTGATAAAGTTCTATGGCAATATGAAGTTATTATCTTGGTAAAGAAAATTGCAAACATTAAAGGAAGGAATATCTCTGGCTATATCCTTAAGCGGTTAATGGTGTATGTTTCAATACCTTGTCATTATTCAATGTTTATCGTTTGTTTGCTTCATCAAGTAAATAATTAAAAATGCCACATTTCGGATAACATATGAAGTGAAAGTACTGCTTTAATTTAAGAGAAGAAAAAGTTATGGTTGAGAAACGCTTGCTTGATATATCGTCAGTGTCATGTTCTGTAATTGCATTTGGTGTTCTTACGCTAAGTAACGGTGTTCAACCAAGTGTGATACAGATCTGTATCTATTCATGTTCCTTTCATGACAAATTATAGACTTGCTACAGATTTCGATCGCTTATTACATGGATGATATAAGTGCGTGTTGCACTTTTTGTTTTTTTCTCTTAAGCCCTGTAATGATTATGTGTTAAGTCACCATCTTATCCACTTTTATGTCCTGCGTTTATTGAAACAAGAAGGCGAAATCATTCGACCAACAACCGGTCGCAATTCAATTAAGATTTCTTGAATCAAAGGGTGCACGCAGTTATTCGCGGTTGAATTTTTGGAAGTAGTCGAAATAAAGAAAATCAATGTCGAATGTGACTGATAAGCCTACTATCTGTGAGAAAGTGAACATATGCAAGGATTCAGGAATTTTTTTATGTAAATCGTTAGATCCAGTTATGCAAGCTGTTATTCCGTTCGCATGATGTTTATCTAATTTTGTTCTTTGGGTAGTTTGTTTGATTTAATCATTCTATTGTCTGTCTGGTACTGTCTATTCAGCGTGAACAATTTTAATAATTAAGTTGATAAGCTTGCAATGTTTCCAACTTCGTCTAATTTTGACCTGCATTTTCTACCTAAAAGAGGATTAAGGAAAGGAAAAGATCGGGCGAAAACTAGTTAGAATATTAATATAATTTTAATTTCTTGCTCAGTTTTTGATATTTGGTGTTTATTTTTTTTTGATATACATACTTGACAATGTTTACGGGTTATTCGTAAAATTTACGGTTTGGGGCTTAATTTTACGAACTTACGGAGGATTTTTACTGTTTTCCGTATTGTGAAAATGAACACAACTTGATCATGTTAAAAACAAGAGAGACTAAGCTTTATGAGAAAAATTTCACCTTGGTTTTCTAATTAGAGCCAAGAAAGCTACTACAGTTTCTAAAAGCAGTAAATTCAGGTACTACTTCATATGCTGCTGATTTTGAATAACATTTGTAAATAATATCTTATTAGAGATGCTAACTTGCTAACTTAGATACTTCAGGAACTATATTTAGTAAATCAGTACATATTTTGGCATATGCCGATGACGTGGACATTATGGCAAGATCTAAGACAGCACTGGGTGAAAGCTTCTTGGCACTGGAGAGATCAGCTAGAAAAATGAATCTTAGAGTGAATGTGGAGAAAACAAAATATATGTATTGTGGTAAGATAGAAACCATCCCCAAATTCTTTGAAATAGATTCTTTTAAATTTGAATCTGTAAAAAATTTTACCTACCTAGGATCAGAAATAAACTGCCAAAATGACATAAATCCTGAAATTAGAAAAAAAATTACTGCAGCCAATAGCTTTTTTTTTTTTTTTTTTTTTTTTTTTTTTTTTTTTTTGTTTAAGATTACTACTGAAATCTTACTTGATAAAAAGAAACACAAAGACACAAAGATATTACTGTATAAGGTATTGATCAAGTCAGTTTTGACTTGTGCCTCGGAGACTTGGACCCTAACAAAAAAAGAAGAGAGGATGTTGGCAACCTTTGAAAGAAAGATCCTGCGAACC